>JACWFU010000040.1:0-171388 GCA_019775405.1 Aureobasidium leucospermi | reverse complement strand
GCAGGAATCGAACCTGCGACCTCCTCGGATCTAGACTGACACGGCGTTGAGTAACAACGAATGACTGCGCACGTGTTAAGACCACGGGTGTGTTAACCACTACACTACCACGGCTGGATTTACTAGAACAAAGAATCTCAAAGATATAATGGTTAAGAAAGACGACTTGGGATGACGTGCTTGTCCGTGCAGCGTCGATTTGACTGGTAGAGCGAGGGAGTTGAGTTTGTTTCCGCCAGATAGCATCCTCGGCTTCCTCCACGTGAGCAGTGGGTGACTCATCACCTATAGCAATCCAATAGGACGACAGGAGGTATATGGTTGTTGCATGCTTTAAGTCCGAGGCTTAAGCGATTGAACGAGTAGCAGTTTCAGTACTCTCGCGTGGAGGCGATAATCTCTCTAGTAATGTTTGATATGAGCGTCCAGAAGTGCATTTGTATTGCGATACCAGTCCAATTGTCAAAGACTGTGAGCATCTCTCTCCATGCCACAGCGTCCAGAAGGTTTCGCGAGATTGACAGGTCCAAGTGGTGATCAGAATCACGCTGGGTAATCCGAAGTGCTCCGAAAGCGAAAGAGACCAACGGAGTCAAAAGCCGTCGATTCTTGCAAGCAGCATTCTGGAGAAACTTGATGTTCAGAAGTCATGCGGAATAGCTACATTGCGATATTCAATCTGCAAAGAGAAGTGATGAACGTCACTCAGGGCAGGCAAGACACGGTCCGAGGCTCGAGTCGAGCGCGAGCAAAAGATCATCAGGATGTTCTCCGTCTATGTGATTCGGGCATTTGTAAGAGCGCGCTCTCCGACTTGGCAAGAGTAAACATGAATAACGAGGTCGTGGAGATGAAGAACAAATGATTCTGCATGTGGGTTGGAGGGTTAGCGGGAAAGGACCATTCGGCCGAAGCTGAACCCTGAAATCAGCCGAGGTTCTCCAAGACTTCCAAGTTCTCAACAACTTGCAAAGCTGTTTCTTTCACCTTGTGCCAAAGAACCGCGACGTGAATCGATCCTGGGCAGCAACTATAATATACAGAATATGCTTTACCGACAATGTGATCAAAGTTCTTCTACAGGCGCCATCAACCTTCGGTGCTTCCAAGAAGTTAAGCTTGTTGTTGAGGTTATCTCAAAGTGCCGCGACTCGTCTTCGCGTTTGCCCTAGCTGCCCAGCAAAATCCACATCCACGAAGTCCCTTCCTGACTCGGTTGCCTGTCAACGATGTCGTCGTCCCGCTCCCGGTGGCAGAAAACTCGTTCAGGCCGCCATTGAGTTCAACAACTCCTGAACACGTTCGTACCGTGAAAGGACAGTTGCGACAGATCAAGTCAAGATGTTTTTCTCAAGGCCAGCGCGAGTCGATCCCATTAGAACGAGGATGCTAGTACATGTAGGTTCCTCGTTGTTTCTGCGTTTTTCGTTCAACATCAGCCCTGCAAGACCCAGCTGCATGCCGACTCATGATCTGTATGATCGACTCACGATCCATATTAAGATCCACATGACTTGAGCGAGATACAACCCCAGATCTACAGAGGCTTACGCCCATGTTTCAGCGCAGTATGATTGTCGACTTCCGAAGCCCATGCAACGTGCTTCGCTTTCGCTTTGACCGACAGATTCGGAGCTGGAAGACTGATTGACACGATCTACAAATATCCCGCAACTTTCCATTCGTCCGACACGCACAAATTAGCAGTATCAAGTACAGGTTTGGAAAGATATGGTAAAAGATCAGTGCGTCCGTGAACTGGAGTTAGCGAACCGTTTATGGAGCTGCAATTGCCCCTTCCGAATGAACGAAGCTATTACCAATGCTTTGACCACGCCGCTCAAGCAGGGCTTTCACTATGGCCCGCGGGTCTTGACTAGTACGTACATCTTTTTTTCGAAGCGAGCTACATATAACAGGCGGGCACCCCGTGTTGGACGGTGAAGGCTTTTGGGCTCATCCTCCAGCCGTTCTTTCTTGCTTGGTCGTTGGTGAATATGTCGTCTTCTGGTGACTATCAAGTAGCCGCCTGTGCGGCTGGCTTCAGTCTCGGCTTTGGCTATCTCACAACAGTAAGAGCAATTCATCAAACCAGAGCCAATCGAGCTCCATGGCGGAGTGCCTATATCTGGATGATATGGGGTGAAATACTTGCGAATCTCTGTCTCGGCATTTTGACATGGCTTTGGCTCAAGGATATTGTCAAGAACGGGTATGTTCGATTATGATCGCACTCAGGACCATGCTGACGTTTGAATCAGACCTGTCCTTCTCTTTTTCATTCTCTTTTTCTATGTCTTCGAGGTCCAGTTCCTCATGCAGATCATCATCAACCGGATCTCGATCATCTCTGAGCGCAAGGCTACTTCGCAAAAGCTCAAGATTGCGACTGCTATTGTCATCTCCTGCATCAACGCTTTAGTATTCTGCATCTTCATTCCTTCACATCTGACACCCCCACCGAGCATGGTGTTCGTCCACATCAACAAGTAAGACCAAGTCCTGACGAGCATGTTTCTGTGACATACTAACTCTTTCCAGATACTGGGATCGTTGTTCCAAGATTCTCATCATGCTTGTTGATGCCTTCCTCAACTGGTACTTTATCTATGTCGTCAAAGCTCGTCTGGTCAAGTACCATGGTCTTCGCAAGTACAAGCCGCTCGTTGCATACTATACTCGTCTTGGTATCATCTCCGTTGCCATGGATCTCATGTTGATCGGATTGATGTCGCTTCCGAACGGAATTGTGTTTGTTCAATTCCACCCTGTAGCCTGTAAGTCGTGAAAACAAACATCATTGGGAGCAATAGCTGATTATCTCAAAGACATGGTCAAGCTCAATATCGAAATGTCCATGGCCGACATGATCATCAAGGTCGCAAAGAGTAATGAGCAGGATATGAACTTTAACTCCTCATCGCAAGGCACACCTTACCCGGGCCAGACCCAACGATCACAGCACAACCACACCTTCAACGAAGACCACGACGATACAAAGATCCCTACTAATGGTGTCACCAACAACACTTTCATCGGTCACACACAAGGAGACGAAGCACTCCGAGAAGACATCAAGGGCATTGCTCGCCAAACAGAAGTCCAAGTCTTCGTCGGCGATTCAGACAGCGAAAGTCGCTCCATCGACCTCGAGCAGGGAAAGCCATCCGCCAGGGACTTCACCCGCGACAACAATCGCAACAGCCGCCTATCAGACGATTCACAGATCCCTATGCACGATATGAGGAGTCCTACCGGTCGTGCAGCATAGTTGCGTCCGTCGTCTTTTGCTTCTCTCGGAACAACAGTACTGCTTAGCATCCTTCAATTCTTGAGCCTACACTTCTTGTACATACGCTCAAAATATTCCTTTGTCTCCAATCATATCTCGACTTTTCTAATCCTGACTTCCCACATGACGGCTTCAAGTTTGCTCAGATCCTCGACCCAATCTCAATCTGCCGCCACATATTACAATAGCCCTGAACAATATTGCCATCGCCATCATAAATTGCGGCGCCCTGCGAACAATGCGAGTCATGGATACGTGCCGGGGTACCGACGGGGTGGATACGCAATCCTTCGCTCCAACGGGGAAATGGACCATGACTCGTACTAGCTGGGTGGACCCCTACCAAACTCCAGGAGGAGGGACATTGTGGTGAAGGGGTCTGACTGGCTAGTCTGTGTTTGGGTGTATTCTACGATGAAGAGGGTGGCTTCTTTTGCATGTTTCTTTTGCTGATGTGATGATTGAAGGCGGAGGATCGATATCTCAATGTCGAAGTTCAGAAACGGGTGCTGCGTGGAAATCACCAGCGTGTGTGTGAGAGCTGGAAGTGGAATTCCTGAAATTTGATCTGTGTCTTTTGTTACCATTCAAGCTTCTCATCCTATCGTAGGTCACAGTCAAGAATGCTGTAATTCTTCGGGAGAATACTCATGTCACTGGAGTCAGGTCGCTGACCATCAGAGTTGATTCTCGAGCAGCAATATCTTGAGCCAGGGTCACGCCCGCAACCTAAAGTACATGGCTGTTCGAATGGGTCAGGCGAGATATCAAGCGGGCACCATCGTTGTCCATTAGCAGCATAACAGATTGCTCAAGTGACAAGAATAGAGTACACCGACGTTGGAAGTATTCCAGTTGGCTCACTTAATAGTTCAACACGCATAAAGTTCTGGTCAAGCATCCTGAGGCATCTGCACGTGGCATGCGCATGGCCTCGTTGAAGCCTGAAATTTGACTCAAAGACGTCCAAGAACATGGTAGAATATTAGAGTCAATACCCAGATGGGCCAAGAAGAATGAAGTCATTCTTTTCCCGTCTCACTGATTGCTTTGGCGTTGAAGATGACTATTTCAACAAAAGCCCTTCCCATCTCGAGGTCATATCAAAGTACCAAAAATCATGACCGACCAGAATATCATTCTTTCGACTATCGAAAAGCAGGAGAACAACAATAACGAAGCAACACCTAGATCTTCTCCAGATGTCGAATCACAGATCATACCTGATGATGGATTCTTCGCTCACATCTCCACCCACTTCACTACCCACCTCCAAGAGCCCGTCTGCTCAACCTCTCATTTCCTCGAAGCCGAACTCCTCCTCCTCTCCTTTGCAACCGGCATCCTCGACGGCGTCTCCTTCCCCGAATTCTCCTGCTTCACCTCACGCCAAAATGGAAATACCGTACTCTTCGCCATCGCCGCTTTGAAAATCCCAAAACGTGGGTCCGAAGCCTTGGTTGATGCCTCTCATGCCGCTATTGCGTTATCTATGTTTTCCGCTGCTGTGCTTCTGCAAGGGCAGGCGGCGAATTGGTTGGGGTGTAGAGGGAGGAGATGGTGGCTGCTACTGTCTAATTTTGTACAGGTGGTATTGGTAGTCGGAGCGGCGGTCATCGCTTTCTTCAACACTCACGCGGATACAAGACTCACACAATCGAGTCTGGCGTTATTGGCGTTGTGTTCAGGCATGCAAGTCGGGCTTGTCCGTGGACTGGAAGTCAAAGATATCACTACGGCGATGGTGACGGCTAGTATGGTAGACCTCCTCATCGACCCTTCAATCTTTGCATCTCTGCGCAAAAACAGAATTCGCAATAGAAGGGTTGGGTTTATATTGGCGTTGATCGCGGGGAGCTTTGTGGGGGGAAGTGTTTGGAAGTTTGTGGGTGGGGCGGCGGCGCTGGGGTTGTGTGCGGGGATTAAATTGGTTGTGTTGGTTTTGTTGTGGTTTACCAATAAAGCTGCTGATGATGAGGGGGGCGGGGATGGGTTGGAAGTGGGGAGCTTTTGATCGGTATGGTGGTGTATGAAGATAGATACATGCAAACGAATTGTTGGAAGTCTGGAAGGAGATTGCGTATCGCTGCAGCGACAAGAGTGTCCGAAATCAAATTCCAGAATGGAAAAACGTGCTTGTTGAACATTTGACTTGAATTCGAGTATATAGGGTCCTCGCCAGGATCTACAAGTTGTTTTTGATAGACGACCCTGATATTTAGTGTAAAGATAGCAAAGACCAACCAAACCCTTGAAGCTATCGGCTGCCTAGTCTACACGAAGCATCCCACTGAGCCCATCGCGAGCAACAAACAACAACTACTCATCATCCTGGACATCGACAACCGTCTGAGGCCACTTGCGAGGATTGACCTTGCGAGTGAACAAAATGTCAATCTCACGGAAAGATCTGTCCTTCATCTCAGGGATCCAGATCCAACTCATGACAGTGCAGATCAACGCAGTACCAGCCCAGATGTAGCCACTCTTGCCTCCAAGATTCCACTTGTCGGTGTTGAGCATGTAACTCGCAAGGAAGATGCAAGGGATGTTGACCAAGTAGTATGCGGCACGTCCGACACCGGTCGTCAATGGTCTCAGGCGTACGGAAGAGGTTTCACCGATGATGGCATAGGAGGTCGGGGCGGGACCTAGACAGAAGAGGACCGAGACGAGAAGGCCAAGGGAGGCTTGTGCGTTGGAAGCTGCTGTGCTGTGACCGACAGAGGCGGCGATACCAAGCGCGACCAAGAAGCAAGTGGCGATGGCTTGGCCGTACACGTAGATGGTGCGGCGGCCCAAGTAGGTGGTCAGGACCCAGGATATCATGACCATGATCCATTGGAGGGCAGAGGTGATAAGGCCGAGTGCGAAGGCAGTATCGTCTGCCATACCAGCCTCTGCGATGGTGTCAGTTTCGTGTGAGCACGTGGGATCTCGTTAGACTTACGCTTGAAGAAATAGACAGCCTGATTGGCAATCAGGTTACCCGTCAGGTTTTGAGATGCATACACACCGCACACGATCAACGTGCGGTAGCGATCGGTGCCCTTCCATAATTCAATAAGACTGGGCTTCTTCACGGTCTTCTCGAGATCAATAGTGCGACGCATCATAGATACTTGATCTCTGGGGTTGTCGCCTGCACCTTTGCGGCCAAGACGCGTGATAGCCTTCTCTGCCTGAGCTAGCTTGCCCTTTCGTACGAGCCACCAAGGTGATTCAGGTGCCAGGAACAGGAGGATAGCGATAGGAGTTGGGAACATCCACTGGAGTGCGATGGGAACTCTGACATCACTGTTAGTACAACGGTCTGCAATGGTAGACATCAGTATCAACATACCTGTAAGCAGAGGCGTTGTTCTTGGACTGAAAGTGGTATGTGATACCACCAACGATGATTGAACCGATTGCCCAGAACATCTGCAACATCTGGGTCGCAGGCGCTCTCAGTCTCATTGGCACGATTTCGGCGCAATAAGCAGGAGCATTGGCGATGAAAATGCCCCATGGGATGCCTTCCAAGATCTGAGAGGCGAGGAACATGCCCTGGCTGTTGCCGAAATAGAAGACGAAGATGAAGCCGTTCAAGGCCATAAGAGCGCCGATGGTCGTCCAGCGGTAGCCGATTGCAGAGGTGATGGGACCGGCGAGGAAGCAACCAATGAAAGCGCCAACCGGGCCAGCACATTGAAAGGCCGATTGCCAGGAGGCTTCGATGATGTATTCGCCACTGACACCGCTCTGGACGCCAAAGTCCCTGGCAAATTGCGGCGTGGCGATGAATTGTCCCATCAGGAAGACACAGTAAGATTCCATGATCTGATACAGTGTTAGAGATCTGTTGTTCCTTGTTCATGGGAAATATCTTACAATGGTGGATGACATGACAAAGGCCCACCAACTCGCAGCAGGATAAGCCTTGATGGACTGCAAAACCGTCATGTTATGCTCGATGTTCTCGGCATCGATAGCACCCGCTCTGTCCAAGCCGCCCTTCTCGTCGTAACCGTAGCCCGACTCAGCATTGTGGGTTTCGATTTCCATCGCCGAAGTCGGCTTCTCGTTGATGTTATTCATGTTGGCGGTTTCTGGGGAAGCCTTGAGGGACACAAGACGAAAAGAACAAGCAGAGGGAGGATCGACTGGCTTTATGCACAACGATAGGACGCCAGATGGTACTAAGCCCGATGATTCAGGTCATTTCTCTAAGCGCGCATATTGGTGTCGTTGTATTAGCCTGCATATTGCCGAAGTGAACCACGGGGGATCTTCTTCCGGTGGGTCTGGGGCTTAGTGTAACGCTGAACTCGAGAGGATGCCACGGTCAAGCAGAGTGCTGGCCTCCTTTGCGGATGAATGCGGCAAGGTCGGAAGAATGTACACCGGGTGGCTTGATTCCCCGCACCGAATGTGTGGGGCGCCTGGGGTCTCCATGTGACCGGGCAAATCTTCCGAGAGCTACACTTTGACATTGCTGTTGTTTCGATGACTTGTGTCGCCCGCTACATTGGATAAAAAGAGTCTTCGGCCTGCGGCACTGCTGATAATGTGTAATATTAGGTGTGGAATAGTTTGAAGCGTACTGGGCTCGGCTGATAAGCCACGTGTACGTAGCGAAAGCTTCCCCAAGAAATTGTGCTGATAAGGTTGTGACAAGCCGGTGGGGGAGCGGGGGACACACTGGATTGTGAGATCGCGTGACGGATCTAGACCCATTCAGGCCTGGCCAGCCGCGTAGAATGACGGAGTAGAGAAATACCAAGGACTTACACGAGGTAGCCAAGACAACAAGCAACTCGAGTAAGATTATGGGGCATCTTCACAAAAAAGCCCGCGCTTGCCGGACGCGGGTAAAAGACCGTTCCTGGATCTCGGCCCAAATGCTCGGGATTTCTTGATCGATCTGATACGCGACAGCATTGATAAGCTCTCTCATCGTCAAAATGCGGTCCACGGCTAGGGGCATGGAGTGAATTTGAGGATAGTATGTCGGTAGAAGTCTAGCATACAAGGCGCTTCTGCATGCGACGGTTAGGGTGCGCTTTGGACCTGGTTAACGAATCGCATCGGCGAAATACCGTTTCCGTGCAAGAAAGTGGGCTCTCGCGCTGTCCGTCGGGTGTGAAAGCACCATGTCCCTTCGCTCGTCGAAGTTCTTCTGCCTTACCACCAGTTGG
Source organism: Aureobasidium leucospermi (assembly GCA_019775405.1). Taxonomy (NCBI): domain Eukaryota; kingdom Fungi; phylum Ascomycota; class Dothideomycetes; order Dothideales; family Saccotheciaceae; genus Aureobasidium; species Aureobasidium leucospermi. Next base: position 162,916 of record JACWFU010000040.1, on the reverse strand, counting down.
TCCCTGCCCTACAGAGTGATCGGACTCCATCGAGCGAAATGATCGACAAATTGGTACCAGTTCATTATGATATACTGTAGGGCTGCTGATCCAAAGATGAATAGGAATGCGTTAAAACCAGGTGTCTTCCATTCGTTGCTATTGATGTGTGGAGATATAGTCTTCGAGCATCAAAGGAGGTAGAATTTTGTCGTCGCGACAACAGTGTTCGGAATGATTTTTTCGGAATGAGAACTTGGCTTCCCTCACCATATCTTACTCAGATTGGTGTAGGCTGAGAAGAAAGATCAAGGCTGTGGGTCTAGCAGTCGGAGAGGTCATCACATGTATAACCACATAATCGATGCTGGAAATCTTGGAACATTGCCCACGTGTGCTATGGTGGCTGGGTGCGCCAGGCACTCAAGAGGTTAGCACAAGACTATAACCTTGACCCATACTGTCGTGTTTGGCCGTAGTCAGGTACTGTATCCGAGTCCTATCAGGTTCTCTTATAGCTTGCTAAGGGAAACAGACTTGGGCCCGGATAGTCCAACTTGGTCAGTATGACTAGTTCTCTAACGGTAATATGCAGTGTCGTGCATATGCATCAATCTGCCACACCCATTCACTTATTCCCAGCCCAGAGTATTGCTAATCCAAGATATGTATGTCGAGAATCAGTCGCCAATCCCATAGAACAATACAATCGAAAGTTCAAAATTCTGTCAAGCTTCGAAAGCCAAGAATCTCGGCCGACTCCAGTCGTCGCAACTGCGGCATTGCCAAAATTAAATCTTGAATATTCGATCGCTTTGTCAAAGCTCTGAAAAGTTGATTGGAAGATACACGAGCGGTGGAGTATTGATCTGTTTGACAGGCCGCCGAGCTTTGATCTGGTTGGATGGGTTTTCGAGCTGGCCAATCAGATGGTCTGGAGCGGGACCATCGTCTTTCTATATTTATGGTATACGCCTTTGTTGCTCGAGGACGAGGACATCATTGTCCTGAGTGGGTGTGCTCTGGGAAAGAATTAGTAAAATGTGGTTCGTCTCAAATGGGTGCTTTCTCGCACGTCTTGCTCGAAGATGCTCGGAGTCTCAGCTTCACATTTTTCGACAATGCTATTTTCCAGTCGGCCGTGGTTGAGATCAATTGTCCTGTTTGTGACGTTAGTCGCATCTTTCTTTGTGTATGGGCATTACAATTTCTATCGGGATCCTGGAAGCATTTTCTTTGACGAACATCGTGCATTCCAGCGACAGTACAGTGCATATCGGCAAGCGGAGATCGGAGGCTTCTCGGATGTACGACAAGATACTCATGCCATCTCGCGGACCAAGAAGACGGAATCCATTTGTGCCAGCTTCCCATCGGTAAAAAGGCAAGGCTCTCAATATCTGCCTGTAAGTGCAATCTCACCTATCTCATCTCTCTGCTAAGACCATCAGATTGCTGTCGCCAGTGCCCTACAAGGTCTGTCCGACTGTGAGAGGCAAGATCTTTTTCTCAATGTCCTTATCGCTCACACGAATGCGACCGAGCATCCCTCAACATCCCTAAAATGGCTTGCAGATTCTGTTGATTCGCTACACGGGTATGATGTGTCGAATCAACAGCTTGAACACTTGCAAGAGCTCGAATTGAACAAAGAATTTTTGACTAAGGCTGTCTTTGATTACATTCATGCTCTAAGTGATTGTTACGAGACTCAAGCAGATTGGATCATCATCTTTGAAGATGATATCCTACTCGCAGATGGCTGGTTTGCGAAGACGAAGCAAGCGGTGCAGAGTTTTTCCGAGGAGGCAAAGGATGATATGCTCTTTATACGATTGTTCAATCAAGAACGCTCTACGGGATGGAGATCTCGTGAGGTGGGTGGGAATCATGAATTTTTGATCTCGATCTCAATCTCATTGGTGGCGTTTGCGATTCTCACCTTCTTGTGCAAACGATCTCGAACTGTTCGAAAGCTTGTGGACGATGGGACAGTCTTGGTTGTCTGTATCTTGGCAATACCGACTTTTGTCGTTTTGTTCTTCCAGGCAGGAAAAGCTTCCATGCTTCCTCCGCATCCTGGTATTCGAAAGGAGGGCTTCGGTTGCTGCGCGCAAGGTCTGGTGTTCCCAAGGGCCAAGACACCTCGAGTGGTAGAGTATCTGAACGCCAGACAAAGTGGCCAAGTCGATTTGATGCTCGATGACCTTGCGAAGGAAGACAAGTTGGATCGTTATGCATTGTATCCGGTACTATTACAGCATATTGGTATGAGTCTGCCTATAACATATGTTTTGAAACCATACTGACAGTTGAGAGCAGGCCGAAGTTCCGTGAGAGGTACAACAGCGCACGAGGCCCAAGCAATTTGGAGCATGACATTCGAAGACCTAGACCCGACAGCGCTGCGCATGTCTCATGCCAGGATGCTGAAAGACCTCTATCCAAGTGGATGTGCCAATAGATAATTTCAACCAATACGACGACCAATAGTCACTCCTCTCGACCAGCTATATCGGATGTTTCCGGTCGAAAATCTTCTCTAGCAGCTTTCATTCATTATGACCATAGAAAAACAATCTCGCGTCATCTTTACTCGTCCCGCTGATGACATACAGGAATTGGTAGCCACCGTCATCTCGAGTAATTGACAAACTGAGTGCAGCATTCTCTGTGACTTTTGAAGATAGATATTCAATGATCGTACGTAGATTCGGGTATCGCGACTTGACAGCAAACAACAGACGGTTCTGCTGTTGATCAACGACCGTGATCTCGATTCTCGGGTCTGTCTGCAGCAAAGTATGAGCAAGCGTGTGAACTTCAGGGTGGTAGAGTAGGTACAATAGGCCCTGTACGATCGTATCCACCAGCTGGAATGTCGGCTTGCGTATCTTCAGACATATTGGTAGGCGGTGACATTCTCCCGATAGACCACAGACCTAGCGCTGGGGACTAGGTCTTCGAGATAATTTCCAGTGGGAGGTATTTTGAGTGAAAGCGGAAGAAAGAGAGAGTCGAGGAAGTAAAGTGGAACAAGACAGAGAAGAGTTGCCTGCTTGCTATGGTTAATATCTTCCACGATAAGGACCGTGCCAAGGAATCTCAAGGACCTTCCACATTTGAACGGAGATAAGCAGTTCACTTGTGATTCTCCGAACGGCATCAGAAACCGACACATAAGATCGCGACTCTCGGGTGCAGTGTCAGAAAGATTTTGGTCTCGGGACTTATGAAAACTTAGGGATCAATCTACCAGGGTATCCCGCTTGGAAACGAATGGCCATGGTGGGGCTTTAAGGCGTTTACCAAAGTCGTACATCCGGCGATATTGTTGCTGTGCTTCAATGAAAGATAGGAGTGAGGCTCTCGGTAGTCGTATCCAGGACAGGGTGAAGGTCTGGCCCACGAGGAGTTGCTAGCACTAGGCTCCATTCTGGTATGGAATACAAGTTTCTGGACTTGGTCAGGAAGGCTGAGTGTTGTCAAAATCTCATTTTAGCGGGCAGCAGACTGCTCGGTAGGTAGCAGGCGGACGCAGTGGAAGAGTCGCGGCGCAACAGATGAGAGAATTGGTTAGAGACTTGGCACAGGAATTGGAGGCTGAAGGTATTTGATCGTGTGGTCATGGCGAACATCTTGTTGTAGATGCTCAAGCCAGGATATTTTGGGCCGATAATGATCCTGTATTGACTGAAACTCTCGCGACCGTTGAGCCCGCGAATATCTGTAACTTGCGGCTGTTTACCGACATCCACGAAGCCGATAATATGTGTGAGGAACTCTGGCGGAGATGATCGAGTCTGATCATACGTTATGTTCGGAATGGGGTGGTTTAGAAGTCATGCGAGATGAGGTGTAGCAAAAGCTACGATTCAAACGGCAGTGAAAGGACCACGCGCGCCATCTTGAAGGGTCGTTGGATGTCTCGTTCACGCATGAAGTGGCTGCCTACTTGAACTCTCACTTCCTTCGAGTCGGAAGCAAGATACGAGCAATTCAGCGACTCGGGTCCGAATCATTTGTGCGTATTGGCTGCAGCAAGGACAAAGATGATAGACGCGACGCGACGGTAAACCGGCGTTCTTGCTTAGTCATCAGCTTTGTAGCCAATTTGTGAGTCTCTTTCTTTGCGCTACTGCTCGGCCTCTTCATTCATCTCGTCGCAGGTCCACGCACTTCAACAATAAATCGAAGTATGGCGGCCTGTGAAATCCGAGGTCTCTTTCATTATGTTTCTGTTTCTATCAGCAATGACATTTGATCGTTTCATGGCTGGGTGCTCGTCAAAGCTTTCTCCGTGTTCCCAACATTGTCCGCAACCGAGGCGCCCACGTTAATTTCGTCCTTTATTCCGCCATCGACGCTCTTGCGACATCGTCCATGAGCGGCGATCGTCTTTGATATCGCTTTTCTTCCTTCTCCCACATTCTCCAGCCACACAGTTTCGGCATAGATGCTGATGGATGGGCCTGTGGAATTGCACAGCAATACTCGCTCTCTTCTCCTGAGGAGCCGCGCAATATGTTCTTCAGTCCGCCCACCTCCATTCAGACCCAGCAGCCGGCCTACGTGCATGGCAAAAACAATGTAGAGCTGATACGACAACCACAGAGTCTGAGCATCGTCGTCTAGCCATAACAACGCGATCAGGCCAGCTGGAAAGTACCCGACAAACAGGTAGACCAATGCCATGGACATGACCTCGCGCAACCTGTTTGCTGTTATGTCTCTGCCACGAATCGGATGTCCATAATGACGGCAGAATTGTCGTACAGCATAATCAGGTCCTTGGATGAGCACAAACCCGTGATTGAGGTCGTCCAGCTCAAATATTGTGTCGACTCTACTTTCCTTCTCGCCAGCAACCTTGAAGGACTCTCGTCGAACGCTGGTGGCGAATGAAGCCAGCTTGAACAACAATGGCAGGATGAAATACACGCTGAGCCACGTCGAGTGTGTATAGATACCTGCAACCACCGCTGCGATCACGGCGGTCAATTCGCTCGCGATGACACCAATGAAACACTTCCATGTGAGGTGGTCCTCAAACACAATTGCGACGTCTTTGGGCATCTGCCTCTGTCCTTCGTAGCACTCAAGGTATATGTGGTGCATAGGAATGAGAGCTCGTTTCGACGTTCCCGGAGCAGATGTAGAATTTTCCGTGTCGTTCTTCTCTGCCGCACGACCGTGCTTCAGCAAACGCGAGATCTCGACGAGAAATCCGTTTCTTGATTCTTTCGCTTTGTTCCCCTCACCTCCCAAGGTTCTGGCAAGATAAGACACATTCAGGCGACGGTAGAAAGCACTACCAAGCATATTGCCACGAACCTTGCCCAAATACAGCCCATTCTCCTGGAATTTACTCAGAGTTTGAAGAGCTGCGCGGTGTAGTGGACCACCGGATGGCATCAGGAAAACTAATTGAAAGAAGACCCTCAAGCTGAGGTCGTTGTAATAGCGTTGCGGCCAAAGCAATCGCTCAAAGGTGCTTTCTTCTGCTACTTCTGCTCCAAGGTAGCCCAAGATGGTACCCAAGGCACCAGTGATGTCCTTGAAAGACACCATAACCAGGGTCGAGTCAGCTATCCACAGATCATGAGGGTTGTGTCAAGAGGTTGATGGAATCTGAAGACGGCTGGTGTGGCAGAGCTTTTGCAGATAGCAATTAATATATGCAAAGTAAGCAGCGTGGCTGAAGGCGCAATCCTCGAGGGCTGAGTCGGCTGCCGAAGATCCGCCAATCATCATACGCGGCTTATCTGAGAACCTGCCAGACGACAGTTCGCCGATGAACCACTGCGAGGACAGATCCGCAACAACATACCGTGAGAAATCTTTTGCTGGGCATCAGACATCTTATATTGTCGTTGACACAAAAATCATTCTGTCGGATTGCTATGACCTACCATGGGGACAAGAGGACCGAGAATTTCTGGAGAGATGTCATGCCCCTCTGGCCGCTACGTCTGCTCCACATCCCTACCATGACTTCTTTGCAACGCGCTGACGAAAGTACATATGGTGGAGTCGTTTCCCCAAAGTACGCCATCCTCACTTATACCTGGGGCCGGTTCAGGGCATCATGGGGAAGTCCAGCTTTGAAAATCAAGGGTGTGACATGGCGAGTTCCACCAATCCAGGAGCAGCACTTCACTGTAGACGCTTTTCAGAACTTGATCGCTGTCATGGGCAGAACTGTCGACTTTGCCTGGATAGACGTCTGTTGCATCGATCAGGAGAACACGGCCACCAAGATGTTCGAGGTGGGAAGACAGGCTGGTATTTTCAAGCAAGCCACACATGCCTATGCTTGGCTCAACTTTCACACCCATGATCAGCTGCAAAGCCTTTTCGACAAAATTTTTGACCTCGACAGTGTCATCTCTGGATGGGATCTCTGGGAACTTACCGAGATTGAGAAGCAGTCGGTGTTGCCAAAATTGCAACGGGTTTTCTCTGACTTGCAGTCACTTATGCAAGACCCCTGGTTCACTTCTCTCTGGACATTGCAAGAAGCTGTGCTCAGAAGAGATGCCATGATTCTCTCAACTGAGGGCCGACCGCTGAGCCTCAAGTTTCGCCGTGAACACAGCATCCGATTAGAGATGTTTTGCAACTCATGTTGGAACATGCATGAAGACATCGTCGGCCTCGCCGAGGAATGGCCCTCGAATGCAATCTCACTTACTCAGCAACTTCAGCATCTGATTCGAAAGTCTGGCTTGTTCTTCACTATGACCAACAATCCGAACGTGCAGTACGGCATGGCTCATCATCGGGTTACAAGACATCCGCTCGACCGTGTGTATGCAATTATGCAGATATACGGCTTCCGACTCGGCGAATCACTCCACCCTGAAATCCCAGTCACTCTTGATGAGTTGGAATTACAGTTGGCAGAACAGTTAACATTTCGATCACCTATGTTGTCGCAATGGTTCGTACACACCGCGCAGCCATCGAACGATAGGAGCTGGATGATCAGTCAGCGCTCACACGTCCCGGACGAATTGATTCTGTACCCTAGCTACAGCGACAACATGATGCTACGCGTATTTGGGACTATTACTCTAACCGCAACAAAGACGGCAATCTTCTCTGGCTTCGCTCGACCACTTTCTGAATTGGACGCCATGTGCCGTACCGAGCTGAATAGATTTCATGCTCTATACTTTGCTCTGGACATCGTTTCTCCGGGCGCCGCAGACACCGTTCAAACACCTCGCAAATTGGAGTCCGATCTGAGTCATATTCCGCAAGGCTCTTTCCGGGACATGTGGGAAGAGGAGACATCCACACGACTGGGAGATGACGTCCTGACATTCTTGCTCGGCGACAGTAGCAGTATCAATATCCCTCGCGACTTCCACCGTACATACGCCGTGATCTTGGCTAGAGACCAAGAAAGTAGCAAGTGGAAGAGGATTGGTCTCGTATATTGGTATACCTTACATTGCGATGTCAAGCCAGACTATCGTAAGTTTACTTCCTTCGAAGATGAGGTGCATTAAACGTTCTACCTCATCGTCCTCACCACGGCAAGCAATTCTGTCAAGGCTTGCCAGTCTTCCTCATCGCAATCGGGTCTTCGCACAACGAATTGGTCTTCCTCGTTCTCCTCCCATTCAGAAAATACGTGTATTTCATCTGGATCATCGCTCTCGAACTCGTGCCATACGATTTCGTTGAACATTGCGTAGCGCTTTCCCTCTAAAGCACTTTCCAGCGAATCCGCCACGTCAAAAGCATGATCCTCCAAGTCGCTATGGTTGATAGCAAAATGCCTCAATTTCGACAGACCATGTTGCAAACGGCGGAAAATGTGATGCCATCGTGTAGGATAAGCCAAATTTGATGCTCTCGTAGCGGTCGATCTCTTCCTCTATCCTTGGGTCCAAAGCCAGACTGTCCGGCGACGTCTTGCCTTTCGTAAACAACCTTTCGCGTGGGGATGTCGACGAAAGTCTCGTGAACCTGCACAGCCACTCCAAGGATTACATCATCGAGAATCAACTCCTCCAGGGTATCTCCATGCTCCAGAATCCAGTCGACTTGGTCGTCGCTGCATATACTGATACCTCCTAATATCATCGTCCTCAATTTTGGAAAGTGAGGTAAATTGCAAGCAGGGAAGAAACCCCAATATACCTCATCATCTCCATACAACTTGAGGTAGACAAGGTTTTCAGCAACCGGCTTCAACCAATACTCTTGCAACTCGAAAAAGAAGAACGAATGCATGTATCCACATTCCAAGTTGTGTGCCGGCTCAGGCCAACAATCTTCCGAGATGATTCTCAGACTCAAATGCGTGAGCCTCTCCATCACGACTTCGAAATTCTTCTTGAATTCGATATCTGCTGCTGAAGTCGCTGTTCCAATGATTGCAGCGGGAGTGACATTCTACAGATTCTTGATCGACAGACTGACCACTTTTGTCGCAGGAACCAAGCCTCTGAAGAAGGTCGCAAGAACTTCTCGGAATTCTGGTGTTTCAATAGCATCGATGTCGCTACTAGGACTCTCGCACGTCACGGAGAAGACGAACTCCGCGTGTGTGAGATTCCCGAAATCCGCGACCTGCTTCATGGCTGAGAGGAAAAACTCATGAGGAGTTTCGTATTGGTCTTCTGCTTCTTCTGATTCAATATGATAGCATAATCTTCCGTGTTTGCTCATGTGAGGTTGATGGCGGGTTTGGAAGATCACTTTTCGGACATGGCTGTTCAGTTTCTTCGATTTCAGTATCTGCGTATAGCGGTTTGCGGACTCTGCTCGAGGCAACACCTTCACACACTGGAATAGTAGAGGCGTGCAGAGTCCTTCGAAGAATTTTGAGACCAGACGCAGGTCTTGCAAGCTGGCAATATCTGGACGAGGGCTAGTGGCCATTCTGCTATTCTGGTAGCTAAGACCAGAATAGGTAGGTAAATCTTCGGCCTTGTAGATGTTCTCCTTGTTCTCGCATGGGATGTGGTGTCTGTGTTTGTTTTTGAATTTCGGATTGGAAGGAGTGGCCACAAAGTCCACGATTCGTGAGAGAAGCTCTGATGGAAGGCTTGTGAGTTGCAGCATTGTGTATGAAATGGGCAACCGAACAGGAAAGTAAGTGAACCATTCTGTGGTAGATGGGCTGGTATAAGAGTTACAAAAAAGGGTGACTGACTCGTGGTCAATGCACGGGCGTGATGGCTGCCTCTGCGAAAATGAGCATTTCTGCTTTCGGAAATTTTGCTATTTTGTCTGATCTCATGAACAGAAAGATCGTCTACCATTCTCTGTGGTGTAGGTGTAAGACCGCAAACAATGTCGCAATATGGAACAATGTTCTCGCAAGCGCCGACACTAATGCGGAGGTGTCGACGTGGAGGCGAGGCTGGACGATAACGCGAATTCGGACGCCACCATATGTACCTCGAGGCTGAGCTGCAGCAGTACTGTCAGCATCTACTTATCTCCTACTAAATCTCAGGCTGTCTACTATAAAGCGCTCACTCAGAGTAAAACGTTTTAACGTGTCGAATCAACATCCAGACTTGTATATCGACATATTCACGTTGATCGACCCAAATCCAGCGGGTTGCTGAGCATTGACTGTCAGCTGTCAAGATGACCAGATTGAAATCCCTGCCGTTGATAAGCTCTGTTGTTGGAATTGCACATGTGGCATACCAGCTGGTCGAGACTATAGTCCTACATTATGCTCTGGGATCCTACCTCACTTTGAAAGATGAACATGGCACTTTCCGAGCTGCAATTTTACTAGTGTTGTTCCCCGACGCTCGGAAGGTCATGAACCGTATCGAGAAACATGTTTTACGATCGGAGTCGGATAACGCGATGGTCATGAAGAAGGCTCTGGCTGAGAGTTGCACTATGCTTGCTGTCGCTGTAAGTTCCTTGAATCGTGAGTGACAAGTTATACGAAGACATTGCTGATGGATATCCTCCAGGCTGCCATCGTTGCTCAGATCGCAATCACAGCACTGGCTCTTGGTAATTCGGATACCACTCATTGGACAGCGAACGCAGCATTTGTAATCAGCTTGGTGACTGCATCGCTCTCTGTATTCTACGCCTGTCTACTTCGACAACATATTTCTGGCCTGTTCACATCCGAAGATGTGAAGAGCTGGCTCAGTAAGCCGGCAGCAAAGTACGAAATGGAGGAACTGGAGCAAATTGCCTCAACTTTGCGCAAGACCATTACCCCTTTCCCAGAACTGGGACTAGTCGTACCCCAATCAAGCGTCGAGACTTATCGCAGAACGATAGAGAATTTTGCCCAAGAGTTCAAATGGAAGACTGCATCATTCAACGCAGCTTTTATGATCAAGGTACCATCGTTACTGTTGAACTGGTCGGTTGGCGCTTTCATACTCGGACTCGGAGTATACCTCGGCTGTGTCTGGCGGCCCGATGGAATCTCCGAGCGTAATGGCTCGTTGGGCATTTTGATCACCTACCTTATCACGACCGTTGGGGGATTACTACTCTATTATGTCCCAAAAGCTGGCAAGATCCTCGAAAGCTCTACACTCAGACGACTGGACTGGACCTACAACCGCAAAAAAGACCCAAAAAAGCCTCAATTTGAGGCCATGTTCACATCTGATGCAGCACCAACGTGGCAACAAGTGATGACTGTTATGGACGAAGCCACGGCTCAGTATGAGGATCCTGCTCGTCGGTCGCGCTGGTTCACTAGCCAACATGTCAAGCCTGTAGCCACCGGTGCTGCCAATGTCAACGCTATCACCGACTCAAAAGAGGTCGCTCGGCAGCCTACAGAAGACGCGATTAAACCATCTCAAGTTGTCTCTGCGGTGGGCCAGCCAGATAATCAGCGTGAAAAGACAGATGGCGAATCTCCGCGTTCAAGCACAACTTCATCCGGACCCCGGAGTCAATACGACCCACTGATCGCAGCGCTTCAAGCATCAATTGAAGCGCAAGAACAAAACATTGCGGCTCTGAAAAGCAGCCTTGAGCGCACATCTGGCCACATCAGCAGCAGACTAAGCTTCGAACAATCAAAGCCTGACAACGTCGGAAGCCAATCACGAGGACTTGGGTTCTACTGATTGAACAGTCTCATTGATCACGCATTTCATTAAGCTTTCCATATTCCTCACATTAAAGGAATTATTCATACCATGCTCTTCTCAAAATTTAATGTCGACTTTGTCTTCCTTGATAGACATGATATGACCAGATATGGACTATTACTCATTTAAGTTCATCACCGTCTCCCAAAAAAACACTACAATTGTCACCTACAACTTATCTCGAACCACTACAGTAACCTTACTATAGTATTTCAAACCACGCCGACTCCAAAACGGCTCCAAAAACCTCTATCATCACTTACCTATAACCCCCTTTCAAAAAACCTATACATCCTACTACAACATCTAGTCACACCACAGATGGAGATTCATACGCAGACACTGACCCCCATTTTCCTTACACTTACCCCTTAGGGACATTGAACTTTTGTCATCTTACCTTGCAAGACCCTCCCAGCTAAAACTCCGAAATTCCTTACACTTTGCCATTAAAAACTTGCTCTGAAGCATATTTTATGTCAAGATAACCCTCGGAACGCTTTTCATAGTCAAAACCCCTACAATCTTCAGCTGCACAGCCAGAAATCACGAAAACACACCCCGTGGAAAAATCACCAGCGCACTCAATGGCCGTTTTTGGTAAGATGCATTGCCTTGGGGTTGTGTCGTGTATGCTTTTGCCTTGGAAAGCAGGGGAGAGAAATTGGGCTCTTTCGAGTCTTCACTGGAGGCGGGTATGACATGGATAAATGAGTCGCGGATGTCGGAATGAGAAAAGGGGAAGAGACATGTACCGCTTGGATATGGAGGCGAATGCACTATCTACTGTACTCTACTGCTTTCGGTCAACTTCTCTCTCTTCCCTGGGAGCGTTGCTTGAGTTCATGCTCATGCTCTTTTCCGTAGGAGCCCCGACTCTCAGAAGTAATGTATGGTCTGATGCATTCTCAATAGCCATCACCATCACCATACCCATCATTGCCACCTCCGTAATCATCATCGTCCATGCCAAAGTCACCATTGATATCTTCAGTAGCGACTGCAAAGTCTTCTTCTTCCTCGTAGGTCGGAGATGGCGGTTGTGTTTCTTCTTGGGGCCAGTAGTCGTCTTCGTCTTCCTCCTCCTCTTCATCCTCCTCGTCTGGTTCTTCTGCTCCTCCTGCTGTGATGGGTTGTTCTGATGATTCAGGGAGTGGTTGTTGGGGGTTTTCGGGGTGCGCGGCGAGTTGTGTGGCGGCGGGAGTGGGGAGGGGATTCTGTTCGATTTCTGGGGAGTCGGAAGCGGTGGATGGAGAAACAGCGCGCACACTCTCTGGCGCGGGAGTGGAAGCTTCCGAACCAGCTCTTGATTCGCCATGTCTGCGGTCACCATAGATCTTGCCCAACGCAGCGTAGTTAACACGTTGTGAGAAACCCTTTGGTGCTCTCTTCTCCAGCATGCGCAAGGAAGCATCGGCAGGCGACTCGACAGGAGTACCAGCATCAGTGAGAACCGTTCCATCACCCATCTTACCGCGCTTCTTGCGTTTGGTCGTCTTCTTTTCCTTGCCTTCTGCTTCTTCAAGTGCCTTTTTCAGTTGCTTGGCTTGTTGTGCACGGAGCCAGTCTTCGTTGTGTGCGACCCAGATCATCTCTTTCACGCGGACTTGTTCTTCCGACAGCAGGGCGTTGGCGACTTCCGGGTCATCAGCAAATTCATCTTCGCCGATGATCTCACTGTCCGAGACAAGAGTGTGTGTGCGACCCATGGCTTCCAGACGCTGTGCATTTTGCTGGACAATTGCAGCACGCTGTTGTTCTGCCAGCGTCTTTGCACGGTCCTCGATCTTCTCCTTTTCGGCTTGCTCTTTTGACGAGATGCATTCGCGCTCGGAGAGGATGTTCTGGATCTCGCCTTCGAGTTCTTCCTCGGCCATGAAGTCGGCGTCGGTAAGGGGAGGAGGTGCAACCTTCTCCTTCTTCTTACGGCCGCTCTTAACCTTGATAATCTCCATTGCATCTGGCGTGGATAGTGAGGCGGCATTTGCAGCTGTGTCGGAAACGACGCTGGCACTGCGACGAAGCGCGGGATCGAGAGGCATGTCGGGGATTGCAAAGCCGTCTGCATCACGGCGAGGCTGTTGCTGTGTTGCTGCTTGGACGACGACATTACTGCGAGAGCTTGATGTCTTTGTGCGTTTGGCGAGTTGCACTGTTTGTGCTTGTGAATAGGAGGCAGGCTCAAGGGCGGCGGATGATTGGCGAGATGAATCTCTGCTCATCTCATAGGCTTTGCGCTTCAACTGCTTTCTCAAAAAGTTTTGCTTTCTCAGTTCGGCATCCAATATAGCAGGAGGGTCGGCCTGCTCTCTGATTCTCACACCCTTCTCGCGGAATTCGTTAATCTTGAGGTGGGCGGCACGAGTACGCTTGAACTCCTCGAGACGTTTTGCAATGGTAAGGTCGGCAACTTTGACGACAAAGACAACCTCTCTGACAGTACGGCGGAAGTTGTTCATGCGTGCAGCGAGAATGAGGCAGGCACCACAGAGACCAGCAGGGTGTCTTCCCGTGACGATCCAGTCACGCTTCATGCGACGAATGATCTTGACGGCATCTTCGGCAACTTGGCGTGTCTTCTCTCCAAACTCAAGCTTGCTTGCATACTTCAATATCAACGGCTCAATCTCGATCATCTTTGTGGTTTCCTTGAGATCAACAAAGAGTTTGGCCAGTAGACCTTTGTAGGTATCTCCCAAGCTGAAGACGTTGACCGAGATGACTTCGGCAATGTCCATGAGCAGGATGGTGTTTTCAGGGTTGTGGCGACAAGCAATGTATAAACAGGCACCGGCAACCTCATCAGCACGACGACCTTGGGTAAAGTTATCGTTGGAAGCAAGTTTCCAGATACCCATGGCTTTGTCCGAAATGTCAGGAGCGATAGGCAGGCGAGCTGTGAACAGACGTAGAGATTCACGACCATTGTTCTCGCTGTCCTCTCTGCTCTGCATCGAAGCGCCAAGTCTGCGGGCAGCAGCAGCACCCAACGTCTTTGCGTGACGGGAGTTCTCATTGACAATACCACCCTCGACTGTAGCAGCGCCAGTGGATGACTCTCCGAAAGTGACTTCTGCGACAATGTTCTGTTCACTGACCTGAGTACCGCAATTCAAGCAGATCTTGGCACCATCGATGACTTCGAAACTCGGGGCGTCGCAACCACATTCTGATCGCTTTGCCGGACGGGGAATTGGTTTGAAGGAGCCAGGAGTCTTTCCTCCAAGACTTGACAGACGCTGTGGTCGACGTGGTGGAGCGATCCCAGGCATGTTGAAGGGGAAGGTGAATTAATATTGGTGTTATGAGAAAGTCAAGAGTGGTGAAAAGAAGACCAGAATTGGTGGTGAGAAGTTGAAAGTGGTCAACTTGTCGACTTGTATTGACGCGAGATGGCTGTGGTGAATCAAGTCTTCATGAGTGGTAGCAGTAGCATGCAGTGAAGAGATGCGACCGAGGCAAACAGCAGCTGCGAAGGTCGGAAGTGCAGTGCTTGGCAGATGGTGGTATGCGGCGTGGTGGGGGCAATGTGCAGAGAGGCAATGGACGGCACAGATAAATGGCAGTATACACGTGCAGGCTGATGATATCCGAGCAGGCCCTTGGTGGATGGATCGAGGTCGGCGCTGGCGCGGTGTCGCAGTGCGTGTGTCAGAATTTTGCAGATGAGCGGTCGCGCACTTTCACGGTTCGTTGGCGCGGTGGGAAAGCGCGCCTTTTCGGCAACGCACAGACTCTCTTGGCGCCTAATCGACTTGTGCGCTTGTGTTCGACTCTGGACGTGGGCAATCACATTTGACTCAAAGGCAAGACTGCACCTTCTTCCCGAGGACCAAGACTGAAAGTACTCCTCTTATCAATGACGAGGTCCTCTCAGTGCCACTGTCATCTCGGGAAGCCGGACCAGCGTTCAGTCATGCCACGAGGTCATAAAGTATCACTACCAAAATCATCTTCGCTTTCTTCGTCGTGCACCACGGAGCATCCGTGATCAATGCAGTCACTCGACGACTCGCAAACGCCAGGTTCAGTGTGAGACCGGCTGCCTTGAAAACACACATCCCCCATGTTCCCCCTCAAAAATCGAGCATCGATGCGCGTCCCGTACAATTCTTCGAAGTCTACGGTTATGACCTATCGTTGTCAGGGAAAATGCCCACCGGTCATGGAGATATCACTACTCATCAAGAACAGATGTCCGTGGAACGATATCATACCAACGAGCACTTCCGTCAGATGGGTTACATGAATGTTGCTTTCGAAGCCTCGCCAATCACTGTATCTCGATAAGCCGGTGAGCAGTTCTTGTGATGGTTTTGTTCGTATAATATGTGGCGTGTCTACGCCAGAGGTTAGGGAAGTATTGTCAGTCGATGGTTGCATCCAGATTCAGTATTCTTTGATCGTTCTCATGCGCAGAGAAGGCCTTGCGCTACACAGCGGTATGAAACGGTATATGACGGCAAAGACAATGTCGGCTGCGCCCGTCACGTCTGTGCGTATCGACATGGACACCCTACTAGAGCATCCTGCTTGGGTTTCAGCTGTACGTGGATATGAGAGTCTGACTATGACTGCACCACATGCCACGATCTGGGGACATCTGTTCTGGAAAGTGTGACTTGGTACATAGCCCCACTACATGTACTAAGGGGAGTGCATAACGGGTTTCCATCGCCCCTAGCTTTGGCCAATCACTCGAGGCCGGACTTTCAACTCGCTGACCGGCGTAAAGCACGAGACAGCTCTCTCATGCAAGGTAATAAATTCCACTGCCGTCATGCCCCGCCGCACATCAAACGTGTGTCAACTTCGGGCCGTAGTCTGCGATGCTTCAACATTTCACGCAACAGATACCAGCATATTAGTTACAAGCATCGGTGACGGTATCTCCCTGTGGATGCTGATGCTTTCTGTCAATAAACAAGCTTCTACTGAGCATTAGTACTGGTTCCTTCTTACAGGGTTGCAAGATCAGTCGTTCATGGTCTTTTACGGGATTTGGCGGACTTCAGAATACAAGATCTATTCTCGGTTCCCCGGGCCTGAGGACCAATTTTGTGCTGCAGAAACGGGCCTACATCTACGGTCCGATATAACACAGAGAGCATAAGCCATGCATCTTGATCTCTCTATAAGAGTGTTCTAGAGTCCAGAGTCATCAGCACAATGAGAACTTTTGCCAGCGGTTCAGCCCAACTCCTCATGCTCATGCTTTTTCTTTGACGACGAGATTTAAACCTAAAAGCTATTACTATGGATACACATCTTGGAGAGAAGCGTACGCAAGTCATAGATCCAGACTCGAAGTCAATGGTATCCGCGTACTCCGCTCACGTATCTGGAGCATGCTCAGCCGCCGCTCCGCTCGCCGAGACCTTGAGTCCCTCTCCTTGCCGACTGAAATCGAGATTGAAGAATGGGTGCTGGGTTTGCCGTCAAATGAGGGTGAGATACGGTGAGACCCAGCCCGAATGTGGAGTATGCAGAAGATTGAACAAGAACTGCGAGTGGCGCTGGGATTGGAGATTCGATGACTGCAATAACCGTGTTCTAAGGAAGAATAGGCACGTATCGAGAGTTGGAAGTTCTTCCTGGGAATCAGGGATACGACGGCCTGATGAGGACTACTTCTCATCACCGGCTCCGCAAGTCGTACTCCCTGATTTTTACCTGCTCAAGACTGATGATGAGCGTGAGGAAAAATTATCAACACGAGCCCCGAGAACACACAGTGTTGTGCTTATACCAGACAGCTTCCTCTGCTGTTATGAGGGATCCGAGACTGGACAAGAAGACTTGACCCCACCTCGACATGGCGTAGCGGGATGGGTACAACAGAGAGAGCTAATTGTCACACTCGGGTCTAGCGATACGACCACATCCCCGGTACTACCAGAGCAACTTTTGCTGGCTTCAAATCTTATGCCTTCGACGATTTACACTGCTTATATACTCAATGGATCGCCTCACAGCGGGTTCCGATATGAGCAGTACTGTACGACATACTATGGGAACTCCATTCTCCAAAAAGCAATTCCCTTGATGTCTTCCTCGATGTTTGATACTGGTGATGAAGGAGAACAAATTCTGATTGCGTCCGAGTCATATCCACCGGTCAGTGATCTTAGATGCAACGAGCATAATATCGAGAGTCTGACGACATCATAGCTTCGTTACGCATTCTGTGCGCTGGTTCTTTTGAGTGCGGCGCTTAGGGAGACAGAAAAGCCATACCTCAAGAGAAGAGCATTTCAATACTATCAACAAGCCATAGCGGCATGCAGGTCGTGTACGAACGTGTCGGTGGACTTTCTCCTCTACCTGCACTTCACGCTCCTGGTCTTCGATTTTTGCTGCGACGATCAGGGCAGTCAAACGAACGGCGTCATGCGCACTCAGCATTTCGACCGCATAGGGCGTCTCGCAAACTGTCCAGAGTTATCACATCCCCGCGGGATCCATGCTCATATTTTTTGGTACACCTTGCGCCTGGACGCGCAGTCGTGTTTCGCGGGAGACCCGCGGGCTGGAGCATTTATCCGGGCATCCCCCTTTCTGTGCTCAGGTACAAGTCTTTCGCCAAGCTCGCAGAAAGCATCTCATTACTCTTCAAGGGAAGATGATATCCTGGTGTCGGCTGTCACGATTTACGCTACGCATGTCTGGACATGTCAGGCCCGCTTGAGCTTACTGGCGTTGGAACTTCGACATCTGGACGAGCGAGCGCACGGCGGATCTCCAGAGCTCGTCGAGCGAGTCAATTGCACCCGAAATGAACTACTGTCCTCCTGGTACGAGAACTATCCTCAGTCTCTGCCACGTGACTTGGAAGCTGCGCGTCGAAAGGTGCCCTCGACCGCGAGCATGGTATTTGATTCCGTAAGTGCTCATCCTTTACTCTCCTCTCCTTATCTTCTTTCGCTTTATTTTCGCTCGATACAACCCCATTCTACCTTTCCCACTAACCGAAAGACTGTCAACGAAAAGGCCTCGATCCAATTTTTCACTACGATGTTATATCTATTCACCAGCATGTACCGCGACCAACACAAACACATCACGCTCGTACGATCGAAAGAAATCGTCAATTGCTGCGAAAACATCCTAGACACTGCCGATGTCCTCGTCAACGCTGAAAACTTTTCGGAGCAACAGTATTTGGTTTTTCCCGTGTTCCTGGCAGGAGTCTGCAGTATGAGAAGCGACGATAAGCTGCGAGCGATCAAGATTACCCGTCGGATTCAAGATGCCGGGATCGGTGTCAACGGGAGAAGAGCATGTGAGATGCTCGAGGCCATACACAAGGAGCAGGAAGACATAATTCGGACACGGGGCGGTGTTGCTAGATTGGACTGGATATCGTTCGCCAAAGAACGTAACATGGCGTTATTCAATTTTGGTCTTTGATTCCACAAACATCACTTCTCAGGACCCGCTCGCAATCAGGTGAGGTGATGTGGATATCACACGATGCAGACTAGAGTCTTGCGGACTAATGCAGAGGTAGATGCACAGGGCAAGATTGATGCCACGTGTAAGATTGGAAGAAACCTAAGGTGGGATCATTCCCATTTCATTCTCATCATCCATACATTGCTTGTCATATCCTGCCATTTCCAAGCCAACCTCCTGAAGCCCAATTATTCCTCATACAACATAAACCCATCCATCCATCTATCCATCCGTCCATCCCTACTTCTCATCCAAGTTCATGATGGGCTCGCCACCAGGAACATCTCTCTCCTTGGCCAACTTGGCGTCAGCAGCGGCATCCCCCTTATCAGCAGTCTGCTCAATTTCGTCAAGAGTAGCCTCCTTGGGGACGTATCCACCCTTGTTCTTCTTGGCAGCAGCGGCAGGTCCACCCTCAGCGGCAGCATCATCGTCCTCTTCATCACCCTCTTCATCATCATCATCCTCATCGTTAGCGGCAGCGGCGGAAGACTTGGTGGCTCTCTTCTCATCCAAATCCATAATCGCCTCGCCGCCGGGGACATCTCTCTCCTTTGCGAGTCTGGCATCTCTGGTGGGATCGCCCTTTTTGGCAGTCTGCTCGTTGGTTTCCTCAGGGACGAAGTTGCGCTTGTTTTTCTTTGCGGCGGCGGCGGGTCCGCCCATGGAGGCTGTGGTCTCAACTTCCTCGTCCTCATCTTCGTCCTCTTCATCTTCATCTTCGGCTGGGTCGGTGGTCTTGCGTTTCTTGACTAAGGGGAGGGGAAAGCAAAATGTCAGCTGGTTGGTTTTTCCGACAAGGCAGGGGTGGCGGTGATGGGAAAGATGGCGGAAAGTGGGGTGAAAGAGGAGTAGTCGGCACGCATGCAAGCGCAGTGGATTCGAGCATTCAAGACCGCAGAAAACAAGGAAAGAAAGGAGAGGATGGGCAACGCAACACAACAACTCACCAGCAGGCTTAGCAGCGACTTCCTCGTCATCGTCCTCGGAAGCGACATCACCCTCTGCCTCGGAGGAATCATACCTATCGTGCCAATTAGTTCTGATCCTTGCCGTGAACGCCCTCTTCCTGGTTCATCAATGCCTCTTCATCAACACGGCATGCGATCTTGATTGATCGATGAGCTGGAAGAACGCGACGTGCTCGCGACTTCCAAGGAGAAGATGACGTCAAAGGTAAAACTCACTCTTCTTCCTCCTCACTGTCCTCAGGAAGCGACTGCAATTCCTCCTCCTCGGACTCTTCAGCTCTACGTTTGCGTGTTCCGACCATTGTGTATTGTTGCTGCGTTTCGTATATTGTTGGACGTGTGAAAGTGGAGAGAAGGAAAGCAGAGGAGCAGGAGAGCGAAAGGTCTGGCGCGGCTGGACGACGCGGATAATCCGGGGAAAGCTGTGAAGCCAGCCGTTCGGCTCGTTCGTTCTTGATTTGGAAACAAGGGGGGGAGCTTGGGCCATGGGGTTGCTTGCGATCACGTCTGTCGATTGTGGCATGTTATTGGTTGGCAAGGTGTACCTGTGTGGTTGGAGGGTTGGGTTGTGTTTACTGCTTTTGGCTGTTGTTTTTGTTGCTGGGTGACAACAAACACAGGTCAGACCCGAGTGGACTCTTGACAAGTATCTGCTGTTTTGCGGCCATGGATAGAAGCACCTCGAGACTTGTAGTTTATGAGTAGGAATTTTAAATGCACATTCGCGACGCGAAAGACTGGAGAAGGTAAGGAACACCATGTTCTCTTGCTCTTCGTGGCAAGAAGTGCTACGTTAACGACTGCAACCAAAAAAACAGTGCCAATCACTTATCTCTCATGTCAAAAATACATACACAAATAGCTGGATCCTTTGCGAGTAGCCATATTCCCGTGAGGCGCCCGAGGAAGAATGGGGCGGGGATGACCCTGTCCATTCCGGGATGTGATGACAATCTATTCCGAACTCCGGCATCACCAACTTTCCATCCCTCGACGCACAAACACTTGATCAACCTTTGGGGTCAAGAACAAAACTTCTGACAGAAAATGATCATTGCATGACCTCCATCATATTCTCATCATAAATAAACACGCAACACAATCCATAACGCCCGTCTCCGAAGTCAAGTATAAACATCATCACCCACTCAACCTTCCCTGATCATTCCACCACCACCATCATCGCATAGCCATATACATAAACATAGCTTCCCTATTAACCTCATCTACCATTTCCGCAGCACTAATCTTGCCTACATTCCTTGACTGCTGCTTCCTCCTCTTCGACTCCAATGTATAGGATTTAGATTGCGATCTCTTGCTCGTAGATGCATTCGCAGGTGCTGCAATTCCAGGTTCTTGGATCATTTGATAGCGCTCAGGCTATACATCCAAAGGTCAGTATACATATCGTAGGGCCAAAAACTGGGAGAAGATAGAAGGATAGACTTACGTCTTTACTGATAGATGCGATGGATTTGCGGAGGAAGGTGTGGTTGTTTGAATTGGCGGAGGAGGACAACATGATGGAATGTTGGAAGAGAGATGTAGTATAGAAGTAGAGGTTTCGATGTACGACGTGGATGCTCTAAGGGTCTGTAGAGGGGAATCGCGATGTCGTGGAATCTGATGGTGAAGAGTAGAGGAGATAACGAGGTAGTCGGAGTCGATGAATTCAGAAAGTTGATCGTGGGGATGCAAAATAGCAAGGCGGGACCGCTGTATTTATGGTATTGGGATGACATGGTGTCTGCTGGGAGTATTCCGACTTCTTTCAATGTGATGTCGGGATAGAGAGCAAGACATATGCTATCGGAATGGGATGTCGGAATAGATTTTCGGGATAAACGGAGTTGCATTCCGGTTGAAGTGCTGCTGCCCCAGCAAGTCATTCCGAGCTTTCTCACTCGGTACAAATGCATGCAAGACGCGTGATAAACCACCGGACCGAGAATTGCAAGTCGCAATCCGGAATAGACACGGGGTCATTCTCTGATGAGATATCGGGCCCCATCTGAACGTCGGCGATCCGGGCTTGCGCTCGGGGATCACTACCAGACCTTGACACAGCCTTCGGGGATGGAAGTTGTAGATGGCTCAAATCATGTAGAGATCATACCGATCTATACTCCGCCACTTGCATTTGTCCAGTCGATACCCTCCATCCAATTATTCATGTCCATGAAATTGGTCGTATCCCAGTCGAGCAGATTCGGATCTCCTAGCGAGTCATTGTCGGCATTCCCCATTGCTGCCATACCATCACTCGATATTGGATCTTGGATTCCGGTTGCGAAGTTGCCTGTGAGTCCAGGATCTGGTTGACGTATCGTGTCGTTGGCGGCGAGTAACAGCAGATACTCGATAATTTCATCCAAAGCACTGGATATAAGTCCCGAAGCCTTGATGCAAAGTGCGTAGTTTGCATTTTCCGGACGATATACACCCTCCAGAAAAGTCACGAACACTGAAAGGCGTCGTATTGACACGAGGCGCACCAAGTCGGCGAATCGCGCTCGATGCATAGTTCTCTTTGCAGTCTTCAGCGCATTCATGAGAGTAATTGCACTTGGCAGACCGTAGCACAAAACCTTTACTTCAAGTCAGTCGCAGCACAACAAAACAGTAGGCTCAGTTTGACCTACAATACTAGCCCTGAAGCTGTTGTGTAAATGATAAACAGCTTGGTCGTGGAAGCCACCAATCTGGAGAGTCGTCTCGATTATACTCGAGCAGGTCTGTACCAATTCCGATGAGTGATTCCCACCAGGCTTTTCCATTAAGCGATAGATGTGAAATAGTGTCTGCAAGTAGGTGAGATAAACTTCTGCCAATCTTAGACATGATATGGGCGCCAGATCGGACTTCCAACATGCAGAGTCGTAATGGACACGGCTGGGGAGATGGCCCCACGTTTGCTTGCATCGGTTTGCTAGTTCTCTGGCACGATCATTAGATGTTGTATTTCAGGTTCCATGATCTTCGAGGATCGAAGCGGATAGGACTGTACTGACTCTAGCTTTGATCTCGTCTTGTCATCAACAGGTTTATGGTGGTGCAAAAGTGTTTCGTCCTTGAATTTCGCAAGGAGATACAGCGCTCGAATCCAAGTAGTACTGCAAGAAGAGCTTTTAGTTGACCATCCCTCATATCGTTCGTATGACGCCCGCTCTTCTTCGCTGAGTCCAGTCAGACATAGTTGATCATCAGTAAGTTCAAGTGGCGGTCGACAATCAGCATAGTAGCTAGGAATACGAGGCGGACGACCGAAAAGTGTGGCGAGAAACTTGTCCCAATGGAATGCAGCCGTGAAGACCCTTCTACGACATTCGGCAAGAAAGAAAGGAGCTTTTGTAATGACTGCCTCTCGATGTATCTCCAGGGCGAAGATGTCGGTGGACAGATCACCAAGTCGACGCCAAACATTGGGACCTACAAATGTGCAAGCCAAGAATCAGTGTCTAACAGATCAAGGACAGAAGGTCTCTAGAAAACTGTTGCACTCACCGGCATAGCCTTGGATACTCGTAGTCAGACGCAAGTTCTCGTACGACAACCACACCATCACATCACTCATCTCCGTCGCTAATTCTCGGGCGAGGTGCAAGCATCGTGCACTGCACTGGAACATGGCTTGGACAAAATAGTGATTATCTCCAGTATCCGCAGTGAGTCCTAGACGAGAAGCACGAGCCGCCATGGTGAAGATCAAACCAATGGTTTCCACTCGCAGATTTGGACCGCTGTAGAAGCCTCTGAACTCGGCCAGGGGAGTGGCTGAGGTGATGGGACTTTTCGATTTCGTAGCATGCAAAATCGTTTGAGCTACCCCCCGTAGAGTGCTTCTACAAGCGGCATCATCACTCATCGCTCGTTGATGCAGAATGTTCTCATGGAGTTGTCCAAGGTCGGACAGGACAGGCAGCACGAGTTGGCTTGGCACGACAGCGATCTGACCCAAGCGATAGTATTCCAAGACGAGCTTCCTGATAATTCCAGAGTGTTCAAGGAGCTCTAGGATTTGTATTATAGAAAGCAAGTCTCCCTCCAGTGTTTCATTGCCGCGGTCGTCGTATACCGCAGTCGCTGGAACAAATCGTGCACTCGTGTCATCGAGGCTTTGAAGCGATAGCAATGGCAGCGTTGCAGGAGGCGTCGCGTTTGCATCAGGAATTGAGTGCAACCGAGTTTCGAGGTCGGCCTGCCTCCCACCAGCATCTACACAGGTATCATCGCGGGGTAGAATCGTAGCCACTGAACCCGCTTGTCCGACCGTGCCTGCTGTATCTACTGCATCATCCTCCAATGAGGACAATCTCATCCGTTTCGACGGTCGTGTAAGAGGAGCAGGATGATAATAGCACTCGCTGCTCATGTTGCGACGACGGCAGCGATCACAGGTGGGCACGTGGTGATCGCAGCGCACTTTGCCTCTGCGGCAAGGCTCACAAGACGCTTGTTTGCCATTTTTGCGGCTTGCACTCGCCGACATGGGCATCTGAAGATAGGAACAGGACTAGGGTGATGTGCTCATCATTGGCCTTGTCGTGATGGGTTTGTGTTTGGGGGGGGCGGCTGTGTTGTGTCCTTCGGAGTTCCCCGTTGGCAAAAGATGCAGGTACAACCCTGGCACTCCCCTTGAGCCATTCCTGTCATCGACCGCTAGGTTCTAGAATCTGTGTAACCTTAGAAAGTGACGTGAAAATCATCGAATTCATCAAATTTTATTACTCTACAAGCTAGAGCAGTGTCTCCTAGTAATCCCCTCGAATTTCTAGCGAAGCGCTACGGTGTAGGGTCGAGATGCCAGCCCCGAGAGGCCGAGGAGGTGCGAGAGGCGGAGGTATAGCAGGAAAGGGGAGGTTCGAATCGCTATCCTAGGGTAGCGGGGACAGGCAGGATAAGGAGGATATAGTAATAAGGGATAGGGAACATATAGAGAAAAGAAAAAGAGAGGGTAGGCAGGGCAGCGTAGAAGACAGCCCTTAGAGACGCGACGTACGTATCGACATAGACTCTAACTCGACGTTAGTAGAAGCGACACTAAGGAAGAGACCCTTACCTATAGCTACAAGAATAGCGACTAGAAGCGCAGAAAAAGAAGGGAGGAACAATAGCTACTAAACCGAGGGTAGCCCTACGCCTAGCGGTAACGGAGGAAGCGACCTACTAAGAGAAATTACAATAAACGACATTATATAGTAGCTACTAGATGCATAGAGAAGAGCATAAGAGAAGGAAGAGAGACATAGAGAGGAAATTAAACAACTGTAGACGACTGTTATAACGCTAGTTCTAGACATTAAGAGCCTACAAGAGGCAGCCCTAAACTAGGGTTCCCTCTAGTTATCGTCTCTATAGATAGGAACAACCGATTCCTACGTAAAGGTTATAGCTCGGGGAGTATAACTATTAAGCTAGGAAGCAGTAAGAACGCTAGTTAGGTCGCCTAGAACATTAGTATCCTTCGATCTTTTAGAGCAGTTAAGTCTACCGTAGTTACTCCTAATATCTATAGGAACGTCGATTAGGAGCGCAATGAAAAAGCCTAAAAACGCATAAGAAGCAGACATAGTATTAGACATAAAAAACCTTAAGACAGATAGATACACTAGAACACAGCTTAGAACAAGAACTAAGAATCGAATTATCGCTACGATTAGATCTAACGAAGGACTAGACATAGTCGTCCTTAACTAGTTCATAATTAGACATACGAATAAAGACGTCTACCTAGCGTACTTTAAGATCGACAAGGAAGCAGAGAAAATAGCGAGAGCTTACGTAGACGAGTAGATTCTAATGTTCCTCGAAGGGGCAAGGCTTATCGAATCTACCTAGTACCTAATTAAGGTAGATTTCATCCTAAAAATAGAAGCTGCAGACTACTACACCGGGGCAATTAGCTAAGAAACGCGAGATACCTTTATAGAGGAGAATAAAGTAGAAGTTAAGTTAATAAGATAGCTAGGCAGACTAAAGGAGCACGCCGCCTATGCATCTATAGTAGCTAAGCTAGCGACGAAAGAACAGGTAGAGAGACTGCTCTAGAGACAAGCAGATAGCGAAGAAGTACAACTATTTAGCTATATAGTCACAGTTTCGACCTTCCACGATAATAGAGGACTAAGAGCCTATTATAACTGCCACTAGTTCGGACACCTATAGAAGGAATGTAAGAACACTACTAGATGCTCATAGTGCGCATAAGAAGGACATAATAGCTGCAAAGTAGGGGAGCCGAAGTGTAGTAACTATAGAGGAAGTTACCTAGCAGGCTATAAGAAATGCCTAGAGTATAGGAAACAACAAGAAAGAGAGATTAACCTACGTCGCCATAATTAGTACACTAAACATTCTTTAAGCAAATTTGCATAGGAGCTTAGGAGTTTAGGATGCTTTATATAACGACTTAGACATCTAGGACTTCGATGCCATTCTCATATAGGAACTACACTATTAGGAAATTGCAGGAAACACTTAAATTACCGGAGCCGGACCTAACTTTAAAGTCATAAAACCAAAAACACTATAAAGAGAAAACTAGACATAGAGGATTCGATCGTACATATAGATTAACCGGAATAACGAGTACACGTAACTCACGATAAACAGTAACGACATTACAGCAATCGTTATAAAACATAGGATCCGCAGCATATTACTAGTGTCTATATACATCCCGTATATAGGCAATAGGCAAGAAGCTAACACGTAAGAATTGCACACCCGATTATAAGAGGTCTAAGAAGCAATTATAGGAGAGGGAGACTATAACGTAGAGTTAGAAGTCTTCATCGTAGGAGACTTTAACCGGCATAACACGATATAGGGAGGAAATAAGGTAGCACTAGGGATAAGATAAGGTGAAGGCAGTAGGATATTAGATTTCATTATAGAAAACAACCTATAGCTACTTACATAAAGAGGAGTGCTAACATAGGAACGTAATAGGTCGACATTAACGATTAACCTAACTATAGTTAGTAAAAGACTGTTCGAGGACCGAGACATCTATTATCTCTTCGAGAATGAATACGGCTTAGACTATAGGGCGATTTATATAGCTATAAACATAGGAGACACCATAGAGGACCCGACAACTCTACGATACCTACTATAGAAAGTAGACTAGAAGGCGATACGAGACAAGATAGGCTAACATCTTACCGATAACTCATTCCTAACAGATAATCTTAAAGTAATGTAAGGCTATATTTAGGGAGTTACTTAGACGGCGATAGAACAGTATTACCCGAAGGCAAAACCATTAAAACATGCAAAGAGATGGTAGTCAAATGAGTTAACTTCTATAAGAAAAGAGTATACGAGAACTCGTAACTTAGTAAGATTAAGAAGGAGATAAGGCCGGCGAGAGGACCGCCTCGAGACCGTAGTAAAGATAGCGAGGCATAACTTCTACTACGCGATTAAGAAACATAAAAAGCAACACTAGACAGAGTTCCTTAGTGAATTAACGAACATTTAGAAAGCAGCTTAATACCTTAACCTAAGCAAAAGATTAAGCTTCGGCAGGATCACATCTATTAAGGGACACGGAGGGGAGGTCATTTAAGACAAAGCTGAAATTGCTAAGGAACTGCTACACAGTTTCTTCCCAGAACCACCTATACCCCAGAGACCTGGACACACAGGAGACACTGTTGTAGACCAGCTCTTTAGCAAAGCATTAACAATAGACGAGATCGAGAAGGCACTATTCTCTGCAAGCCCAGACAAAGCGGCAGGAAGTGATGGCTTAACTATTAGGGTATGGAGAGAAGTCTGGCCAGTTTTGCAACAGCAAATCTACACACTCTTCTCAACCTCGCTTAGGTAAGGCAAACTGCCGTTATAATAGAAGGTAGCAAAGATTGTTCCGCTTAAGAAAGGGAACAAAGATAACTACACTCTTCCTAAGAACTATAGACTAATATCCTTACTAGCAACGCTAGGAAAGATAATGGAAGCTATAATGGCTACACGGCTTGTATACTTAACGGAGGTGTATAGACTCCTACCGAATAACTACTTCGGAGCAAGGAAGCAGAAGTTAATAGTACTAGCTATTTCCTACCTTTAAGAAGCCGTCTACGACGCCTAGAGAGGCAAAAAGACCCTATTACTAGTTTCATTCGACGTTAAAGGAGCATATAACAATGTCGTAATAGGACCACTCCTAGAGAGGATAAGATAAAGAAGAATTCCTAAAACCATGATTAGATAGGTTTAAGACTTTTGCACCGACAGGAAAGCAAGTATAGTAGTTAATAGCTTTACGTCTAAAGTAGAGGACCTACCTTAGTTAGGCCTACTATAAGGATTACTACTTGCGCTAATCCTGTTCGTTTTCTTTAACGTAGATCTAGTATAGATAGTAATTAAAGAAGGGGCCTCTATAGCGTTTGTTAACGACTATACTACGTAGGTAGTTAGTAACTCCGCGGAAAGAAACATAAGGATAATCTAGAGAGACATATTACCGAAATTAGAAAAATAGGAAAAGGAGAGTAGAGCAGTGTTTAAGGCCTCGAAAACAGCGTTTATCCACTTTATAAGATATAACGACTTGCTTAGAGACAGCGATATGCCCCTATACTTTAAAGAAGACCGGATACAGCTAAGCTAGTCGATTAAAGTCCTAGGTGTAATCATAGATTAAGGACTTCGATTTAAGGAACATCTAGCAGAAAAAGTAGGGAAAGCACTTAAAGCAGCATTAGCTCTTAAGAGACTGTAAGGCCTAAACCTATCGACTATGCGTTAGTTATTTATAGTAACAGTCATACTAGTTATAGACTACGCGTCGCCGATCTAGTACCTTGCAGTATCCGACAAAACGTTAGTAGTGTTACATAGAGCCTAGAGAGTTACAGCATAAGCTATAGTAGGAGGATTTAGAACGCTCGGTCTCGATATTACTATCCTAGAAGCAGGGATACCGTCCCTACGTTAAAGACTACATAAGCAGACACTTAGGTTCTAGATCTTAATCTAGAAACTAGAAGCCTTACACATCTACGTAAAGCTTACTAAGACTAAGCCTATTAAGCGGTTTAACTTACCTCTCCGTAAAACAGCTACGTTGTTTAAGGAACTTTATGCAAACAGGGCAGATAAGATCCTAGCTATAGGGTGTGAACTATAGAGTCCAAAGGCCCATATTTATATACTTAACAAGGAAGTAGCTAAACTCGCAACATTAGAAGAACTAGGAATAATCGACTTCTATACGGACGGATCTGTCCGTAATGGACGAGTAGGTATAGGGATCTAGACATTAGCATAGGAAGCGTTAAGAACAACAAGAAGAGCTAAAGAAACTAACGTCCACCTAATAGAGCTAGAAGCGATATGGATAGCCATTAAAGGAATACTATAAGGGAATAATAGATCGGTAAAGATTAGGGTCTTTTCCGATAGCTAGAGTGCCCTACGGAGCATCTAATCTATAAAGATTAACGATAGCATAGGCCTAGTCATGAAAATTAGGGAGAAGATCGCTAAAGCGACATTCTCACTACACTAGGTCCTAGGCTATAAGGGAATTAGAGGTAACGAGAGGGCAAACGAGCTAGTATAGAAGGTAATAGAGGTTATATCATTAATGCCTAATCCTACAGATAAGGTCCCGATCTTAGCGATATATGCACGAGCAAAAGCTATAGAGTTTAAGCTAGAGAGTTAAGAGTTCTATAGAGCAACTATAGGCAAACACCTCTAAAAGATAGATAAGGCACTGCTAGGGAAACACATAATTAGGCTATATAACGCACTTAATAGAACAGCAGCCGCTATACTAGTCTAGCTACGGACGAACATATCGAGGCTTAACACGTACCTTAGCAAAATTAACGCTATAGATATAGACAAGTGTAAATGTAGAATGACAGAAACAGTATTACACTTCCTATTCCTATACCCGAGATAGAGAAATGAAAGACAAGAAATAAGGTTAGCGCACGGCAGCAGATACTACGACCTCTCCTACGCTCTAGGAGGATACTTAATATATAAAGAAAACGGTAAGAAGGTAGATAGAGAGAAGGATAGATAGCAGCTAGACGTAAATGCAGTAAAAGCTACCATTAAGTTTGTAAAGGCGATAGGCAGACTCTAGAGACAAACATAAAAGAGAACTAGATTAACCTAGAGTAGTTTGCTAGACGGTCTAGCAGACCGTCTAGTAGACTAGCTAGTAGACCCCGTAGCAAAGAGTGCTCGAAAACCTAACTATAACATTACACCTACCCTTAGAAACTGCCTCTAAGCAGTGTTCGGCTAATAAGGAAGAACACGACATAGGGAATCGCCCTTATAGAGGAGGCTAATACCTCTTTAAACAACAAAGGGAAGGAAGTGTGCAACTTATTCATTATAAGAGCACTTTAGACAGGCGTTTAATGACTATCTCAATTGAGATACTATTACCCTCCTTACTACTGAAATCGGCGCACATGATTGGCCAGAATGCGTACTAGTTAGCGACAGCTCATACCCCTTGCGGGGTAAATAGCTTGAGATAATCAAATCAAATCAAATCAAATTCTAGAATCTGTTGTCTGGGATACGTGAGACGCGTGATGAGCGTAAATGCTGAATGCAAGTACATGTGCGTGATGATCGATCCTCGAAACAACAAGAGGACGAGGACAGACAGAAGCGCAGCCGGAGTTTGGGAGAGCAAGCAACGGAGCAACAAGTTGCTCTCCAGGTGCGATCAACCGACGTAACATGCACGCGATCCTCGAAAATCGACAGTTGTAGCGAATAAAGAGCGATTTCATTTTTCCGTACCTGGGTATCTAATGCTTGTTTCTCCTTCAACCTTCCTCGTGACTACGAATGATCTCCAGTCTGTACAACAACATCCACAAGAGCACGCTCAATATGGATTGTATATGCCTCTTGCACATGTCCGTTCCTCTATGGCGTCTTTCCTGCGCTTTTCGTATCGCCTGGCGTACTAAGCCATACGCGCAGCTGCGCCGGCTTCAGGTCCTGGATCGGGCTCTTCGGCCTCTTCTTCTTCTTCATCCTCCATCTCGACATCATCTGCTTCCTCGACTTCAGGCTCAGGATCGACTTCAGCTTCTTCGCCGCCTTCGTCGTCGATCTCCTCTTCTTCATCACCTTCTTGTCCGTAGCCTTCGCCGTCTTCAGCACCTTCAACAACGTCCTCATGTTCATCCTCGCTGTCAGTGATCATGTCACTGTCCTTGACGCTCGACAAGCGCGAAGCAAGATTAGGGAATATTGTGGGGTGTTGGCCTTGTGGTCCAGGTCCAGAATTAACCACGTCTTCGTCAATATCGCTGAGCTCACTATCGCTCTCGTCATCAGCAGAGTCGTGGATGCTACCCGCAACACTACCTTCTGCCGTGTCAACGCCTGACTGCTCGGCCAACTTCGATTGCGGGCGCCGTGTTTCTATTACGACTGATACTTCTTGACGAGGACGTGCAGGTTCATTGGATGCCGGCGTGGTAGTCCCGGCGCCGATTTTGGCGATACAAGCATCTGCGCAGAGACGAACTTCGCGTCTTCCAACGCCAATCTTGCGACGTGATTGTGCTGGTACTTGGTCACCTGTCGGCGGTGTGGCAGTACCGTCAAGGCCAGAAGTAGCAACCGAAAGACCAGGATGCTTGATTAAAGAATCTGTCGTAACATCTCCATTCATCAGATGCGACAGGTTCATCATCGGGTTGCGTTCTGACATGGAAACAGAAGGTGTAGCTGCTTGCTCCTTTGCCAACTCCTCCCTCTTGATCTCTTGGTCCCTTGCCTCTTCTGCAACCCAGAGTCTTCGACCGACAGTATCATAGAGATATGCATAGGCATCTCCAATGAGATCGTCAATTGTCGCTGCCTTCATCAGGCCGCCGTTAATCTTCTTGAGCTCAACAACTTCTTGCATGGTTTCCAACACCGGATGGCTGACGTTTGTAGGGTCCTGACACCAGGTTTCCAGATAGTCCTTGCGACGCAAGAAGTCCTCATGGTTGATACCACTGAAGATAGCAGTTTCTTGAGCTATCGGAATATGTCCATGGCGACGTAGCACCTTGAGATAGGCAGTGCAAAGATACTGCCAGAGATTTCCATGCTCGAAGAACTCGCCAGTCTTCTTACGAACTCTGCGCGCGAGAGCGTCGAGCAGCGGACGATCTTCCAAAAACTCAAGGATTTTGATGAACATATCGGCATATCTTGTTGTGTAGACAAAGTGACGACCGGGCCGTTCGTTTTCCGGCTTCCAGACATTCATCATCATGGTCTTGGTAAACATTTGCTGCATAAGCTCGTGTTTCGCAGCCACGCAATAAGACCCTTGACTGCCGTCACGGTAGAGGATGGCAGCTGTTCTGTAGATCATGCGATGATGCCAATGCACCTTGTCTGCAGCTCGAAGACTTCTCAGGACCTTGAGGATATATGGTTCCCATGATTCGAAATTCGAAACAGAATCGATCTTCGAAGCATATGGCGTAGCGGTAAGGATACTGCATCCTTCAGTGGGGTCGATATAGCGGCGAGTGACCATCTTGTGCACAATCGAGACAAGCTTGTAGTGCGGCTCGAGAACTGGCTCGCGCTTCGTGTCTTTCTTTCTTGGGAGCAAGTTGATAGACTCGCAAAACTCGTTGATGATAGCATCGATACTTGGTCGATCTGACTGCTTGGGAGCGTTGCAGTACATCTTCCACAGGCACTTGCCCAGATAGAAGTGAAGCTTCCACTTGTGAGGATTGATGTGAATAGCACGTCGGAAGAGTTCTCTAGCAAGCTTCCAGGCTGCGAAAGGAGTCAACGCCTTGAAGGATGGGACTTTTGTGATGGTCTCCCGACTCAAGAATCGCTCAGCATCATCAAGTGCAAATGCCTTCATGCCGAAGGGCTCTCTGGAAGAAGAGTAGATTCTCATGGCAAAGTCGGCGTACATCTCTCCAAACTTGGCTCGGGTTTCAGCACTGGGTTCGGCATAACGCATCGCCAAGGAGACGGCCATAGTATAGCAATGTATAGCTGCACGTTGCCATGTGACAAGCTCGTCCATGTCTCCATTGATTTTGTCAGCAGTCCACGAGACAGCCTCCTCAATCTTGGAGTCATAAGCCTGAGCCAAGCGGAACCACAACTCCCAGTCGTCCATGCTGTACTCAAGAGCTTGCACGAAGAACGCCACAGAGATGTTGAGATCCTCAGTAGCAGTAGGGCCGATGCGCTTCTGAGCCCTGAACTTGCTCAATGAGATATGACCCATGAGGAAGTACCAACCATTTGCAGCAAGAATAGCATGCTCAGCTGGAACAGGTGCCAAAGCAAGCTCGCACTCTCCTCTCAAGCATCGATACATGTCGATTGGGTTGATGTTCGACTTGAGGTAAGCTCTGTAAACATCACGATTGCGAAGAATAGCTTCTGATGGCTTTTTGCGATTGATGATACCATGTACCTTCTCGATTGTGTCTTTGAGAGGATGCTTCGGCAGCTCTGACATCTTAATTCTGGAGGCCAGATTCAACAACAAATCGACGGCCTGCATTCCAGATGTCTTGTCAACAAAGGCGTCGTGCATGCAATTGTGCTCCCGAAGCGCATAACTTGGGTTGAGGAAACACTTGAGACCAAACATGTCATAGAGGATCTGAGCGAACTCGAGATCGAAGTCGTCGTTTTGCTCTTCGGCGTCATTGCGGAAGCGAAGCACTTCCAATTTGGCGAGTTTGAGGAAAACTCGATCCGATCCACCGCACCAGCTTCGAGCTCCCAAGACCTGGTGAACAGCACGGAGGAATTCGAACAATGCTTTGTTAGGCTTCTCAATCTTGTCTTTGTTTTGTTCCAAGCTCTCACGATATAGCTTGTACATGAGAGTCCACGACTGTAATTGCAAGTCTTGTAGAATTTTGCTGACAGCGGTGAACGATCTGAGAGGTGAGCCATTGTTTGACGCAGGTGTTTGCTTCATGCCAATCTTGATCTCATCCTGTAACATCGTTGAAGCATGCAACATCTTCTGCAGATCAACCAGACAATTCATTGCATTCTGAAGGCGTTCATCGTCCATACAGTCGAGCGCGTCGGAGTGTGATGAGACAGAGAGACATATCTTGCTGACAAGGTCATTGATGAGACGCATGTACTTGAGCAGAACCGTTTGACGCTCGCTCAAGGACTTCTCAGAGTACGAAGGCGATTTGAGGTCGGAGAGTAAGAGTTCGATTACACGGAAGTAGCAGCAGAGGACCATGGGTTGGTAATCGATGCTTTCATACGCCTCGCGGAGTCTTTGCCAGAGCGAGACTTGCATACCAATGTTACTGTTCTGCAAGAAGTTCAATAGCTCGGAAGGAGTGGAAGCAGAGTTAGCAGGTTCGCTATCGGCGTCGGACAGCGGAATGTCGCCTTGGCTGATGTCCCGATGCAAAGTTTCCAAAAGCGGCTCCAACCCTTCGATCACTACGGTGGGATCATTTTGAGTAGGATCAAACACTTTGGTGAAGAAGTCCTGCGTTGTGAGTCTAGACAATTCTCTGTCAATGGCCTCGATGGACATCTGCGGCATAACCGAGTTGTTGGGTAGGTCAATGACAGTTTCTCCCACGGCCTTGAAGATTGATCTGAGTTCCGACCAACAAGCAATGACATGGTCTTGGGACACATTATACGAAACACTAATGTGATGTGTAACAGTCCAAAGATGACGTAAATTGAGCTCATCCTTCAAGCTCGGCGTGTCTAGCATGCTGGTCCGCAGGTTCATGGCGTCACGAGCAAGGTTGCTCCATCTTTCAGCGCGATCTTCTTGGACTTGGAGAGTCTCAGCATCAACACCACTGTTGGGTTCCTTGACTAGAGAGTAGACATCTACATGGAGTTCGAACAGAGTCTGGATAACTTCGATAAAGGGAAGAGCTTCATGGAGCTGCTCAGCGCTGGTGTCGAAAAGCAGAAACTTATCCCACTTCAGGACAAAATCGGCGAGAGTCTCAAAGATGAAGGCATCCGTCGTGATAAGAACTCGGACAAGAAGAGCTTTGAAATCTGTTGACCACGTATGCCCGCGGTAGCTTGCCGTGCCCACAGGCAGCTCAGGACGCAAATGAGATCCATGGTCAGGGTTGAGAAATTCGATGACCCATTCGTAAAGGACATCGTTGATGTGCAGAAAGTCCGAATTTGTTCGGGATATGAAGCGGTCAAGTTCGCCTTGTTGGTCCAGATCTGG
The DNA here is from genome assembly GCA_019775405.1 of Aureobasidium leucospermi. Lineage (NCBI taxonomy): Eukaryota > Fungi > Ascomycota > Dothideomycetes > Dothideales > Saccotheciaceae > Aureobasidium > Aureobasidium leucospermi. Next base: position 128,162 of record JACWFU010000040.1, on the reverse strand, counting down.
CTTGGTGACGGCACGAGACTGAGTACCTGGAGTAGCAGAGAAGCGGCCACTAGGCTTGACGTGAGCATCAGAGGTCGTGTCAAGATCGCTGTTAGCGTGTAGTAACACCCGAGCTCGTTCTTCAGAATACTCATTGAGGAAAGTAAACATGTCCACGCAGGCCAGGTCTACACCCTCGACATTAGGACGGTGGCTAGTGGCAGCGTCACGAAGGTCTTTGCGAGCATTAGGGGAGACGTCGAACTTGGGAAGATCGACCTTTTCGAACAGCTCGTCCAAAGACTCGAAAAGTTGGTTGTCGACATAATCGAGATCAGCCAGAGCATCGTCGGCTTGACCCGGATCAATCATGGTGTCATCCTCGAGTTGGCTCTGGTCGACGATAGATTCTCTGGCGCGTAAACGCTTGCTCTTGGATCTTGCGCCTTCCGCAGAGTTGCTGTCTATGAGACCGGCGGCATCGCTAGAACGCTTGCGAGTGGGCAAGACGGTAACAGGTGAGGTCTGAATGGTCGCGTCCAGTTCTGGTGATGGCTTGAATGCTGGAGGAGGCACGTTGGGCTGGCCTCCATCTGTGCCGGGGAATTGGGCGTCAACCAAGGACGACATGTTCGGCGATTGAACAGACAGGTCGCGAGGCGAAGGGTGATCGACTTCGATATTCTCAACATCCGGAGACTGGCGGTCGAGGTTGAAAGAGATACCAAGAGCAGGTAGAGCAGAGGTGGTGCCGGCTTGTTCGGCAAGGTAGTGACGATGGAGAATGTCGCCGAGGTCTAGCCATGACTTGGGAGCGCTCAGAACACAGCGTAGGGCCTGCCGAGTCGAGACGGGTGGTGTGGGATGCTTGCTCTGGTAGTTGTGGATGATGGAGTAGTTGGCCAGCTTCTGCTTGAGCATAGTAGACAGCTGACGGCGCTTCATGGTAGACAACGGGGCCTGCAGTACCGAGAGCTCGTCTTCTAGTTTAGCGACCAGTTCACGCAGTTGTTGGCCAGCCAGAGTTTCTGTGATGCCTGGAATGGATAGCACCGAGTCCAGGCCTTGAGAGTCATCGTCCAGGACAGCCTCGAGGCAGAAGCGAGCGATGCGATGGCTTCCCAGCATTTCTCCAACCGCAGCGGAGCGTCTCCACAGGTCCAAATCACTATCATCCTTGTCTATCGCTTCGACAAAGCACTCCAGGGCAGCAGCTGATGCTTTGAGGATGTGCTTGGTGTTGATCTGAACGTCTTCAGTTGAGTGACGCAGCTTGTGTTGTAGAGACTCCAGTAAGAACTGGCCGTGGTTCTTGTAGGCCAGGTGGATGATCTGAGGCAGAGTACTGGGCGCATTTTCTCCCGTCGGCACAACATGGACTTCGTGATGCGAGTAATAGTCGTCTGTCTCTGGCTGCGGACCGTAAAGTTCGAGACGCTTAAGCTCTTGTTGCGACTCGGGGTATTTGAAGATGTCGGATTCGAACAGGGCGCTGTATGCTTCGGCAGCTTGTGTGTAGGAAGGCGGGCCATCCGAGTGGAATTTCAGGGCAGTCTGGTATAACTTGAGAGCTTCTTCGATCTGGATTTCCTTGGTGTCGTCGATCTCGATGTCTTCTTCATCATCTGATTCGAGGTTGAGGGCTTTGAAGGTAGCCATGGTGAGTGATGGCAGGCCTAGATGGCCACGCTGATGTTGTGAAGGTCTCAAGGTCCGGCATGCGATGTGGTGTACACAAAAGGCAGGCGCGCATTGGATGCGACAATCAAGGTGCTTTTGCTTGTTAGAGAAGGCGCGACCAATCGGATGATGAACAGGCCGCAGGAGGCCCGAGCTTTAAAGATGATGGAGACGGGGCGCGCGTTGCAGCAACAGCAACAGCGACCTGCCACTTTGTAACAAAGACAAGGGAGGTGCTTGATTTGGAAGGAGCCTTGTCGAATCTTGTCGCCCTGATTTACATTCCAACTTGTGCATGGTTGATTACAAAACTCCACGCAAGCGACCATGATCCAGACAGCTGTCCCCGAGTTCGTCATGGCCTTGCTGAAACAAGACGATCGAATGGACAACTAACAATAACAAACAGGATCTTCGAGGACGATTCGACCTCGGTAGTAGAAATCCGCACAGAAAACTTGCAGGCGCTCAGGGAATTGGGTCCCCCGGATCTTGTGCACCTGGTCAAGCAGCCCGTCAAATCGACAAGCAAGTCGGTACGCAATGCGCCTAGACCTCCTGAAGCTGCTCCAGGCTGACCAGCAACTTGTAACAGGTCGGAGTATATCACCACGTTAGCGGCACAGACGCATCTTCCTCTGCCAGCCTTGCAGCCTACATCAACACGCTCGTCTACTCTCCCCACGACAAGACCAACAAAGTCACATCCGGTCTCTACTGTTGTTACAATGCCTTCTCCCGCCTCGACATGCGCGTTCAAGTCCAGATCCCCGGAACGGTAGAGAGCTACTGCGTCAACGAGCGCGGCGACAAGCTCGAAGCTTCGGAAGAACACTGGCTGGAAACATACTTGTGCAGTGTCTTGCGCGCCTACTCGTACGCCGACGACGGCTCGGGCGACACCATCAAGAAGATTGTTGGCGTCCGTCGCTTCAACCCAATCACAAACACTGAGGCCGAGCACAAGTTCCTGGATGCTGCTGAGCGCCTCTTCTTCGCTGGTGAGTCTTGCGCATACACAACCTTGACTCAATCATAACCTGACATGGCTGCACAACCTTCACTCAATCATAACCTGACACTCCTGCACAGGCTGGCAACTCGGCTCCGACCCCGAGATCCAAGTACCGAACCTCGTCTCGAACCACCTCACTACCGGTCTCCTCAACTACATCCGTACCACCGGCCGTTACGCCTCCGGCATCAACCTCTTCGAGAAGCTACGCACGCGCGACCCCGAGATATCATCCCTGCTCGCCCGTGTCTACATCATGGGAGATGAAGAAGTCAAGGCTGTACAATTGCTCCGCGACGCCATCCATCAGATGCCCATGGACTATCCCCTACTCGATTGCCAGGCAGAATACTGTCTGTCCAAGGGCAGAAGCGATCTGGCACTTGAGATTGCTAAGCGCAGTGTCATCTCGGCCCCCAGCGAGTTCGCTACTTGGGCGAGACTGGCCGAAGTCTACATCAGCATGGAGCAGTGGGACATGGCCCTCCTGACTCTCAATTCCTGCCCCATGTTCACCTACCAGGACAAGGATTCACCACGCATGCCCGAGCCCGCTCGTGTCTCTCTCCCCCTCGCTCCGGAAGCCATGTGTGATGAGATCGATGACTCTGGTGCTATGGGCGAAGAGCTTGTTCACCCCAACCTGCGCAGATTGAGCGCTGCCAACTACAAGGGCACCTTCCAAAAGGCTTATTCCCTGCTGACCGAAGTCACCAAGCGCATTGGCTGGGACCACCTTCTCAAAATCCGTAGTCAGGTTTTCGTCATGGAGGAAGAGTACCGCCACGAGAGACAGGCTGTTGTTCAGCAAGAAGCACACTCACGCAGCGCCAGTACCACTGCGCTCCGTAGCCCCGGCCTCACCGATGGACGCCCTTCAACTGCTGGCTCAGTCTTCACCAACGGCGACACTCCTCCGGGATCTGCTGCGTTGGGCGATGATGTCTCGAAACCACAACATACGGTCACAGCGGTACCATCCATGGAGACTCCCGACCCTCAACCGCCAGCAGCCGATCCGCAACATCTTCAATACACCCAGTTCCAGCACAAGCGTCTTTGCGAGCGCTGGCTTGACAATCTGTTCATGGTCTTATACGAGGACTTGCGAATCTACACCATCTGGAGAACGGAAGCTCAACAATACAAGTCTCAACAACTCGCTTACAAGAAGTCTGCCGACGAGTGGGAAATTCTTGGCGAGCTTGCAGACCGTTTGCATAGACCCGACGATGCTGCAGAGGCCTGGGAAGCATGCTTGAACATGCGCTTCTCGCCGAAGGGCATGCGCGGTATTCTCTCTGCATATGAGAGATATGGAGACGTGCGGGGAGAGCTGGGTGCTTTGATCAGACTCATCGCTTGGCAGTACAAGTGGTACTCGGAGGTAAGATTGACATGTCCTTGTGCTCATCTGTCGAGTCAACATATGCTAATCCGATCCAATAGTTCTCACCCTCTCTGGTTCACGTCATCAGAAAGTTGATCGAAGAAGAAGGCGCCGTCAAGGTCAGGAGTATCATCCAGGCAACATCCCTGCCTCAACACATTTTAGACTTGACACATCAATACGCCGGCTTGTGTGCGGCCTTCAGAAGCAGTGGAAGTGAAGCGTAGTCATGGAATGATGAAGAATACCCTTTGTTTTTATCAAACGCAGCTACAAGCAATTTATTTTCTTCCTTTTCTCTTCGAATCGATGAGAAGAGTAACCATATCCCTCCGTGCTTTTCCCACCGACATTCAATCTCCCGAGAACTTGCATGTCAACATTCTCAATTCAGTCATGTCCAATTCGGATGCACGACCCAGAATGGAACTTGCATATGTGCTGTACATGCAGAGTGACATGTTCCCTTCACAAATCGGCCGGTAGCGACGTTCTGTGCTACAGACGAGTTGCGAATGCAAGAATGGCAATGATACGGAATAGGGAAGCGACATCTGCTGCCTGTCTTGCTCATTGCTTCTACTCCAATCCATGCGCCGGGGATGTCAACATCGTTGCTTGACCTTGTCGATGAATTACTTATGTATATGCTCCAATACTTGCACAACTTGTCGATTTCGAACTTGACAGTCATGACTTTTTAACCACAACTACATCCGCGACATTCGTGAAGTGCTTGAGGCACTGAGACCCCATCAACAGACACTCGGGCATCTGATGCTGCTAATGCACCTGACCATGTTTCTTCCTCCCCGGGATGAGCCACATGCCATGTCGACTACCAATCATCCGATCCAGACGGCGGATTGGATGACGAAGAATAAAAGCAGCATAAAATCATTAGGCAATCTACCGCGCCATCCGCTCGAGCCATGGACATATCATGCCATCTCTACGCCTCCTGGCGTGAGGAATGCTGGAAAAGCCATATCCTTTGAGGTCTCATTAGCCCTCCATGTATAACCGTTGTGTTTCATTGCTGACTCATGAGACAACACACTCAGGGCATGCGGTGCATTTTTTCTCCATGTTTCTCGGCTCTCGTGTAGAATATGCCCGACCGTTATACGTATGAAACAGGAACAGCATTTTTGTGGAAAAGCATGTGTTTGATGTGAGCTTTTTGGAAGGTGGAGAGATAGGACAGGAGATGATGCGGCGACGCGATGCGCGACTGCCGCAATATCCGCGAGTCAGTGTTCGCTTGCGAAACCACAGCCATCGACCGCGAGCCCCTCATTACAATCGATATATAGCGAATATTGGTCTTGCCGCTGCAAGCGAACAGAACACATGATATTGAGACATAGATAGCAATGTCTTACTCACCCCCACATGGAAACTAGCAGCGCGCGTGCGTGTGGTTCCGGTTCCTTCGGCCCTTCCTACCGATAGAATAACCACATTCTTCATAATCTTTTGACGAGTCTAGGCACGGATGCTCGACTTTCCTTTCAACTACTGTTTGTATACTATTCTTCTCCACACTTTCGTAGACACGATCAGAGAACCTGCATGTTGCAAGTGTTTTGTTCGCGTCGCAAGCAAGCTGCACCTGTTTCTTATCGATTCAGTTAATTAATATAGGATTTTTCTTGCGAGTCTAGGGTACGTGCATGTGCTTTTGCAGCCAATGACAAGCGAATCTTTAGCGCTTTTCCAGACCTCCGTCCGCAGACTTGCATACGATAGCGTGCTTTTCGAGAGGGTAAGTGGGAAGATCCTTTCCCCCTCTTGGGAGTTTGACACCTCTTTCCTCCTGCTTTGCTTGGGTCTGTTTGTTTGTCTTGGCCATGCTGTCTGCTGCAGTGCTGCTGCTGCTGCTTTTCAAATCCCGATGAGACGGTGGCAGAAAGGGTCATCCAAACATTCCCACCGTTTCGCTTGTGCTAACATCTAGGGCTGGAAGTCCACCTGGTTTGGGGAGCTCGATTGTAATGGGCAAGGTGTGGAGATGCGGCAGGAAGCGGAGGTTCCTCATATGAGACGATGATGATGGCCTAGAGTCAGTAGTTTGGGCAAATCGTTTTGATGGTGTGGGAAGGCAGAGTATGTTTAAATCCCTGAACCGAGACCAAGACCTTAATCAATCGTGCTCGTCTGTTTTCCCATACCCGAGCCCTTTGCCCCCCTCCCAAAAAGGTCCCGCTAACTAATGCATTACTTGAACGAGTGATCCCTCCTTTTCCACTCTGACCGCCTCTTGATCCTTCTTCCCTGGTTTTTGGATCTCTCTGGTCGAAACATCTCCAGCAAAACCTCAAACACTAACGGTTCTTGATTCTTTTTCTTGCTTTGTACCCCGCCCTCTGGGTTTGGAAAGGGAAAGATTCCCAATTGATAATAAAGACCAGCAGACGCACGCCGCAGGTCCCCCCTCTCGAGCTCTGACACCGAGAACCATTTCCCCGGGACCTGTCCGATTTCCCACCTCTGGAATCTGGTATCTTTTTTTGCATTTTCCAATCATGGCAGTCACAACATCATCATTTCTTACATCCCCCTCTTTACCTTCTTTGGACACCATAACCGATATACTTATATCTCACTACCTTGCCACCTTTTTTGTCTCGGTTGCTGTTGGATATGTGGTGTATCAACGACTTTTCGCCCCGTTGGCTGGTGTGCCGGGACCTTTTTGGGCGAGTCTTGGAAAGGGCTGGTTGATTGTCAGAGCGAGGAAGGGGGATTTGCACCGGGAGTTGATTAGGTTGCATGAGGTTCATGGGGCTTTGGTGAGAGTTGGACCTAAAGAATTGTAAGTGGTTCCTTTTTTCGATTTTGTCTTGCTTTGGTGGAGGGGTTAGGTGGGTAAGGGAAGAGTGAGGGAGGGTCTGGAGTTCGATGGTCATTGTTCTGCCATTTTCTTTTTCCTGTTCCTGTCGTTGATGATCATGTCTTTTACTCTTCATCCTTCCTCCTCGCCTCATCACCATCAACCCATCCACACTTCTTCATATATCTCGCCTCCTATCTACCACTTTCCCTGCCCGACCGCACGATACCCTTTCTAACCTTTCTTTCCCCTCCACAGGTCAATCGCCGACCTCGACGGCATAAAGCTCATCTATGGCGCCGGATCTCAGTTTCACAAATCGGCCTGGTATTCAGTCCTCAAAGGCCACCGCACCTTCGACCCCTTCGCCGAACGCGACCCTCATATCCACTCTGCACAAAAGAAACTGGTCATCCGCCCCTACGCCATGGAAACACTCAAAGACTTGGAACCGTATGTGGATTCAACAGTATATCATTTCATCAGCCGCATGAAGGAGAAGATGACATTGGGAGAAGTCGACTTGGGAAAATGGTTCCAACTTTTCGCTTTCGATGTTATTGGGGAAATTACGTTTAGCAAGAGGTTTGGATTTATGGATGCGGAGGAAGATGATGGAAGTTTGAAATCTGTGGAGAGTACTTTGGCTTCGGCATCTTGGTTGGGTCATGTTCCTTGGGTTTTCTGGACTCATGACTATTTACGTCCTTGGATTGGAAACTGGCTGGGTGTCACCAACCGTACTGGATCCTTGATGCAACGAGCGTTGAAAGAAGTTGAGGAGAGGAAAAAGAGAGGAACCGATCGTAATGACTTCCTTGAGAAATTCTTTAGATTGCAGCGGGAGAAGCCTGATCATGTCACTGATACGGCGGTCATCAGTATGGCTGCTGCTAACATTACCGCTGGATCCGACACCACGGCTATCAGTCTGAGATCGATAATCTACCATCTCCTCCGCAACCCCCAACATCTGGAAACTCTCCGCCAGGAAATCGACACAGCGCGCCGCGGAAACAGACTTTCGGACCCAGTCACCATGGAGGAAGCAGAACGCATGCCCTTCCTCCAAGCTTGCATAATGGAAGGCCTGCGCATCCATCCCTCCATCGGCGGTCTTCTCCCCCGCGATGTCCCTCGCGGCGGCTGCGTCATCGCCGGCCGCTTCATCCCCGAAGGTCATGTAGTCGGCACCTCAGCATGGGTCATCAACCGCAACACCTCCATCTACGGCCACGACGCCGCAGAATTCAATCCCGAGCGCTGGATCAAAGGCAATAAAGCTGAAATGCAGAGGTATTTCTTGACTTTTGGTGGCGCGAATAGAATGTGTTTTGGTAAGAATATCGCGTTTATGGAAATGACCAAGATGGTTCCTACCTTTTTGAGACATTTTGATGTTCAACTGACGTATCCGGAACGTCCGTTGAAGGAGAAAAATTTGTGAGTCCAAACCTCTGCCTATCATGTCAAGATCTTACATTTACTGACTTTCTGGGGAAACAGCTTTTTCGTCATTCAAGAAGGACTGATCGTGAATTTGAAAGAAAGAGGAGATGAGCAGAGTAATGGAGGTGCTGAGAAAGAGGTTTACTAAATGTTACAGATGCGGATTGCTTAAATTTTCTTTTCTTCTTATTGCCTTTTCTCAAAGGCCTCTTATCTTATACCATGGCGGAACAGATTGCTTTCTTCGTAGACCTTGCTTCAAATAATGAGCTTCAGCTCTTCATCATTTTCAAAAGATGTTTCAAGGCAGCGAAGTGGCATTTCTTCGATTCTTGGAAAGCAATAGACAGGGGCGTTGATCCCTGCTAGTCCTCAGTCCTGGAAAGCTGGAAACTTCCGGAAAGTTCTTTGGAAGATGCACAAGCTCCCATCAAGGAGGACAGATTTCGCTCTCGACTTCGAGAATGATCAGGTAAGTGTATCAGAGGTCAGCTTAGCGAGTCGAGAGTCCGAGGCCAAGGGCATGGTGTCCGAAGGTGCATCTACTGATACAATGCCTTCAATAAGCTGTCAAGCACGTGGAAGTAGCAAAGTCACTGACTTCTGGGTGTCAGATCTTTGTCAAAATGGAGATGCTGAAGTTCAGCTTCTCTTCCGGAACCCCTTTTGAGATGCACAAGTCAGCCAGGTCGTGGTGATGATTCGATACTCCACTGCGCTCGGGTGAGTGTCCATCGAGCGATCATCCATGTGAACATCGCAATCTGCACATCTGTTGTGCTGATAATCTGTACCTCAGGTCCGAAATATCAGGTCGCTAAAAATACCCTGGTGACCTTGGAGGAGCAGCGGGGAGGATCGTGGAGATCGTCGACAATCAAATTTCGCTAGTGCTCGTGCTGAATCCTACGCGGTGGCCGGATGAGAAATTCGTCACCTTCCGAGCCGCTCCCGCGAAACCCTTTTTTGCCGTCTTTCGTGCGGACACCTTATTGCGCCATCGGTTCTGCAAATCCCAGATGCGCAGAAACGACTTCTCGAGCTCTCATCTTTACGTTGTGAGACTGGCAAGCGAAGCGGATGTCCCGGTCGGACGTGTACCCAACAGCTGATGAGGATCGCCTGATCTGCGGTGTAGCGAGGTGCATTTCGGGATTTGTTGGCCCTTGTTGTGGCTTGCGGAAGCTTGCAGCAGCGTGCAGACAAGAGAGTCAGTGATTGCAGCACCATCAACCCATTTCAAGGTTTTCTGCTGTGTCGCTGTTCGGGGGTGACAACGGACAAGAGCGATACACTTGTGTTGGTCACCCTTCAAAAGATATCGCTTTCGTTCAGATACTCACTATCCAGCTGCTCTTGACTCGTAAGTGCTGGACGCCGAATTTGGCAGATTTTGTTGCTTTTATATTGGCAGGATCAGTGTTGAGACGCGATGGATCTAGAACGATGCTTCTGTGAGTTGCTGCAATATTGCTGTTTGGCTGCTGACAGTACGTCTTCGATGCTTCGGAAGTACGTGTTCCCTGACCATTGTTCGCATCTGGGTCTGACAAGACAAGTAAGTCTTCAGTACATGACCTGATAAGGTAATCTTTCGTGCCCTCGGCCCCCGATTTCCAATGTACTCGATAGCAAAGACCAGCCGCAAAAAAAGGACAAGAGACGCCTTGCGATATGAGACCAGACAAGGCGGCCGGAGCAGTCACCCAAGGCTCGCATGTGCGGCCAGAAGTGAACTTCCCTGCGAGAAAGGAACAGTATGCCGTCACTCTTGAAGCACCTTGCGACACCCCAGCAGCTAACCTTGATTAACTCGAACTGCGTACACACGGCCCCCATGCAAGAAAGCACACATAAAGGCGTAGCTGATCCTTCACCAAAGGATCACTTCGTGTTTCACCAATCCTCCCCTTGTGCATGATCGCAAAAAAGAGGCTTACACTTGCAGCATCTACCTGAACTTCTTCTCCGCATCTGTGGAAGGAACGATCGCATAGCAAACAACCCTTTCAAGCCATGGAGTCTGATCAAACGCAGCCTCTCCATTCACCGCCTCAAACTATCATAACACCATCGCCTGCATTGTCGCAGACGTCCACCGTCTTCGAATCAACGCCAAAACCCCCACGCCAACGAGCAACTTTTGCACGACTGGCCTCGGTTGATGATGGAAGATACACGGCCATCAAAAATAACGAAGACGATATCACAGAAGCGACACCATACAACGATGATCACGATACTCAACACTCGCAGTCTTATGGCTTAGGCATCAGCGTTATCAAGGATGGCAGGATGGACTCTGCACCCAACACCGCTGGCTTGAAGAACGGTTTCGGAATCAGTACGCATGAGGTGCCCCTGTGGAGCCCAAAGTCTGCGATGAAGCCGTCGGCGTATAGCTCACAAGCTAGTTTGCCGCAACATACAGCGTATGAGCCTGATATCCAACGTCTACGCAATCGTCGCAGTTTTGCTGACTCGCTACGGATGGTTTATGATGGTGAGTTCTCGACTAAACCACTGTCGCTTGCATGCTTCGAGGATCGAACATATACTAATTAGCATCAGACTTTGGACCCACTGACAGTTGTGCTGCTCATCAACACTTCCACCACAGTCGTAGGAATTGGCTCTCCGTGACAATCCTGGTACTAGCAGTCTACTCAACAATCATGTCCGGCATCTTCCTCATTCTGGCTCTACGTGGACCACGATACAACTGGATAAGGAAGGGTGGTCGCATGACACCGTATAGTGCAGATATGCTGACTGCCTTCTTCGCTAAAACCATTGAGCTGTCCTTTGCGACTGTATTTGTCTCGTTCCTCGGACAGGTACTATCCCGCAGAGCGTTCATGAAGAATCAAGGTCGAGGCATCACTCTTGCTGAGATGGACATGCGAAGTTGGGTGATGCAGCCCGGTACCATGATCACGCACTTTGAAGCACTTAAGTCGAGCATTTTGTCTTTGCTCGGCATACTCTCGTTAGTGGCTGCCGTGGTAGCAATGCTGTACACCACGGCTTCCGAATCACTTGTCCAGCCGATTCTCCGCTATGGACCTTGGGAGCACGGATCCATGCAAGGACTTGTCAAGTCGAGCGCAGCCAATCCAACATATCTCGGAGCGAATTGTGGTACGCCTATCGGGGTAAAAGAGGACGCTAGTGCAGGTTTAACCTGCCTTCAGATCCAATATGCCGCCCATAGCTTCTACAACTACCAACGATACATCTCTGACTGGGCTACTGTGTCGAAGAACGGCAATGGCTCAAGCGACCCCAGTTATCGACCAAAAGGATTTGCCATGATTTTCGAGAACACCACAGTCACAGCTCCCTGGATCGATCTAGAGCACAGTGATGTCAAGACAAACTGGAATCAGCACAAAAGGGTCATCAACAATGTTACGCTTGCTCTGCCTCATTCTGGTGTGCCGGGAGCAGCTTGGGATGAGGTGAACCATATTCTACAACCAGAGGTACGTCGATCGTCTTCCTTGTGACACTATCATACTAACAGAGACCTAGGACTTGGACGGCATGGGTGTCTACGAACTTCGAGCCTCGGTGCCTTCTCCAGCTGTGAATGTCTTGTGTGCCCTAATGACCGAGGAGGAACTCGCACCAATTGTTTACACCAAGTGGACCAACTATAGCTCAACTGACCTCGCGAACAACACGCTCAACGTCACGGATTGGCCTACTGGAGCACCACTTGCCTTTTATCAGCCTGGGACCGAAGTCAATGGCACTTGGCTGAACGCCACAGTTGTGGATGACATATTCGAGTGGGGAGAGAAGTATCAGACTTCACCACCAGTGTTTCCTAAAGTCCCAGTCGCGTATAATACGCTCATGAACCACACTGGAGTCTACGGTCGTAAGGCTGTCTATCTCCTTGGCCGAGATGCTACCAGCAACTTTGCTCTGTGCTCGATCAAGGTATTCTCGACACCATATTGTTCAACAGAGTACAATGCATCTTTGGTTGGTGCAAGGCTAGAAGCGAAGTGCGATGATTCTCGTGTCGATCTGGCCGATGATATGAGATACATCCATAGTCTGAAGAATGCGACTTCCGGAAATGACACCATCAACAAAGACTGGGTCTCCATAGGCCAAGAGTGGAGCAACAGCTTGAGCCTGAACGCGGGCATCAACGACGGTCAAGCCAGTAATGCTCGTCTGCTTGGTGAACTCATCTTGACGACAGATGCTCTTCAACGCGACCGACCCAGTATCGCTGAAGCACTCGCCGTACTCGCAAGTTCCACCCTTCTGATGTCATGGCAGGACGCTCCTTTTGTCCAATTCTGGAACTACACGGCTACAAGTATCTCGCCGGGTCAATACCAACGGTTCAACGTCACCTTACGTGCCCAGGAATACGCCTCAGGCGGCTCGGGCGCGAAAGCTACTCACACCTTCTACATCGTCCTGTTCGCCATCTTCATTCTCAACATCATATGTCTCTGCTACTTCATCTCGCAAAACGGCCTCATCACCGACTTCTCCGAGCCCCTGAATCTCTTCTCTCTGGCAGTCAACTCACCACCCAGTGATCTGATGGCGGGTAGTTGTGCGGGCGGGCCGAAGGGGCAACAGTATCGCGCTGCATGGTTCGTCAATGCTGCTGGAGAGCATCTTTTCATGGAGAATAAGGATGATAACAGGGAGATTGGGGATGAGCAGCAGGTGCCTGGGCCAGGGCATAGGATGCAGCATTTGAGTCCGATTAGTCCTATGAGATCGGCTTTTGAAAAGATGAGTCGGCGGAAGAGCTGGCTTTGAAGCCACTGTACAGTATATCCTTGATCCTGTTGGAAATAGATAATGTCTACCCACTGTATGCCCCGCATAGCATCGGTGGACCTGTGCCGCGGGGTTCTTTGATCAGGCCATAGTAGTCTTGACTTTGATATCCTTGCCGGCCTTATTAAGCTGTCGACAGTAAGCCTTGTCACTGGTCGCCCACTCCTATGGACGAGCCCTACCTAAGGTTTCTTGGTAGTCTCGTTTCTCCGCAAGACGTCCCGATACAGTAGCTAATCCGCCCTGTTGAATGATCATTCAGCTGCCAAGATGCTGACGCCCGAAGGCGATGTATTGATGTAGTTATAACCGTCACGCGAAGTAACGAAGCCTTAAGAAGGGAGTGTCTGGCCATTTGCACTTTGGTCTGGAATTTCTTGAGCCTGACTCGCTAGCCGGTGTACATCTAGCGAGAGTCTCATCTTCCGCACTCACATTCAGGTAAGCTGAAGAGTACCAGCAGCTTGTGACATCCTCGGGGGTATCTTGTTCTGCTTCACACTCTGACATGGTCATTAATGTATGTGGTTGTCGTGAGACCACAGTGCATGAACCCTTTTAAGTAAGCGCTACTATATGCTAATGTGAAGATTTCACGCAATCGACTGGCATAAAGGTTTTGTCTGACCCCGACTGAGTGCGATTCCTTTCTCTCAGTGACTGTCAGCTTCCACTCGGAACATGCATATGTTTACAGCCTTTTGCTCTCTTGTCATCCTCTCTACATCTTGTGGTGCTGCGAGCCATAAGAGTCATCCTCAATGGTCGGGATAGGGTGCCAATATCCTCAACAATCGATGGGCTACTAGTGGATCAACAATCAGTCCTTCTAATGCTGGTACACTTCGACAGAGTTGCCTTATCCAATTTTCCGCTGGCGTTAGCGCCCCTCCAGCAATCTCTGGAGATATCGCTTACTTTCCAACTTGGAATGGACGATTTATCGCACTTGATTTCAAAGTCTGTGAAGTCCGATGGAATATCAGTGTCTCTGACATTGTCATTAGCTTCGCTCCTTTGACAACCCTGCAAACTTCATACACCCGAGCCGCCTCCAGGTCTACCCCTCAGGCCGATGGCTCAGTGCTCTATTTCACTACGCTTTGCCATGCTCTTGTGATAGCTGTGAATCGTGAGACTGGAGAATACTTGGCTTCCACGCAAATCAATCCTCACGAGCTCGCGACACTCACAATGAGTCCGACTTTTTACAAAGGGAAACTCTTTGTTGGTGCATCGAGCCAGGAAGAAGGAGCGGCAGGCTTCACAGCAGGATATGCTTGCTGTTCTTTCGTCGGCAACATGGCTGCTGTCGAATATGATAAGGAGGCACGAGAATTCAAAACAGCTTGGAATGTCAGTATGATCACTTCTGGCTCGACGCTACCTGGTTGGTCAGGTGTCGCTGTGTGGGGTTCCCAACCATCCATTGATGAAGCTCGATCGCAAGTCTTTATAGCTACTGGAAATGTCTACTCGGTACCGCCAGAGTACGAGTCGTGTTTGACTGACGCCGATGTCAATCTCACCAATGCCAACTCCACATGTCTGCCAAACAACATCCTACAGGAAGCTGTTATTGCCTTGGACGTCGAAACCGGAGCAATCAAATGGTCACGCGTTGTGTCACCACTGGACTCTTGGACCACTGCATGTGGGTATGGTGCTTCTTCACTAAATGTAGCAGTTTGTCCTGGCATACCGGGCCCCGATGCAGATTTTGGCATGGCCCCGACGTTCGTCTCGGCTTCGAGATGGACACCAAGTGGCCCAGATACTGTTATTGTAGGTCAGAAGAACGGCGTTATCCACTCATTTTCGGCACAGAATGGTACGCTATTCTGGTCCGGCGCCACCAGTCCTGACGGAGTGGAAGGGGGTTTGATCTGGGGCATCGCCGTCGACGACAAACGCATATACTTCACCGCTGTGAACGGTAACTTTGATACTTGGCAGGTGCAACCTTCAAATAATATTACTAATAATATTACCGACATTATTAAGCACTTTACCCTTTAGGAAAAACTTGAATATTTTATAACTAATAATGTAACTAATAACGACACCTATATATAGGCTCTCGGCATTAAATACGGCTTTAATCCTCTACACTAGAGGCTCTATTATTCTAGCTATAAGATTAACCTTATTACGCGCGTAATGCTCTAGAGTATTAATAAGGAAGCCTTTAAAAACGAACTAGCCTCGGTTACTATTAAGAACTATAATCTACTTATTTAGCGTAAGAAGGGACTACTTAGGAAGATAAGGAACACAATTATTTAGATCTACTTATTACCTTAGCGTAATAAGGTATTTAAGAGGTTATAGAAGGACTATCTACTAATAGATTAGATTAGCAAACTTTATGCTCCTAACGACACTCGATAGAACTCTATGTTTAAAGCAATTATCGTCTTTATTAGACTAAAGCTAGTAGTTAAAGACTTCTATAATAAAGCGTACTCTAACTAGTAGAACTATTAGTCTAAGATTACTAATAATGGTAGTAAACCTACGCCTTTAAAGCACTACAAAAAACTAGCGTATTTAGACGACTATCTTACTTAGGACAACTAGGCAATATTAGCTATATATAACTGACTACTTAAGCCTCTTTACTATACTACTTAGCGCCTTAAGGGCCGAGGTAGAGGCGCTAGTTATAGTGCTATTTAGTAGGTAATTCCTACTATAGAGAAGATACTTACCTACCTCGAAGTAGTAAAGACTAAGTACTCTATCGTATAGCTACCCTAAGATTATTTAATGTTCTTATAGGCTAGCACTGCTTTTAAAGACTCTTAAGACTCTTAAGACCTTAATAGACTAGCTCCCCTTACTCGTTTTAACCTACGTAAGAGTTAGGCGCATTTATAAACTATACTACTACTAGTACTAATCCCTTATTACTCTCCTCCTCCTTTATCTTATGCTCCTCTAAGCGAGCCTATTAAGAACACCCTAGAATACTAGATGCTCTACGTAGGCGTTAACCTTATATAGAAAAAGTTAGATAAATATTATATAAAGACTAACTAGTTACCTGTCTATGTTACTACCGTTATTCTACATCCTAGACTTAAGTAGAAGTAGCTTAAGAAGGCATAGAAACACTAGTAGGGTTAGATTAATAAAGCGCGTACTAGTATTAGGAATCTTTAGCTTAAATACGCTAATATTAAAGTTATTAACGACGATGTTAAGTTAGTAAGGGTTAAGGATAGCGCACGCTAGATGGACAAGGATTTATTAAGTAATTTCTCTAACCTCGAGGACGATATAATAAACGATAAATATAGTTGTTAGTGCGACAAGGGTCGCTAGCTAAATGAATTTAGACCCCTTAAGTTCTAGTCGAAGAAACGATAGCGGTAGTGCTATCCTCGCCTTGCTCGTATAGCTAGAGATTTATTTATAATACCTGCTATATCTAATAAGCTAGAGCGTGTGTTTTTAAGCGCTAGTTTAATAGTAACACCTTTAAGAGGACGACTATTAGCACGATCTATTAGAGAGGCTTAGTGTGTTAAAAGCTAGATTAAAACTAGCATTATTACTAGTCTTAAAGGGACCTTTAAAAACGTTACTAGTCTACCCATTAATATCGAAGAAACTTAAGAATTGTTATACCTTCCTCCTCGCTACGAGCCTCTATATAGCTAACTAGATCGATCTAGTCTAGTCTAGTGAACTGCTAGTTCGCCAAGCGATCTAGTCTAGTTAGAACTGCTAGACTAGTTCTAACCATGGAACTGGTCTGGTCTGGTCTATCTAGCTCCTACTCTGCTTATAATTCACCGCAACGGCCATGTCGAGTCACCGCCTTAAAGCTCTTTCTAAAGCTAAGTCTTAACATACATAAATGTATCGCACGCGTCCCTCTATCAGATCCGCCACAAGTCGCTTCCCTAATCCTAGTCACCTTACCGACCACAGCCAACAAGAGCTATAAAATTCCACCACGGCTGGGAGTTTGTTTGCCAACCAATACTACAGGTAAATGGCAGAACAACGCACAAAAGATCTACGCGAACAAAAACTCGCTTCTTTGGATCTACACTATCCACTCTACCTCTTCGATATCGATGATCCACGGTGGCCCCGCAGACTCGACTCTCTTCCACCCATCTACTATCCAGCAAAACTTACTGGGTGGACTGCGAGTTGTTCGGAATATGATTTATTCTTTGGATAAGCCGCAAGATCTCTTTCCCACAACCAACGATACGGAAAGGAAACGAAAAAGAAGAATCTCGCTCCTCATAACGCTGGACTTGCGAAAAATGTACTTGGGCAGTTGAAATGGGACGATAGGATCGATGTCGATAATCTACAACTCGTGATTTCGAGCTCGCGAGATGATGGAACAGAAGAAGAAAAAAGAGGAAATCATACCTCTCGCCACCTTTCTTGAGCAAGATCAACCGTCACAAACTCAACATCTCTCCAAAATCCTCAGGATAGAAAGGATTTGGGATAAGATACCCCTTTTCGACCCTTCTATAAACCTCTGCACATACTCCGATTTCCAAGCTTTACCTTGCTACTACGGCGTCGTGATGAAAGTGCACGATGATGATAAATTCGTCGCAGCAACAGGGATGCTGGCTTCTAACCCAGGCTCTCGGATCCGACGAGCGGAATTCGAAAGAGCGGATGAGGGAGGAGGTGTAGTTAAGGGAGTTATATGTCCGAGTAGATATAGGGGGCCTGGGAACCATGGGTTGAAAGAACAACAAGGGATGGAATCGGCGTATACGAGAAAACTGATCAAGGGGACGGGGTTGGAATATAAGCGGTGGGGGGAGGTGGTGGAGTATTTGAGGTGGGAGAGGGGGAGTGTTTTATTGTGATGTTTGTGCTGTAGATGCGTGGTTAGCTGATTCTCGGAATCTCAAATCTCGTGGGTAATGTTTGGTCTCCTCATCCATACTTCTTCCTCCCTCTGCTTCTCCTGTCTCCATATCACCCAATGCCGAAACATCGAATCACTTTGCCCTACGACTCCCGCCTTCCCTTGCCCTTCCCCCTTCAATTCCTCTCGAATGGAATATGGCATCGACCACAATCTCATCTCAACACTCACACGCCACAAATCCCAAACTCCAAAGCCCAAGCGGATGAAATAATCTATTTGGAGTGCACGAGCGTTGTGAGATCGTGTGCCAGGGGTGCGGAAGGGTGAGTCCGGGCGATCTCGAAGCATCAGGAGGATTCTGTATACGCGAGGCATTGTGGAAAGGCGTTCGGGTGCTTGATCCCAAGCTAGAGAGGCGGGGGTGGAATGTGGATGTGTGAGAGGGGATTGTGCGTATAGAGGGACTCTTGAGGTGTTTGTCGATGAGTCTGGATGTGTGACTCGGGAACGTGGCAGTATGGGATAGGTATGGAGTACCGCGAACGATCCATTGGCTTTCGAAAGGTCGGAAGCCGTACTCGGTGCTGGTGGTTGCAAAGTCGGACCATCCAACACACTCCTCACCATTTCCTCAATCTCCTCATGTTTCCATGTTTTCTCACCAACGAGTCTTTTCGCAAAACCAATAGACTCCAATTCATCCAAGCCCAGCATACAAGAAACTCGCCAGCCCAAAGTCAAAAACCACAGCGCACGAACAGCACGATTTTCTTCCACCCAACTGGGATCTTGGAACCGAGCTGGGACATCCAAAGCCACACCTTCCGGATTTTGCTTAGCCATCGACTTGTGAATGTACTTGTGCGGGAGATTGGCCAACTTCTCAAACTGCAATGTAGCAAGGTAATCTAGCTTTGAGCGAAGGATGGAGTATGCCAGATCGTGTATCCTCACATATTGTGAAATAGCTTGGAAGAAAGTGGCTGGAGATATATCATCCCAATGATATTGGTTTGCGTCATCAACCAGCATTGTTGCTTCGAGACTTTTGAATGTTGTCGAGGCTGTGGGTTTGCTGCGTTGGTGGAGACGCATGTACATGGTCATTGGAGTGACCAAGTCATCTGGCATGGTCCTTCTGACGATGGTCGAGAAGATCAGGCTGGCATCGAGGTGAAAGACAGCATAAAGGTCCGGTGAGGGCAAAATGGCGGCATGTAATGCTTTCAGGTCAGTGAGGTCCAGAAGAATGTACAGCGGTAAAGGCGCTGATAATGAAGCGAAGAAATCACGCATTATGGTTGATGTTATACTAAGCCCCAAGGCTATGGGAGGTAAGCTGAACGAGACTGAAATTTGGATTTGGCAATGTCTTTCTATGCCAGGGTACATGACTCATGAGGATTCCGATCCTTCGGAAGGAGCTAATCTTGGCTTGGAATTGAGTAGCTGATTGGCTAGACGTACAACTTTGCATACAGTGACCTAAAAGACATTTCCGCTCATAATGTCTTCCCGCGAACCAAGATGGAAAAGAGGGATATGCTCCAGAGGCGCACTCACATTGACTTTCTGCCCACCAGCGTAAGTAACATTACTCCACCAGTATGTCCAGGGCTTGTCCACACCAGCAGCAGTCTTGGGTAGATACACTTCCCAGCTAGTGACATTGGGCAAGGTGACAGGTGTGACAAGCAATCTAGGTCCAAACATATACTGCTGTGTAGTGATGTTGTTATTTGTCTTCGTCCATTGGCTGATGTTGGAGTCAGTCGTGCTGAAATCCATGTACAGGGGTCGCATAATCATTCTGCCAGTCTGAGAGAACTTGGCAAATGTGTTGCGGAGGTAAGCCGATAACTGGTAGCGAAGATTGATGTACGAAACAATGATTGGCGTATTTTCTGCACCATACGTCCATGGCTCGTTGTCGCAGGTGAAAGCGCTCTGAGTATCGCAGCTCCTGCTTCCGTGGTTGCGCATAAAAGGTATGAAGGTAGTCCATTGCAACCAACGGACATACAATTCGCGGTACTGAGGTCTGTCAATGTTGTTGCTCCACTCGATTGAGGAGTCAGCTTGAAAGCCACCAGCATCAACAGTAAACCAACCCCATCCTGTTGCAGCAGCCGAAAGAGCATTGGGAATCTGAGAACCTAGAGTCTCCCAATTTGCGACAGTATCGCCCGACCAGATCATACTGCAGAAACGTTGAGACCCGATATAGCCAGACCGAGAAAGCGAGAGGGAGTCGCATGCAGATCCTTGCTGGGTGTTTGAAGCATTACGCTGGCCTTCTTCAATTGCTTGTTGATGGGCCCAGGGATACAGCTTTCCGACACTGCTTTGTGTGCCAGCGTGGTACAACACATCAGGCAAAGGATAAGGAATGCTCTGAATATACGATTGCTGTCCATTGTTCTCCCAAGCTTCTCCTAGTGCACCACCATCTGCTTGATCAATCCAGAAGTTTTTGATGCCTTTGTCATAGTAGTTGCGTCTCAAAGTATCCCATAAGAATTGACGCGCGCCAGGGTTTGTAGAGTCGTAGTTGCGGATGTATGTTCCGTTCCAAGAGTCAGTGATACCCGGTCCAGAACGGGTCGCAGAAAGATAACCATCGGCCTGCATTTCGATGTAGTTCACGCTTGCATCTTCGACACTGGGCCAGAGAGAGGCCATCATCTCGGCACCAGTGAGTTGCTTTACTTTCTGAGCCATGTATGAGACATTCGGCCACAAGGCGGGATCCAGACCCCAATCTCCCTGATGTGCCCATGATTGATAATCAATCACGATCATTGATACTGGAATGCTTCTGTTGTGGAAATTCTGTGCAAGCAGTAAGACTTCGGTCTGGTTCTCATAGCGTAGTTTTGAGTGCAAATAGCCAAGAGAAAAGTCCGGAGGCGTAGGTGCTCGACCAGTGATGGCAGAGAGTCTTTGTTGCAGACCATCGTAATCACCTTGAGGAGCGCTGACGATGGCATAGTCCACAACTGTTGTCGATTCGGAAGTGAAGCGGTTGCGTAAGGGGCCAAACTCCATGCGCCCTTCCGCAGCGGAGTTCCAGACGAACCCATATCCTCGGCTGCTCATAAACATAGGCGTGGGGATATGAGTATTGAAGTTGATCAGATCAATCACCGAGCCTTTCTTGTTTACCAAATGGTCTTGCTGCGTACCAGTGCCGTAAATTTGCTCATCCGGATCGGTGCTGAAGGAGAATGCTGCAGAGAACTCGCTTCCAGATCCTTTCCAAGAGTAGTATCTAGGATTGAGTGACTTGACAGGATTGTACTCGTTTGTGAGTAGTGTTTCAGAACCATTGGGCTCAACATGATAGAAGGCAAGTCGATAGTGACCTTTGTCTAGCCCGTAAGTCCTGAAAATCGCATTGCCGTTGCGTATAGACACAGAGGTATTGCCATTTGATTTCGTGTCGTAACTCATCCCACGAGCTTTGCCGTTCTCAGGTCCTTCAACAGGGGGATCGTAAAGAAAACTGATCTCATTGCCAGTAGGTGGTCGAAAGGCCCACGCTCGAACACGAAAGCCGTCGTATCCATAAGGCTGCACCAACACAGTCTCGAAGCCATGCTGAATGCGAACACCTGTCGAATTCGGGGCAATGTATCCTGTGCTCACATTGTAGCCCAATACCAAATCGCAGGCTACTAGGACAGTAGCCAAAGAAGTGAAAACTGAATGCCAAAGACCCATTGCGTGTCAAATGTAGATGAATCGAGGATCCTTCATGCTGACCTTGAACTGCATTGCTTATATCTTGCATTTGCTTGTCGCGAGATGTCGTGTACTGACGTTGATCTTCTTCTTAATATTCAGCCTAAAGCAAAGAAGCATCGAGGGCTTCGGGAGGGGCTTGGATGGCCGATCATCACATGGTTCCTGGATGTTCGTCTGCGGGGTTGTCTTACGGGATGCAACCTCGATCAAAAGTGTCTGCGCCGATGTTACCCACCGGCGGTGAAATGATGATCGAGAAGATCATATCAAAGGAGACGACGCTGATTGGGAAAAGTATGCGACGATAGTGGGAGGTGACTGCGTGATAGAGACGTTGCTGAAGCAGGACGAGGCGGAGCGGTGGAGCGATTCGCCAAGAATCCGAAGCAGCCCACAAAAGTGAGTTTCGTGAAAAACACCTCGGTGAAAAGATATCCCGGCCATCATACATTGGACCATGTCGAAAATAAGACATCAAACAACATCTACAGGCGGATGTTATGAGAATTAAGCATGATCTTCTCTCAACCGAGTGGGAGCTTGGCCGTGATATTGAACGCTGGAGCGTCTTGACGTATCAGCGTGGCAGCTACGCCACTTGCCTCTCTGGACACGCGCATTGTGTTTGTGGTTGCCAATGGACGCAGCTGCTCGCCATGCTCCGTCCGAAATCACTAGCGCTTCATCTTGGAAGACAGCGATTACCTTGGTAAGTATGTCAAGAAGTGAGATGAATCAAAGTCGTGTCACTGTCGCGTCCAAAGCCCCGCGTCGGCCGGACGTCTAGGCAACAGGTGTGCATATGAAACAAATTCAACGAATAATTTTCCTTCCTTCCACATCAACTTCTACGACAAGACAACATGGCGAGAACGAAACAAGTGGCCAGAAAGTCGATTGGAGACAAAGCACCCCGAAGACGATTAACAAGGGAATCTCCCAAGACATTGACAACCTTCGACCACACTGGCAACAACATTCTCCTACTTGGAGAACGAATGTCATCACATTCAGGCTTAAGCGCTTTTCCGTTCCAAGTCTACATTTTGTCGGCTGCTGCGGACCTTGCGACAGACGACGAGTTTCCGGACAAGCTGGGAGATTACATTCAGGGAAATGACGCCTGCATCAGATTCAACGAAAATTGTCGGTGGCATCTGGAAATCTACACTCTGCCTCAGGCTAGCATACTAGACTGCATCAACCACCACGAGAGGGAAAAGCATCATCGTAAGCTGTTAGGCCGAGGACCCGTCATGCTCAATCGGAAGGAGCTACTTGTCGTCGACAACCTACATTGGGAGTCAAAGGGGCTGCTTTCCATCGAGTACACTGCCCAATTCCTTGGTCGCGATGGAAGCGAGCGTGAGTTTGAAAACCATGTTCATCATGAATCTGGGTTAGATGAGGGAGAAGAGCTCGCACTTCCGAATCTGCGACAGGACCTTGTCGTGCGGCGCCACAGAGATGCCGATGCACTTGTTGAGGTCTTGAACTTCATCTGGTACGATGAGGGCCATGAATGGGTTCTCGGGCCTCTAATGGAACGCAACATTGCATTGGGATGGGAGACTGACCCTGATCTAATCCGATACAACACTCTCCCGAGTACTCCGGTCGCTAAGAACATCACACGTGGTTACATTTGCGGCGAGAAGAGACCGCGAGAGGACTATGAAGATGAAAATCAAGACGAGGATGACGAAGATGATGAGATCTTCAGCAAATTTGACGTCGAAGCTCTTGCAACGTATGGCGAGCTATGTGATCCAGATACTGCAGTGCCTAAGAGCATCTTGCACGTTATCAGGAGATCCATTGCGTCTGAGCCTGAAGTTTTGCTATCACTTGATCTCCCGAACATCAACATTCATGAAAGCGTTGATAGTGTGGGCACAAGGTGTTTCGACTGCCAACATATCAGTCATACGTCATCCCCAGTTCACTTCTCGTACAACCTCTACGTTCTTGGGAAGAAGACGTACTCGCCAGATACGCTCTTTGCTCTTCTGAATTGCAAATTTCATGCGCCTCTCCCTTGGATGCTTCACGTCTACGAAGTGGGAAATCTTCCAGAAGCACTTTCACATTGTAGTACTGAGATGGCAACTCGAGATGTCTCTAGAAGACTGCCGAGGAGCTATGCCAGACCGCCAGAGCAACCTTTACCACACGTGTTTCTTTACATCGACGAGCACACAAGTCAAGAGACCGGTCCAAGGATAGTCACCATGACTGACAACAACTCAACCTCGCCAGGCACAGCCCTCAAAGTCACGTTCCCAGGAGGTTGGGAAGATGCTGCACAGATGATTTTCACTTATATTGTCTTCTGTGCCGAAACACCGGGGTATGCATCACTGACAGCGTCAAAATCTGGAATTGGGCTAACATGTGCACAGCATAATTGCTCTGACAAGAGATTGTACGCCGCCCTCGATCATGGCTTCAGTGTCTTTGACAGATGTTCATCCACTGTCTGGTCCTTGTCGATCATTTGAGCAAACTCATCTCACCCTCACTCTGGCTCTGGATGATGATGCCACACGTGCGGTGAGTATACACACACAAGACACAATCTTGACTCCGAACATCTACCTCTGGGACACCTTCCTGCGCATCATAGACGTGGAGACCAACACAGAAGTCCCAGTGCCGCCTCCACAAGTCTACCACAGAGAATCTCGGGCGTGGAGTGTCGAACAACTCCAAGCTCTATCTTTCTCCTTCTCCACCACCTCGACTGCCCAACACCAGATCCTCACGCTCCGACCCGGTGAGAAGGTTGTTCGTACCGTGATCTTTAAGGACAGCCAGCTTCGTGAACGATACCAAGATGTCTTGGTCTGTGGGAGAAGCTACAAGATTGAGATGAAACCTGAACAAGCGGCCGCAAGATGGATCTGGGGTGATCTGGAGGACGACATAGGACCTCTTGGCTCGAGTCGACTTCAAGTCCTTAAATCCAATAACACTGCCATTTTCAGCTTTACCGGCAAGTCTCCTACAAAAGAGTGTCTCTCACTGCCTCATTGCCATCTGGATGAATAAAGCCATCGCTACAGAGCGCTCTACAGCTCCCTGCGACTTCTTGCCCTGCACTCTTCCCGGCAATGCTTCACGTTCTCGCACTTGAGCGTGCTAGAAAAGGCACAAAAAAATCCAAGCCACTAGGTTGCCAAGTCGCGACTTCGGTGTTGAACCGCTGGCCAAAAAATCGAGGAGCTCGGCGCCTGCGAAGCGCCGCCGTATCCAACCCGGTAACAGAAAGGCGGTGAGGCAGAACAGAGTCTCATCTACCATAGTTTGGCCATCAGGACTCCTCAGCATGCTTGTTCATCTTTCACTTCCGAAAACGATTTGCTCCTTTTGCAGACAATCAAGAATCTGACTTGCTTCCTTTGATCATCCACATCTCGAAAAATGCCTGTTACAACCAATGACTCAATCTTTTCTGGGTTCAAATGGGGCCATTTCAAAACAGTCACAGATCCAAAACAGCTCACTCGAGCGACTACGTTCCTCGAATCTGTGTCCTGGCCAGCGCTGGAAGATGTGGCGAGCAAAACACGAGGCGGGATCAGCTGCAAGCTGACGGCTGACATTGGACTTGGCTACAATCATATGGTCCGAAACATCCAGTTCGCAGACAGCACAAATCTTGTAGCCCGTCTCCCACTCCCTCGTTTCTCAGACAATGGGCTGTACCCGGATCCAGATGCTGTGGATATTTCCATAAGGAGCGAGATCTGCACCCTACACGCCGTCGCAGAACACACAGACATTGTAGTCCCTAGAGTCTACGCCTCTGATACTAATCCCGACTGTGGAGTAGGCGCTCCATACGTCTTGATGACTTGTCTAGAAGGGAATTCTGGACTCGATCTTGGCCTCGAGATTCCCTTGCAGTACGAACACGACTTTTTCTGTGAGATGGCGAGAATACATGTGAGTATGTATGAAAGTTGCTCAACAGCTTGGATGGACTAATGAGCGCCAATAGGTCCGTCTCTCCTGCATACGATTACCAAGAATTGGCAGAATCACCAGCATCAACGAAGACGGCACATACGAACAAGGTGCTATACCTGGTATAGGTGGACCTTTTGATACTGCAGCAGAATACTACACAGCATGGTCGAAAAACGTCTCTTTCGGTCTCGAGGAGGAGCGGCTACGACAAGCGTCTGGAAAATTCGCGGAGGAAGTCGTCGCCTCCACCGCGTTGTTCAAGAGGTCCATAGCCGACTTGGCGGACAAGATATCCACGCCTATCAACAATCGTGGACCTTTTCCTTTGATTCATGGCGACTTTGGACACCACAACATCCTGGTCGACGATAACTACCGTGTCAAAGGCGTCATCGACTTCGAGTATGCGTTTGCGGGCCCATGGGAGATTGCAGCTAGCTTCCCGAAGAATATCTTCTCAATGCCGCGTGTAGCTGATGCACCGTGGAATTACGATGCTGATGGTAACGCCATACCACAAGATTTGGTGCAGACCCTGCTGTATCAGAAAAACTACATAAAAGCTGTGAAGATGGAAGAGTCGCGTTTGGGCAAGGACTGTATTCTCTCAACAGCAATGCTTGATCCTGAGAGACAGCAGCTAGGAGAAGCATTGGGGTCCTTTAGGGAAGGAGTCGCTGGATTTTACGGTAATTTGACCGAAGAGTGTTCTTTACTTTGGAAGAAGGGCAGTTAGACAACAGGCTCGACACGCATTGGTGTATTAGAGGAGGTCACGTTCTCGACTTCTGTGGTTTCGGTTCGAGTTCAACCTCGCAGTAACCCGTGACTGAGCTCGGTGGCGCCAAGCATTTGTCACTTCCGTCGCGTCCGGCTTAGCTACGTCATCGGTATACCAAACAAACTCTACTTTTGCCCATCGACTCTTATGTGGTTGGCGTCCATTGCATCAATCTCGCAGAACGTCTTCAAAACGAGTGATGTTAGCTCATTCCAAGATGCAACTACTCAATGACTGAAACTTCGCTGTCGCCGATGTGCATACACGATGCCAATAGATGGATTGCAGCAATTTGCCGCATCAGCAATGACTGAGCCTCCGAGTCGGAAGTCTGCGGAGAGCCTATTTCAAAGCATCTCAGATGCCCCCATTAGATCACAGATATCTTTAGTCCATGATTGACTCTTGGCCCGGCCAGCCAATCCATATAATCCATAGTTCGCACATTGCCGGCTTCGTATCCTTCGTTCGAAACACCTAGTAACCTTCCGGAATATCTTGCAAATTCGAAAGTCATGACTTTCGAACTGGCAAATAACTATCGACATGCACATCTTGTGGTCCAACCTGCGGATCTAGCACTCAATCCACCCGAGAGCTATCTGTACATACAAGATGGCCTCATAATTTCCTGCGGAGTTCTCTACGCCCTTTGTTATGTCTTTTACATGATCCGTACCTACCGCGATAAGACATGTGCCGGCTTCATCGAGTTCACGTAAGTACCAATCTATCATCCACTCCCTTTCACAAACCTACTGACATACAGAAAAGTTGTGGCACGATGGCGTATGAGATATTCTACGCCTATGCAACAACCACTACGGCATTCGAGCGTGTCAGCTTTTCAATGTGGTTTCTTCTCGACCTTACATTTGCCGTGGTCACTATTCTCAGTACCCGAGCACCAAGTACCCGCGTACCGGTGGTCAAAAGGATGATTCTTGGCGTTCTGGTGTCACTAGCATTTTTCTGGAAAGTTGCGCAGATGTATCCAGATGAGCGCGAACAAATCACTGCATACTGGACTGGACTAGCTTTGCAATTTCCGATCGGCTGGGGCAGTTTGTATTTGCTGATCAAGAACGGAAACGCCAAGGGCCATTCTTTGGAGATTTGGTAAGATTTGCTCTTCATGAAGATAAGTTGTCACGGGCTGACGTTAGATTAGGTTAACGAGATATCTGGGCTGCTGGACTGCGTATGGAGTCTTTGCATGGAGATATCTGAACGTGCCACAGAACTGGTCATATGTGGGCTCGAACGTGAGCATTGCAGTCATTGTGTTGACGATGATTCCTGAGACGATATATCCATTTGTATACATCTGGGTGCACAAGAAGAACAAGCAGCAATCATCAAGACATAAAGTTGAGTACAGCGATCAGAAGGTAGCGAACTTAAATAGAAGGTAGACATCCAAACACAGACTTTCAGACTAGCTCGGGTACATTTTCGAACCACACTCACTCCTCGCATTCACTCGAAACAAGGCATCAGATACGAGTCCAGTTAATCCTGTTGAGAAGACGACATGCAGTGCATCTTGGTAAATAAAGGGGTGGCGAGGATGCGTGCTTGTGATGCGCAAGCACGCCATATCTTCTTATCTCCACCAAATCCGAGAATCCTACGTTATAACAACAGATCTCGCAATTTGACCTTAACACTTGTTGATTCTCTGCACACACACCTCACAGCACTTGGTATCTGGAAAGACATCGTTTCGCAATGGCTTCGCAACAACAAAATGGCTCTGCCAAAAAGC
Source organism: Aureobasidium leucospermi (assembly GCA_019775405.1). Classification (NCBI taxonomy): domain Eukaryota; kingdom Fungi; phylum Ascomycota; class Dothideomycetes; order Dothideales; family Saccotheciaceae; genus Aureobasidium; species Aureobasidium leucospermi. The sequence goes on along the minus strand of JACWFU010000040.1, from coordinate 99,866 downwards.
CATGGATCATGAACGCTTTCGCCATGACTGCACCAGGCCATCTAGCACCCGGTACACTACACGTCCAAGCCTTCAATCCCTCATACTGACTGTAGAAAAGGCCTCTGGAGACATCCTTCCCAGGAAACACAAACACTAGACCACTGGGTAAAGCTAGCGAAATTCCTAGACCAAAACGGCTTCCACGGTATCTTCTTCGCCGACGTCCTAGGCATCTACGACGTCTACAAAGGCAACGGCCCAGCCCTTAGCAGCGGCGCTCAAATCCCAATCTTACAGATCGACTTGTTGATCTCTGCACTGGCGCATGCGACTAAGAATCTGTCTTTCGGTATCACAGCTTCCACCACCTATGAAAACCCTTACGCTTTGGCGAGAAAGTTTTCGACGCTTGATCAGGTTACTGGAGGGAGAGTGGGTTGGAATATCGTGACTAGTTATTTGGAGAGTGCGGCGAAGTCGTATGGTTTGGAGCAGAATATCGAGCATGATGAACGCTACAGGATTGCTGACGAGTTCATGGATGTCTTCTATAAGCTGTTGGAGGGAAGTTGGCAGGACTCCGCTGTGGAAGCGGATAAGTCTACTGGCATTTGGACAAACCCCGACAAAGTCAAAAAGATCAACCACGAAGGGTGAGTATTGCTTGTCCAGCCATGGCGTCGCGATCAAACTGACGAGTCATCAGCAAATACTTCAAATCGGCAGGACCCAATCTGGTAGATCCATCGCCCCAACGCACACCCTTCCTCCTCCAAGCCGGTGCATCAAAAGCAGGAAAAGACTTCGCCGCCAAACACGCAGAAGCAATGTTTCTCCCCGGCTTAGTACCCGCAAAAACCGCAAAAGTGGTTCAAGAGACCAAAGCTCTACTCCGCCAAACCGGAAGACCCGAAGACAGTATCAAATTCATCGCTGGCGTGTTCATCTGTGTTGACGAAACAGACGAAAAGGCGCAAGCCAAGTTTGAAGATCTACTGCAATATGCAGATACTGAAGGCACGGCTGCACTTTTTGGAGGCTGGACTGGAACTGATTTGTCAACCTTCACTGACGATGAAGATTTTGCTTTTAGCACGAAGGCTCCTGCTATTCAGTCGATGATTGCTTCGTGGACCGAGACTGTTCCTGGTACCAAAGACCTCAAATGGACCAAGAAGCACGTATTGGAGCATCTTGCCATTTCCGGGGCTCATCCAAGAGCCATCGGAAGTCCGACGACTGTCGCAGATATCTTGGAGCGTTGGGTCAAGGAGGCTGGCGTGGATGGCTTCAACATCAGTTATGCGACCACTCCAGGCACGTTTGAAGATTTGGTAAAGTTTTTATGGCCAGAGTTGAAGAAGAGGGGAGTGTTGCAAGAGAAGTATGCAGGTTCTTCGATGCGTGAGAACTATCTGCAGGACGGAGGTGATGCTCGGGCTAGAGAGTGGCATCCTTCCAGACAGTACACTTGGAGTGGTTGATGTTGTCAAAATTTGTAGCAAGATGTTCATAAAGCGGCCATGTACGTGTCCAGAAATCGAGAGGGAAGTTCCTTGTTCATGTGCTCACTCCCATTATTGCTGAAAGCAAGTCATAACCAACTCGAAAAGATGAGGGGATCCGACTGGCTGGTATTGAGTAATGCCAAGTGAATGGCGACATCTCAGCATTTGTTCGCGAATCTGATCTCATCTCATCCTTCGTCTTGTTGATGCTGCGTCTCAGAGCTGGGTTTGGAGGGAGCTGTTTTGGAGTAACTCCAAACTCACTCCATAATAAGTCTCTAGAGTGGAGTTGTTATATCGACTCTAACTGTTTCAATGGATTAGAGTATTAGGTTTCAACTCTAATGGAGCTCTATGGAGCCGTTGTTATTGGCTAGATTTAAGCTAGACTTACCCCATTAGGACTAAGCACATCCCTATTAGGAAGATCTAGATAGATAAGATCGCCGGAAAGCTCCGGCGACCCGACTTCTAAATTATAATAACTTCTAAACATCATCGCGAAGCTTCCCTTTTTATTACCTATACGCGCCGCTATGTCTCTTAACTATAACATCTTCTACTCTAACCGTTAGTTTTTCCTAACGTTTAAATTGCTCTATTCTCTTTAATTCTATGTCCTTTTTATTAATATCTAACTATAAATAGATGTGTAATCGACGTCGAAAGATCTATACCTAGAACCTACTACCTTCTTAAAGTTATTACCGATATAAGCTCTTAGAGCTTACTAGTCTTCCCCTCTTAGTCTACCCTTCTCTTCGCCTCTTAGTTATAACAAACTACGCCCTCTACTATTAGATCTAAGGACTCCTCCCTTATATCGCTAACTTCTAGCGAGTCTCGTATCGCTAACTATAGAGACGTCCCCTTCTAATAAGCGTACTATAACGGTATCGACTAGGAGGTTATTCGAGGACCTTATAGTCCTACTAATGACTATTAAGGCACTAGCTATAGCTAGATCTAGACATATAGATAGCGATGCAAGTCTCTTAAAGATAAGGTAAAATACTTCCTCTATTATTACGGGGGCAGGTTAGGTGTATAGTGGAAGGAGCAGCTATGTAGAGTATAGTAGTATTTAATAGGCTATCTACGGTTAGGCAGTGAAACTAGTAGGCAGGTTCAATAATAGGACGTAGCTCGGAGAGCTATAACTATAGAAGCGGCATAGGCTACATAATCATTCTCTAGTAGAACCTCGGTTCCGTAGCTTACGTAACCCTAATAGGGTTACCCTATTAGCTACAGCACTTGTTGCAGGCAAGCGCTATAATAGTATCCCCTCTCTTAGGTTAAAACTCTAGAGAAACGTTTAGTAGGCCTAGGCTTATTAGGGTAGCGTCGGTAGAAGTTTCTAACTAACTTAGCGGCGTTCTTAAGGTATTCCGTAGGCTTAGTAGTGTAGTCTACATAGCTAGTCCATTTAACAGTGTAGTAGAGGCGGGGCTTCTTCTTTAACTGGCGGTCCTAGTATAAGTCGATAATCTCCTTAACTTCCTATTATTCTACGCCTTTAACTTCGATAGGAGGCGGCGGCGGTTAATGTTGTCCTAGTAGGAAATCCTTAGAAGTAGGGCGTAGCAGGTTTAGGTTAAACATAGGATGTACCTTCATAGTTGTAGGCAGTTATAGTTCATAGGCGTAAGAACCTACCATTTGTTTAACCGTAAAGGGTCCTAGGTTCTTCTAGTTAAGCTTCTTAGTTAGGCAGAGAGTCTATATGTTCCGGGCATTTAGCTAGACCTTTTCTCTAGGACGGTACTAGCGGGTAGGCCTTCTTATCTTATTAGTTTGTTCTTCCTAGCGGGCTTAGGTAGCACGTATCTCTATACGGCAGAAATTATGGATCTTTTACATTTGTTTAGCGAATAGAGCGGCGTCTCTTATAGTAGGGCGATCTCTAGGGTGGATTAGCTTAAAACCTAGTCTAGGTTTAAACCTATATAGGGCGAAGAAGGGCGAGACTCTTATTGTCTCGGATACTTAGCTATTACTAGCGAACTTAGTAGAGGACAGCTAGTTAACCTAGTCATCTTGTAGGTAGGACATATAGGCTCGTAGGTACTATTTAAGGATAGCGTTCATCCTTTTAGTCTATCTATTAGATTTAGGGTGCTAGGTAGTTAACAGTTAGGCTCTTATGTTTAGGATTTAGCAGAGGTGCTTCTAGAAGGTAGAAACGAATTAAGTTCCTCGATTAGAGACAATAGAGTCTAGTAGGCCGTACAGTTTCTAGATGTTATTACGGAATAGACGGGCTAGTTCTTCGGCGTTGCAGGTACCCTTGTAGGGTATAATATAGTGGAACTTAGTAAGGCGGCAGACTATAACTAGGATAGCGTCGTATCCCTTACTATCGGGTAGGTATATAATGAAATCCATTAATAGGTGTTGCTAGGCTTTTCTAGGGATAGGTAGAGGTTTTAGGACGCCTTAATAGCCTTCTCTTAAAGGTGTAATCCTCTTATAGGTCTAGTAGTTCTTTACCTATTGCTTAGTATACTTTAGCATCCCTAGCTAATAGAAGTGTCGTTATAGTATCTCGTAGGTTTTCGTGCAGCTAGGATGACTAGAGGATAGGTTATTATAAGCCTCTTATAGGAGGGAGGCCTTTAGTTCATTAGAATTAGGAATGTATAGCTTCTTACAGTAGAACAGGAGTCTAGCCTCTTAAGAGCATTCCGTAAGTAAGATCTAGGGGTGTTTTAGTAGGTCGTTATCTAGTGCTTCTAACACTTCCGACGGTAGAGGATCTTGCTCGTATGCTTTCTATAGTAATTCCTCTAGCTAATTAGGTAGTAACAGTGTCTCTTACTCGCTAATCTAGGTAGGCTATTATAGGGTTAACGTGTTTAGTTGTGTAGGCTGTTTAGGTTTTAGTTAGGATAGGAATTCTTCTAGGAACTCTTCGAGGTTATTACGTTTTAGGATCGTTTAGCTTTAGTGTAGGAGGCGTTCATCCCCCTCCTAAGGCATGTCCTCTAACCTCCTAGTTAGACTATCCGGTTTAGTCCCTTGTTTTCCTAGTCGGTATGTTATAGTAAAGTTGAATCTTAATAGGAACTTAGACTACCTCGCTTATCGTCTATTTAGCTTCTTTGTTAATATAAAGTATTCTAGGTTTCGGTAGTCTATTAGTATCTTAATCTTTTCCTAGCTTATCTTAAGTTTAGATAACTATTCCTTAAGGCAACGAACGATTGCTAGCAGTTCTTTGTCGTAAATCTCGTAGTTGTATTTAGCTAGTATCATTTTCTTTAAGTAGAATGTAACTAGGTGTAGGATTCCTTTATCGTCGTGCTATAATAATATACTAGCGTAGACATAGTTAGAGGCGTCAGTTTCTAGGATAGTAGGCTTATTCTAGTCAAAATGCTTTAGTATAGGTTCGCTTATAAACGCAGTTTTTAGGAACTCGAAGGCTTTCTAGCATTCGTCGGTCTAAACAAATAGTACGTCCTTCTTTTCTAGTGCGGTAATTGGTGCTAGGATTCTTAAGAAGTCCTTTATCTAGCGTCGGTAGAATCCTACTATTCTAGTGAATGACTTAACATTAGTAATAGTCTTCGGCGGTTACTAGTCGATAATGGCTTTAATTTTCTTCGGATTTATCCTAGTGCCTTCTGCACCTACGATGATTCCTAGGTAGGTTAGTTCGGTCTTAAAGAACTCGCATTTGGATAGTTTAGCGTAGAGCTAGTTCTTCCTTAATACATCTAACACTAGTCGAATATGTTTTTTATGTTCTTTCCTTATTTTGCTATAGATTAGGATGTCGTCTAGGTAGACTTAGTAGAATAGGTCGATATACGGGCGGAAGATATCGTTCATAAATCTTTGCTAGGTAGTAGAGGCTCTAGTTAATCTAAAAGGCATAACTAGTAATTCGAATAGGCCTAACTTCGTACGGAAGGCAGTTAGGTATTCTAGCCCCTTCTTAATTCGAATATTGTTAAATGTAGCAACAATATTAATCTTCGAAAAGTACTTCATTCCTTTTAGTACGTTTAGGGTTTCTCTTATTAGTAGTAGCGGGTACTAGTCTTTCTTAGAAACAGCATTTAGTCCTCGGTAGTCTATGCACAGGCGGAGACTTCTATTAGATTTCTTTATAAACAGGATAGGGGATGAGGCAGAAGAGGAGCTTAGTCGAATAAAACCTTTACGAAGGTTTTCCTCTATCTATTCTTTTAATGTTTATAGCTAGACTTAGGACATCAGGTATAGGGGCCCCTAGGGCGGTGTCTAACCATCTTTTAACTTAATGTTATAATCGTAGGGTCGGTATAGCGGTAGCTTCTCTGCTTCCTTCGGGCTAAATACGTCGTAGTAGTCTTTTAGCTTAATAGGAAGTTCGATAGCGGGGTTAATAGGGGTAGTAATCTCCTTAAGGGCAGCTTCTACTTAGTCTAATGTGATCTAGTATACGGGTGTACCCTAGCGAGCCGTTGCTACTATGTACTTTAAGCTTATAGAGCATATTTCTAGGCTATCTTTGTTAGGTTTAGGTTCTACGATAGGGCGAATAACGTTCTCTAGGCGTTCCTTCGGTAGAACATTAGGGACTACGTAGATGCGGGTAGGCAGTAGGGGCGTATTACAGTTATTTTAATAGTAAGGACTATTAAATAACATTGTTCCTTTACTAAACTTTAGCTTAGGATCGTATAACTTTAACTAGGGAATCCCTAGGATTATTAGGTAGTGCGACAGGCGGGTAACAAATAGGAAGGCTTCTTTCTTAGTATAGTCGTGTATGCGTAGGGTTACAACAATAAAGTAAGTCATAGTAGTAGACTTATCTTCTTGTCCATTAAAATTGACTAGCGGCATCTCTCTCTTCATACGTTATAGTATAAAGCCTCGAGACGTCGCCTAGACCTTGTCGACAAAGTACACTCCCTTAGCTCTAGTATTAGTTATAGCATAAGTCGGGGCGGTACAGGATCCTTATTCTAACGAAACCTACTAGACTATTAGTTAGGCACGGTTTCGCTTTCTCTTTTCTAGGTTCTCGTTTAGGTAGGTTCCATAGATTTGTAGGGCGGTTTTAGCATAGTTGTTACGTTAGTCGAGCACTCGATTACGACTTAGATCGAGGCTCCTCCTTTTACTAATCTTTCTATAAAGGCAAGGGAAGTAGGGCGGCTATTCTCTTCGGCTAGGGCAGCGTAAGAGTTAGCGCTTATAGCACGAGTTTCTCTAATTTAGGCGGGACGGTTAGCAGGAGGTAGGAGAGGGTAGTTTGTAACACGGTAATTAGGGGAGCCGTAGCGGTAATATTCGCTACGTTCCCTTCTTCCCGAGGGCTAGTATCTAGGAGGGGGCCGGCGGGAAGCACTTAGGTCTATTAGTTTACCGGCGGTAGGGCTAGTTATCTAAGTAGTTATAGTTACTATAGGGGCGCGAGTAGGGATCGGACGAGTAGAGGTAGTAGTAGGAGTAGCGCGGATAGGGCGTATGTCGGTTAAGTCGTTATAGTACCTTCTCTTATTCTCTAGCTTCTAAAGGAACTCGGAGAACTTATAGATGTCGTAGTTAGGGGCGTTAACACTAGTAAGTTAAGCTTTTAGCTTACGGGATAGAGCAGATTCTAGGAGAGTTATTTAAGAGTCTTCTAAGACTTCTCCTTCTAGGGCGAGGCGCTAGAATTCGGCATAGAATGTAGCGAATTTACGGTTCTATTGCTTAAGGCGGAATAGGTCCTTACGGGCATTGTTAATACGGTTAGGATTACCGTAGGCGCGTTCTAGTATACGAAGGACATCGGGGTAGTCGGGTAGTTAGCACTCTCCTTCTATAATAAAGGGTAGGATTTAAGCATACGCTTGTCCCTCGAGGCGGTTAGTAACATAGGACATTCTCTCTCTAGCGGTCGGGAAACGGTCGGCGTTAGTCTTTATCTTCTAGTAGATCTTTGCTTAGAAGCGGCGGAAATCCTTACGATCTCCGTCGAAGATTGCAGGGTTAGGAAGTCGTTTAGAAAGGCGGGAAGAGGTCGAAGATTAGGTAGGAGTAATCGGAGTCTCTACTATTATAACAGCTAGAGCAGCTTTAGTAGGCAGCGCGGTAGTAGGGACAGAGGTAGGGGTAGATATAGTAGGGGTAGCTACAACCATTACAGTCTTAAGCTTCCTACGTAGCTAGAAGATTTCCTTAGACTGCTTAGAGAGCTAGGTGTCCTAATACTTAGTAGTACTAGCTAGTTTGTCTCTTATAGACCTTATATTCTAAAGGTCTCGTTCTAGTTCGGCAGTACAGGTGCGGACGGCAACATTTTCTAGGGTTTTATTATCTAGTTGTTCTTATAGTTTAGATTGCTAATCGTTTCGGAGGGTCAATTCGCGGCTTAGGTAAGTTACCTAAGTAGCTAGACCGGCGGCGCATTTATGGAGCTCTATAGTGTAAAGGTACTATGCTTCGGGGTCGTTAGATACGAGTTCGGCGAAGTGTTAAGCGTTCTTAACTCTCGTAGGGAGTTCGGGGAGGGTAGTTATCGCGATAGGTAGCTATTCCTTTAGGTAGGAGCTACGTAATGTTACGGGGGCAGGTTAGGTATATAGTAGAAGGAGCAGCTATATAGAGTACAGTAGTATTTAATAGGCTATCTACGGTTAGGTAGTGAAACTAGTAGGCAGGTTTAATGATAGGACGTAGCTTAGAGAGCTATAACTATAGAAGCAGCATAAGCTACATAATCATTCTCTAGTAGAACCTCGGTTCCGTAGCTTACGTGACCCTAACAGGGTCACCCTATTAGCTATAGCACTTGTTACAGGTAAGCGCCGTAACATCTATCGACATTACTATAACTCGAAGCGTCTACTTAAGCCCTTCCGCATTAAATCCGGTACTCGCGCTACTATAGATTACTTAAAGACGGTCTATAAGGTCGACAAAGATAGCTCTATTAGCAAGAAACGGCGCATTAAATTTACTAGTAACCTAACCTTTAGTAATACTATTAACTAATATTATAGTTGAAATAATTCGTGTAAACCTGCATAAACTACTCTTCCCTAGCAATAGGAAGTGCGGAAGACCTAGAAGGTATACTATAGAAATTAAGAGGCTTATAGTAGAACCCCTAAACGAATGGGCAACTCCTTGTAACTTAAATTAACTTAATTACTTAGGGGTTAAGAGCTAACTACGAAGTTAAGCTTTCCCTTATGCTAAGAGACACATAGACCATCTTGGCTGTACTCTAATAAGGGCAAAGATAGCCGACAGCTTATCTACTATAACTGTACCAATTTTAACTCTCCTACTTAGTAGTAGTGGATTAGCTCATCCTAAGCAGTCTTATGAACCTCTTAAATATCTCTCCTGCAAGAGGCTTAGTTATACTATCTGCAACTATGTCTGCAGTTCTAACAAACTTAACCTGTAACCTATCCTTCTTAAGGAGATCCCTTTAGTAATAGTAGGCGACATTAATGTGTTTTAATCTGTCTAAGATTTGAGCATCTCTTACTAGTCTAAGAGCAGCTTAGTTATCTCCTCTTATAAGGACTAGTAATCTAATCATAAACTTTGTCTTTTCCTTAACAAGAGGTTTAAATTAGTGGCTACTAATGTATTTGGTTGCTCCTATATCTCTTATTGCTAAGGCGATCCATTAAGATTGTTTTGCAGCTGAACACATAGCCATGTATTCTGCGTCTATAGTTAAAGTTGTAACTGACTTCTGCTTCTTGCTTATCTAGCTTACTAGTCCATTTGTAAGCATGAAGACATTTCTAAGAACTAATAGTCTCTCTGTTCTGTCTAAGGTAAAGTCTAAGTCTGTGTATCTAACTAGACCATCGCAGTCCTTTCTACTATAGGTAATGCCTCTTAAGGCACTTAACCTAAGGTACTTTAGGATCTACCTAAGTGCTACTATGTAGAATTTAGCAGGATCTGAGAGGAATTGACTTAGTCTTCCTAAGGCGAAGCAAATGTTAGGTCTTGTTAGGATAGCTAGGTACATAAGCTTTCTAACTAGAGTCTAGTACTCCTTTTAGTTAGCTCTTACATCTGTCCCTTCTACAAGTCTTAGAGATTCATATCCGTTTATAGGGATACTAGTCTTTCTTAACTTGTCCTATTACATATTATACATAGAGAGAATCTCTCTTATGTAGTGCTCTTAGTCTAGCTTAATAGTCCTTACTCCTCTATCTCTAGTAACATGGACACCTAGAATCTTCTTTACTTCTCCTAGATCTTTAATCTTAAAGATCTTGCTAAACTCTCCCTTAAACCATTAAATGGTAGAGAGGTCGCTTAATCCTAGAAGAATGTCGTCTATATAGACAAGTAGGATGATCTTCTTATTAGGATGAGTGAGTAGGCAGGGGTTAGAATTAGACTAGACAAATCCCAACTTCTAGAGTTTAATGACACACTTCTCGTTCTAGTCTCTTATAGCTTACTTAAGTCCATATAGACTCCTATAGACTTTAAGGCACATCCCTAGTAGGACATCTACCCCTAGTGGAGGTTTTATATAGATGTCCTCCTTCAAGAATGATTCTATGAAGGCGTTGTTAACATCTACACAATAGCACTCTATGTCTTTAATAGCGCATAGGGCTAGGAAGATCCTTAGGGTATCATGCCTTAGAGTTAGGGCGAAGGTGTGTTCGTAGTCCACTCCAAATTTCTAGGAGAATCCTCTTACGACAAGTCTTGCTTTTAACTTGTCTAGTAATCCATTAGTGTTAAACTTAGTTACAAAAACCCATTTGCTTGTCACTAGGTTAGCTCCTCTAGGGAGATAGGTTATCTCCTAGGTGCTGTTACCTGCTAGTGCAACGAGCTCACGCCTAATTGCCTCCTTCTATTTAGGTCCCTATATCTTGTCTAAGATAGCTTTAAGATAGGTTTAAGGGATAGGGATGTCCATCTTGCCTTGTGCTACTAGGGCTATCTCCTTATCTAATTCTGTGGAGAAGTAGGCCTTAAACTCTTCAACTAATGCTCTTAACATTTCAGCATAGTCCTCGTTTGCACCTATGTCATCATTTGTAGTATACATAGCCATTAGGGCAAAGAGGGCTTAATGGAGCCTTTTCTCTGTAGGCTTATCCTTACTGAAATTCATTCTACTCTCATCCCTTGTCCTTTTTCTAGAGTTTAACTTAATCTGGACTTCTACGTCCTTCCTTGGCTTGAATTTAGTTAAGACTAGTTTCCAGTTTAGGTCCTCCTTCTATGGTTTAGGAGGAGTAGGTTAAGATAGTGCAGTTTCAGAGTTTCTAGTTACCCTATTAGTTAAGGGAGGATTGTTGTCTCCTACTAATGTTGGTTCCTAGGTGTTATCCTTATCTCCCTCTTGTAGAGGAGGTTGTATAGCAGCTCCTACTAACTTTGGATTTGCTTATATAGGAGGAACTATGGCTTGGCTGTCTTCCTTGTTTATAGCGGGCCTACCCTTTAGATTTCTAGTTGTAGCATGACTTAGTTAATGCTTGCTTTCTAAGTTGTAATTGATACTACCGCTAGGTTCATCCTTATAGAAGACTACGTTACTAGTCTTGATGATGGTCTTCATATTAGGTGCCCAGATTAGGAACTGCTTACTTGTATCTGCAACATATCCTATGAAGATACTAACTCTAGCTTTGTCTATAAGTTTGTCCCTTCTAAAGTTCTAAGGGATGGATTCTCTGTCTATATAGGAATGTACCTTACATCCCTATACTCTTACGTGGTTAACATTAGGCACCTTGCTTATAAGGGCCTTATAAGGGCTAACTATGTGTCCATTTACCTCTAGGCCGTTTAAGATTCTGTTTCTAATATAGCATCTAGCTTAGCATGCCTCTTCCTAGAAGTTAGGTAGTAAGTTAGCGCCCTTAAGATTAGCTCGCATGTCGTTTTCTACTTACTAATTTTCCCTTTCGACTAGGCCATTCTAAGTAGAAGTGTGTAGGACTGTAGTTTAAGTTTCAATCCTAAATTCCACTTCAAGTCCTTTGAAATGCTTAACTAGTTCTCCTACATTGTCAAATCTAAATGCTTTAACAAGATACCTAGTTTGCCTTTTAACTATCACTCTCTAGACTCTAAGTTTCTCTAGACATTCCTTTCTGTCCTTAATAGGAATAACCTAGGAATATCTTATAAAATCATCTTTAATAACCATTGCTTAAGTGTTTCCGAGTCTTAACATTGGAAATGGTCTATAGGTATTAATAGACACCCTCTTAAGTGGTGCTCCCTTTCTATCTACTACCTTTCCTTTCCTCTTTCTAAACTTAGTAAGAGTGCAGGTCTAGCAGACACACTTAACCACCTTAATTGGGTTCTTCATAGTAGTCATCTTGTGGATTTAAGAAATCTTCTAGGAGCCCAGGTAGGCAAATCTCTTGTAGTATAACATATAGTTATCTAGCACTTTCTTGTTATGGGCTTTAGCATCTAAATCATTACTTAACTCTTCTATCACTTTATCTTAAGTGATCTCTTCTTAGATAGCAAATGTAAGTAGCTTATCTAAGCTATAGGAGGGCGAGTAATTAATGTTGCTTAGGACATAGACACCACCTTATTCTTTTGCTTTAAGGATGGTGTGTCCCTTAGGATTAACATAATACATCTTCTTATTATCGAACCTTCCTTTAATCCCATTCTTGTATAGCTTTCTCCCTAATAGAAGGTTCACTCCTAGACTAGGAACGAATAGGACATCCTTTAGGATAATCCTAGCTTTGTCTTTCCCTTGGATTCTAACCTCTCCTCTTCTGTTTAAGTATAGCTTTCCACCTCCCACTGTTATTGTAACTTGTCTAATTTAGGTAGGAGGATTACTAAAGAGGGTAAGGTTATTAGTCATGTGTGAACTTGCACTAGAATCTAATATCCATTTGTCCTAAAGGATTATACTAACGTTCTCTTTGTAGAAGGTTGCTATCTCTATAGTTCCTTCTTAATTATCTTCTAATGAGACTAAAGTGCCGTCTAAGATTATGTCTTTACTAGTGGATTCAGCTAGATATGCCTTCTTGGATCTCTTTTCTGCTCTAAGGGATTTGATCTCCTTAGCTAGGTTGCTAATCTAAGATTCTAGTTAGGAGATCTTAGTAGACTAGGTACTAATTTGATTAGTAGACTTTCTTGACTTAGTCTAGTTTCTCCTCTCCTAGTTAGCAGTTCTCTTAGCTGTAGACATGTAAGGGTATGACCTTATCTAATGGTCTAATCCATTGCAAAGGAAACAGTTCTAGCTATCCCTTTGAATAGGGGATCTAGGTCTCTCTTCTTAAGATCTAGGCCTTAGCTTTCTATATAGCTTCTTTGCAAATAGGCCAAATTCTAGATGGAGGTCTCTCTTAGCTTCTCTTAAGATTTGAAGCCCTTCTTCTAGATCGATTTCTCCTCTTGCATCTATGCCTGCTTTATATGTAGCATATTCACTTAGCAGAGCACTAAGTAGTTGCCTAAACTTGAATCTCATTGTGTTTAGAGTCTTTAGTTCTAGAGTCTGCTTAACGAGCTTCTTTCCTAGTTTGTTTAAGTGTTAGAATGCTTCATCGATAGTTATAGATGACTCCATCTTATAGGAGGAGAAGTCCACTAGGTGTTGCCGTCTAATTGTAGTAGTTCTTAGTTAATACTTCTTAAGAAGCTTTGCCTAGACTTGTCCAGAGGTAGGTTTATCCTTAATCATTTCCTTATCGAAGACATTAAGGGACAGGTTAATCTAGTACTTAGCTTTAGCATCCTTAGTAATGAAATCGTTCATAACAGTAGTGCCTCTAATTGGTAGGTCTCTAATTTCTAGGTTCCTGAAATTAAAGGTAATTTCTCTAAGTAGGGAGTCTAGGTTTAATCCCTTAGACCTTAGAGTAGAAGATGGAGTCTTCTATGACAATTGGGTCATAACAATAGGCTAGAGGCTTTCTCCTTAAAGCCAGTTCTTCATGTCTTTGAACTAGGTGTCTAAGTTGTCCCTTAAGAGCACCTCTACTCTCCTATGTCTATAGACACTAGATTCACTCTTTAGAGAACTCATATTGTCTTGAATCTCTAGCAGCTGTATTAATCGGTTCTGTAGCTTAGTAGTAGAGCACCTATCCAGTATAGACTAGTATAGTGTTACCTATTTGGTGGTACTGTGGCGGTCGGTAGGAGATCCTAGGTTCAATTCCTAGTAGAACTAATCTTTTTGCTCCTCTTAAGATTTAATTAGGGAAGACTAAGTATTTGTATCTTAGGATTCTAGGTACCTACAACAATCGGTCTTGTGGCTTAGTAGTTAGAGCACCTGCCTAATGTATACTAATACGGTGTTACCTATTTAGTGGCATAGTGGCGGTCGGTAGGAGATCCTAGGTTCAATTCCTAGTAAGACCAATACTTTTGCTCTTTTGTAAATGAAGTGGTTATGCAGTTGTAGGTGCGTTCAAGCTCTCTTTCTTTTATATAGCACTAGCAGTGATTGCTAGATTAGTGTTATATGTAGGTGGCTAAGTGTCTTGGTTTCCTTAGGCTTATATTGTTAGTGGCTAAGTGTCTTGGTTTCCTTAGGCTTTTGTTGTTAGCTAAGTGTCTTGGTTTCCTTAGGCTTTTGTTGTTAGCTAAGTGTCTTAGTTTCCTTAGGCTTTTGTTGTTGCTACTATCTCCTACTGTTCTAGTAGAGACTCGTAGTCTTGTAGTGGGCTGTTATCTCCTACTTCTCAAGTAGAGACTTATAGGCTACAACACAGTGTGTACTTCTAGGTTTGTGCAAAACCCGGGCTTATAACTAGTTGAAATAATTCGTACAAACCTGCATAAACTACTCTTCCCTAGCAATAGGAAGTGCGGAAGACCTAGAAGGTATACTGTGGAAATCAAGAGGCTTGTAGTAGAACCCCTAAACGAATGGGCAACTCCTTATGACTTAAATTGACTTAATTACTTAGGGGTTAAGAGCTGACTGCGAAGTTGAGCTTTCCCTTGTGCCAAGAGATACATAGACCATCTTAGCTGTACTCTAATAAGGGCAAAGATAGCCGACAGCTTATCTACTATAACTGTACTAATTTTAACTATTATAACCCTTTTAATCCTTAGGAATTCTGTGCTCTACTACTCTAATAGATTATATACGATAATTACGCCTTTAAGACACTTAAATCCGAATAGCTATAGAAGGTCTTCTTCTATCTATAGCCTACTCTTAATCGACGAGGGTACCTACTAGGTTATTACTTAGTTCGAGTATAGGTTAAGGCTAGATACTCGGCTAGTATTCCTCTTATATATTAAGTACTTAAAGCTAGTACGAGTAAGATACATTACTCCTTCGACATTTAGACGTCTCGTAAGATAATTGCCTTTTATAGCATCTATATTCACTTTATGTATAAGGGCGACTACTAGAGTCTATTACTTACCTTACCTCGTTAGACTAGCTACTATACTGGCATAAACATTGCTTAGACCCTACTTTAAACCCTCTCGTCCTTTAGCATTGACTCGAGCCGTATTAGCTACTTTATTTCTAATAATGCTTTAAATAATAACATATGCCTTAAAGAGCTCGCGAAGCTTATAGAATTTGACCTCGACAAACGATAAATTTACTACGCTAGCTATATTATTAATCTTATTACTTTCGTAGTCCTATAGGGTTAAGATAAGTTATTACTCGAGCTAGAGGATAAGGATAACCCTTTAGCATAAGAAGACATCGTCGTCCTTATACTACTTAAGAAGTTTAGAAAGCAAGGCCCTCCTAGTCGCCTTTATAACATTATTATTTAGATTACTTACTTAGTGCTAAATCGAGAGAGATTCTACGTAAAGCAAGTTAAACTTAGCCTACCGTAGTATAAGCTTATCCGAGATAACTCGACTTGCTAGAACTTAGCCTTTTACTCCTTTAAGCGTACGGTTAAGTAGATGCTAGCTATTACCGCCCTTATTAACGAGGAAATTACTACTTAGGAGAAGTATCTATAGAATAACCCTTAAGGACCCCCTCCTAGCGATACTCGTAAGTAACCGACTATCGTCGATAACTAGCTATCTAAGGACGACTAGGCGATAATTAAGGACCTTCTTTGCATCCTCGCACCGCTTAAGGAGGCTATATAGCGCCTATAAGGCTATAGCACCGGCTCGAGCTATAGGTCTATATAGTAAGTCATTCTATATATAGAATATCTCTACTATTACTTCGAGTAGCTACGTAAGGAGTACGAGGCTACGCCGCCTATAGAGCAACTTAATGTCTCTATTAAAGAGTCCTAGGACCCCTCTTAACGACCTCCTATAGATGCTAAACTTCCTAACTTAATGTCGGGAAACTCTAGTTAAACTTTAGGCAACTCTAGTAGAAGAATAGGCAAAGCTAGTATAAAATTAGGTAGAGGGAAGAAATCGACTAAAGTAATACCTATTATAGTTATACGCGCTCGAGCACCCTTTATAGCACTCCCTTAGCTATTATAAGACTCCTCTATACCTTTATAACTACCTATAGAGATACCTAAGGAACCGGATATACGCCGTAACTACTAGTTGCTATAGACTAATATTAACCTTAGATAGAATAAGCTATAGAAGTACTATAGTAAGACTAACCTCTCTACTACTTACGTTACTACGCTTATTCTTTACCCTCGCTATATATAGCGCTATCTATAGAATAAATGGAGTTTAAGGCTAGACTAGATTCGAGCTGCTAAGCGGCGAGTACTTAAGCTTTAGAAGACCTATGCTATTCTTAAAGTTAAACTAGAGTAGCGTTAATAAGAGTATATCGAGCCTTCTTAATTACTATAGGACGACGACGATAACTTTAATAATGATACGGTCCCTATAGAGGACGAGTATGTTTAGTAGTGCTAGCACCCTTAAGATCACTATGTTCATTAACTACTTACTTACTAGAACTCGGCGAACATCTACTAGCAATACCCTCGCCTCTTAAAGCTCGCTATTAACGTGTTTACTATCCCTACTATGTCTAATGATGCTAAGCGAACCTTTAGTTCGATAGGACTTATAGTAACTACGCATAGAGGCAGCCTTAATGCTAATATAATATTAGAGACTTAATGCCTTAAGAACTAGTCTAAGAGAGGGATAGTAACGGAGGAGGTGTATAGAGCAAGAGCTATTAAGCATAAGAAGGAACAAGAGATAATTAACATTAAATAGAGAGAGTACTTAAACGTGCCTAAGCATATATCTAGTCCCCCTACCGTAGCGACCCTTACTCCTAAAAAGTCATTAATTATCTGAAAAACACTAACTACTACTAGAGTACTCTATTACTCTATAGAGGAGGCCTATATAGCATAGAGTAAGCTCTAACTCCACTCTATAGCTATAGAGTAGAGTGGAGGAGAGGGTATACTCTACTCTACTCTATCTAAACCTAGCTCTACTACGTCTCTACGATTTTAACACAAGCATAATATCTATCCTTACGGCGATGTTGAACATAAGGTAATGCTTTGGGATTTGCCTTCGATATCTCCGGAAAGATGCCCAAACTCGTGTATCTGCCGGATGCTCGCATGGTAAAACTAGGCAAAGATCATCCCAGGGAGGTTGCAAGTCCCACTTCAACAGTAGATTGTTATGGTGAATGGCTAGTGGGTCGCGGTAGTCCAATTGCGATGATGTGATTCACCGAAATGTAAGGGCAGTCCAGGGGAAGTTGAATATGAAGCCAGCTAGATTCTTCAGTTCTGTCTCCGGGGTTTTGAGAAACCGCAAGCTGTGACAATGAAGAGTGGCAGTATCATGGCGGATTGTATCAACGTTTACATCGCTTCTACCGTGGCACTACGTTCCAGGCTATCATTCTTGGCCTCGTCAGCTTTACTCAACCTGGTATCTGGGATGCTCTGAATAGTATGTCGTCTCAGCAGCATATCTTTCCGTCCGATACTGATTTTCTGAAAAGGTCTGGGAACTGGCGGTCAAGCCAAACCATATGTCGTGAATGCCGGTGAGTATCTCTAATCATGATCAGAGGCCGGAGAAGCTGACGTCTTCCGAAAGCCAATGCTGTTACCTTCGCCATCATGGTACTTTTCTCGCCCTTCACGGCCATCGTCGGTAACAAGTACAGCCTCAAGTGGGTTCTCGTCTTCGGGACCCTTGGCTACGTACCATATTGTGCCGCTCTGTATTGCAACTCGGTATATGGAACACAGTGGTTCATGATCTTTGGTGCTGCAACTTGTGGCTTTTCTGCTTCGGCACTGTGGACTGCAGAAGGTGCCATTGCAGTTGGATATCCGGAAGCGAACCGACGTGGAATTTGTGGTGAGTGTTGGAAGATCCAATATCAGACACGTACTAATGACGTCAAAGTGGCCATCTGGATGTCCTTGAACAAAAATGGTCGCCTCATCGCCAGCTCGATCCAGCTGGGCGTCAGCGTAAACCAGAAAGATAGCAACAAGGCCGGAGCTATCGATCCTCAGGTTTATCTCGTACTCATCGGTCTGACTTGTGCTGGCCTGCCATTATCCCTCCTCATTTCCCCGCCCGAGAAAGTCATCCGCCGAGATGGCACAAAGCCTGTCTTCACCTCACGGCAAACCACCTTGAGGCAAGGTTGCAGAGACTTCTGGGCAGTATGTAAAATGAAGCATATCTACATGCTGGTTCCCATCTTCATCACTGCTCAGTGGGGTCAGACATACAACGGAAATTACCTGGCTGCGTACTTCAGCGTCAGGGGTCGTACACTTGCCGGATTCGTCGTCACCATCGTCGCCATCATCGTCAATCTTCTGATGGGCTTTGCCATGGACAGCGAATTTGTTCGTCGGCCGAATCGTGCGAGATATCTTTGGGGCATCATTGCCACAGTCTATATCATCTCATGGATATACCAATTCATCAACGAAGTCGACTTTTCAAGACACGAACCTGAGCTTGACTTTGTAGATGGCGGATATGGACGAGGTGTCGGCGCGTACATGGTATACAGAATTGCGTACGAGGCATGCGGAACCTGAATGTACTGGATACTCGGAACAGTAAGTCCTGGTCAACTTCTTTCGTCGAAATAGAGAGCTGATATCTTCTCCAGTACGATGCTGAAATTGATAAGCTGGCTTTGACGTCTGCTCTCCTTCGCAGTGGAGAATCGTTTGGCTCGACCATGTCTTATGCGGTCGGCTCGACATCTTCGGCGTCTTTGATGACGAACTTGATCGTAGCTTCTGTTGTATGGATTGCTGCAGTGCCTACAACTACGTGGAGCGCATTACAAGTCAAGGATGTCACACGCGCTTGGAGTGAACAGACGGGCTCTGATTCCGATCGTGCTGATGGCCTGACGAAAGATGGAGGCAGAATCGTTGTCGCTCCAGATAGCATTCAAGCTTGAGCTTGTTTCATGCCAAATCGAAGATGAAATGTTGATGGAATGTTGCGTGATGAAGGAAAACGGAGGTCGATGACGTGGGGTGATCTGGCGGCTCACTTGCTGGCAAAATTTCGGCAAGTGCGGCGAAAATGCAAGGCTGTCAACAATGAACAGCAACAAGAACAACTTACTATCTCAAAACATCATACTTGTTATGTCGCAACACAGATCCCAAGTGCGTGGACTGTGTATGGACTTTACAGCGAAGCACTGAGCTGGCAGAACTACCGCCGGCTGTCGCGATTCGTTTGTCTGACCCCTCGATACCTTATCAAGACTTGTTTTCGACGCGATTCTTCTTGTGGCATCGGCGTCTTCCCAATCAATTCTGTATCATGATCTAGTAAGGCACAAGATGTCGCACACGCTGAGGATATACCCATCCGCGTCCAATGAGCAAGCACGTCGCTTCCCCATTCAAGCTCTGTGATAAGCGCTGACCTTCCCCTCGCGATATGGCCAATCTCTCGATAAACAGCAGTCGCACAAAGAGTGGGGGCAATACCCAACAACTCCACGTCTTGTGCTATATTCGTCCCGGCAACAAGTTCTTGAGAGACCATGTCGATAGAAAAAGGTGAGTGATCTCCTGTCATGGTAAGATCTTCCTCTTTTCGCTTTGCAATCGTTTTCCACGATGGATTCTTCACACTATGTTCTGCTCTGCACAGTATTTGTCCCCCTTTTGACAATTCTTTATTATGTCCTTCCCTACTTCACGACTTATGGGTCGTTGCGCAATATTCCTGGTCCCTTCCTTGCAAGATTCAGCAATACGTGGGTAGCTTACCACGCTCGCCAAGGGCAGAAGTTTGCCGCCGTCGACAGAGCTCACAGAAAATATGGACCACTCGTCAGAATTGGCTACAACCATGTCTCTATTGCAGACGAACGAGGCATCCAGACAGTGTATGCGCATGGCAACGGCTTTCTCAAAGACCACTTCTACGAAGCTTTTGTGTCCGGTGTACCTGGTGTCTTCAATACCAGAGACAGAGTGGAACACACTCGCAAGCGCAAGATTGTCGCTCATGCTTTTTCGCCCGGTGCTGTTGCGGCATTCGAGACGCATATGGCAGAGAACCTTCATCGCTGGGTCACGCAGCTCGATCGTATCGCCGCGACCCCCGCTTCAGATGGCTACGCAAGAGTCAACATGATGCCATGGTGCACATACATTGCTTTCGACATCATCGGTGATCTGGCGTTCGGCGCACCTTTCGGCATGGTTGAAAAAGGTCGTGACGAGTGTGAAGCACAACTCACACCCAACGGTCCCATCACCCTCGCCGCAGGAGCAGAAACACTCAACCGTCGCGGTGAAGTCTCATCAACACTAGGTCTATTACTCTCACTCAAGCCATACGCCAAATATCTTCCTGACCCTTTCTTCAGCAAAGGCCTACATGCAATCCAAACCCTCCACGGTATCGCCTCAATCGCCGTTTCCAAACGCCTCGACGCCGTGGAAAAGACAGACGCAAACCAAAACTCACGCCACGATATCCTAGATATGCTGGTACGCAGCAAAGGCCCCGATGGCAACCCAATGCAACGCGACGAATTAACCTCCGAAGCCCTGACGCAGCTGATCGCAGGCAGCGACACCGTATCCAACACCTCCTGCGCGATAATCTACTGGATCCTACATGGCGAAAGAGCAGCCCCGGGAACCATCCTACCTCGATTGCAAAAAGAACTGGACACGGCAATACCAAATGACAACATAACAGCCACACACGCGCAAGTCAAATCCCTCCCGTTTCTACACAGATGTATAGACGAAGGCATGCGTATCCATTCAACTTCCGCCCTGGGCCTCCCCCGTATCGTGACTTCGCCCCAAGGATTCACATTCACCTCTTCCTCCACTGCCAGCACACACTTCCCAACCGGTACAGTGCTCAGTGTTCCTAGCTATACTGTCCACCACTCCGCTTCGATTTGGGGCCCTGATGTCGAAACTTTCAATCCTGATCGTTTCTTACCTGATCGGCTTACCGCGAATCAGAAAATGGCGTTTAATCCTTTCAGTTATGGGCCTAGGGCTTGTGTGGGCCAGAATGTTGCGGGTATGGAGTTGGGGTTGATTGTGGGGACGTTGTTTAGGAGGTATGAGATGTTGTTGAGGCAGGATGGGTTGGAGTCGATGGAGGGGTTTTCGAAGAAGCCGGGGAGTTGTTGGGTTGGGATTAGGAGGAGGGTGTGATTGTTGCCAGCTCTGGTGAAGATCGGGTTGTGAGCCAGCACTCTTGTTATCATTGTTGGTGCACCTCGGCTTCCAAGAAATTCTTGGATTGAGATTGGGAGGGTGTAGGTTAGAAGTGAGAAACACACTTGAGAGTGCTTATATTACAATTACTTTTACCATCTGATCTAGAAACCCTTTGTCTGCTTGATCTTACACCTTAACCATAAGCTTGCCTCCAGCCTTCATCGTCCTCACCACTGCAAAGATCACAGCAGCAATGGCGCAAGACACACCGCCATATATCCAAAGTCCGGTCCAGTTTGAGCCGTCGCCATAGTTCTGGAGAACGTCACCGCCACCAGGTCCTCTGCAGATATAGTTAGCATGATTTCTTGCAATGAGAATTGATGCACGATTGAATGCCGGTCAGAACATTCCTTCGCAGAAGATTGTAGAACTTACCCTGCGAGACATCCGAACCCGATAAAGCCGAAAGCCATGCCTATTCTGCTACCAATCTTAGACTTGTCTGCTGTCAAAGCAACAAGACAAACCGGAGGCAAAGCGATGAAGACACCAGAGAAGAAGCCAAAGAGGATGGCAAGCACGACGATACTTCCGAGACCATTGACGGCGATCATGCAGAAGATGAGGATAGAGCAAACGGCGGCTCCTGGTAGGATGATGTTGAAGGAACCAGTCTTGTCGGACAAGGCGTTGGGAAGTGTACGACCGAAGACCGAGGCCGCATTGAGGATTGGCACGATGTAGAAAGACATGCTAGCGTCGGTGTAGCCATTCGACTCGCCGAAGAAGGAGAGGAAGAAGAGAACGGTGTAGAGACCGATGAAACCAATCATACATCCAACAGTGAACAGCATGAAGGGGATGTCCTTGAAGACGGTTGTGTCAATGAGAGCGCGGGCCTTTGGCGGCTTGACGCGCTGCTTCATGACAAGAATTGGAATGAGCAAGGTCGCAAGGGCTAGGAAACCAAGGACACGAACAGACCAGCCGAATCCAATGCGGTCAAGTAGTCTGTAGAAGACGATGGGATAGATGATGCCTCCCATTGAACTGCCAGAAGCTGCAAGACCTATGGCAAGACCAAGCTTGGTTGTAAAGTATGTCGGAAGAATGGCGACAGCGGGGACGAACAAGAGTCCGGAGCCAACACCGATGCAAAAACCTTGAGCCAGAAGAACTTGCCAGAAGGTATCACAAAGGCTGAGCATCATGAACCCAAATACGACAAGGAAGGATCCCACACATAGCAGTGGTCGGAGGAAGCCTCTGTCAAAGATGGGACCAGACAAGAAGCCCATGAGCAGCACGCAGTATGACTGGATTGCACCGATCCATGAGATGTTGGATGACGAGGCATGGATCAACACTCCGGACTCGTAATATGTTTGAAAGACTCCGAACTAAAATGCTTGGGTCAGTTAAGCTTATTCGATCGCCAAGGCGGGCGGACTAACAGTGTTCTAGTGTATCGTTAGTGTGTTTCCTAGAGCGTGAGTGCAAGGTACGTACAAGGATGCCCCAGGTGTTGAAGAAGAGTGCGAAGCCAGCAGCGACCTGAAGCCAAGCTTGGAGACCTCCATTTGGTACGGTGCCGAGGAAGCTTGGTGGTGGTGGTCTTGGGGCGGCTTCGAGGTCCTTTTCGTTGTTGGGCACGACAGCTCCGGTGTTTGGCACGGCTTGTTCGTTGGGAACGACAGGACCCTTCTCGATTGGTGACGTTGTTGACGGTAAACTTTCACTGGATCCTTTTGAATGCGACATTGTGGACAAACTCTTGGTCGAGGGTGATAGGACAAAAACAAAGGGATGAGGAATGAGTGGCTCGAAAGAAAAAACCTGTGACGATGGCGGCAGGGTGCGACGAGTTATGTACCGGCAAATAGTGTCGGAGGTGGACTTCTCGGTCTCCGGCTGGCAACGAAAAGACCGAAAGTCGATTGGCTGAATCGAAGGATGGATGATCCTTTATGACAAAGCCAGAAAGGGGAGTGAAACGGTGTTTGATTGTAGACGCCGCCGAAGGAGAGAAGCCAACGACAAGTATTTTGTAGCCTTGCGCAGGAGGTAATGTTTTGGGGTGAAAGGCGCACAAGACATCGGCCGCATCGGCCGACGTTCCACACGCAAAAGCCACGCGAAGGAAGGAGCAACACAAAGATCGTGGGGAGCAACCACGGAGATAAGAGATTGAGCTCGCCGACGCCTTTGTTTGTCCGCTCGCGCCCAAACGATGATGCCGTCAATCAGCTTCGTATCTGCTTCAACATTTCAATAGGAAAAACCCAGGAGAGCCTTGTTGACTCAACGTGGAGTGCGATTCAACGCGATCACTGCGGACATGTATGCGCAATGCCACACTCCCTGCATCAAGAAGCTTGCATTGAAGTGGCTGCTGCGTGGTTGCGACATGGCCAGACGTCTGCATAATCGCTTGCATGCTTCCTCAGCTGTAAGCGATCTGCAGAACTCAGAGCTATGCAAGATATCCCTGTGATCCGGTGAGAAGAAGTCGCAGATATGCCAGCACACTTGGAAACGTGTTGACGCTGGAGCTGTGGTGTGCTCGGTTAGAAGCTTACAAATTCGTTGAATCAAGTAAGCAAGCTGGCATCTCTAATTCCCATGCTCCTACTACTCCGATTGGGTGATATTTTAGACGGATATAGCGGAACATAGTCTTTCTATATCCACAAGCAAACATGCTGCCATGAAACGAAGAAATTGTTGTTTCAATACAGATGTAAATCAGGGACAGGGTGATCCGCGTAGCAGATCGGAGAGGATGGCCACTTCAAATTTCCCGAGCGGCCAGAAGTCGTGTCTACGAAGATGTGATTTTCCACCGCCCATCTATGCTAGTTTTCTACTTTCTCGATGCAATACTACGCGTTAGTCATGCAATAGTCAGGAATATCACATCCGGATCTTGGATCACCTATAACGGATAAATTGCAGCAATATGATCATCTGGACTAGTAAAGGTCTCTCTGACACGGTCACAATAGTAATGCTCTCGAAACCGGGAGACCGTGATGAAATGCTTCATATATAAACCTCGGCTGACACTGCTTGTAAACCCCTGATCTCCTGACTCCTAAATCAGGACAAAGAACTTTATCGGAATAGCTCATCTACCCATGAATCTATTGCTTGCGAACCGGCCATTGCAACGCGCCTTGTATCGATGATCGTCGCAAAGGTAATGACCACAAGATGTATAGTTAACTTGTTTTGGCAGAAATCCCGATCGAAATCACCGTCTCCAAGGTATCGGTATGGTGGGCTGAGGTGGCGTTGGGTTACTTTTAAAGCCTTGGTTAATGTGCTTCAGCTGTCGCACAGTGCTTGACTTCTGCAAGAATCAGAGCTGGTCATGCGTTCATCCGCTCGCCCTGATACAAGATCAAGACGGAAAACTCCCAAGCGCCAAGTCTCATGCCGAAGTGATCCCAAGTTTCTGTATCGAATATATTGACAGGACCTCTGCTGAATCAAATTCCAATGACTGCGACTAGCAGGGCAACAGAGAACAAGACCGTGCCGACGCTACTGGACATGCCAGCCCCTGCTGTCAAATCTGACGCTGTCGTGTTTCCAGAAGATGAATTTGTCGGGTTGATGCAGAAGTTTGTGCCGTTGCCACTCGACGCCAGACTCGTGTTTGCAGGATTGCACACAAGAGCCCATGCAGTCTCTGGTGATGTTGCAATAGCCGCCAAAGTGCCGTTGATCAAATCGTCCGTCGAACCAAAGGGTGTGCAGGCTTCCACAGGCGTGCCGTCCAGATCCATGTTGTCACAGTCCGAGAGCATGCCTTGTGTGCATCTGTAGGTAGGCGTAAAGCCTATATAGCCAGACGAGCCAGACTTCATGGTGTATGTTTTGTTCTCAACAGCGCCGACCAATGTGGTATTGAAGGGGAAGCCAGTCGCGTTGCTGATGAGTTGGAAGGCCCAGTCTGGAGAAGCATCCGTAAGGTTTATTGTGCGACGGTCAGTCACAAAGCCACCAACTGGTACTGAACAGTCAGAAGTCCCATTACAGACGACACCTTGGCTGACGGCGAAAGTCATTGAGGAGGGCTTGGTGTAATTGTTCTGGCCCACGATTGTGAAGTTACTGCATGTGGCTGCTGCCTTGGCTTGTTGGCAGATTGCCAGAAGTGATAACACAGAAGATGCAAATGTTGACTTCATCTTAGGCTGTCCTCACAAACAAATAATAAATTTTGAAATATTTGAAGAATGTCGAGAAAAGATTGAGAGATTCGGTAGCTGGGAGAGTCGCCGATTATATGAGGTCGGATCTGCCGGACGGAAGATTCGGAAGAAGCGTATATGAAAGCGTAACCGTAAAGGAGTCTGACAGTTGAGGAAAACCACAAGTAGATGATGTAAACAGATCCATCATGGTCCTTTGTGTCATGCCAAGGGGAGAAGCAACGTCCCTTCCTCGGAAGACGGTTTTTGACCCCACGATCTGTGAAAAGCACAAATGAGCCTCAGGCTTCAACTTATTTCCGGCAGATCAAAGAAGTTTTCTAGAAGGCGAACATCAGCGATACACATCACCAGACCGTCATGATAGCGGAGTCTCCGAGGCGCTTCTGGTGGGATAAGTCGTTGCCTCGCGACGCGAGCAAATGATCCTCACTCAGAGGTTCATGGCGCTTGAAGGGACCGGAGCGGACGGATGACGCCCAAGTCATCCGCCCGCGCCCTCGAAAATCTGGCAAACGCTCCGCAGATATTGGTCATCTCACCTTCTTTTCTACTTGACAAAAGGACTTCTGAATTAAGCGCTCACGACCCAGCGAACAGTTCATCAGTACTTCAAGCGACCCCTTGATAGGCAGAGTGACGCAGTGTCGGCGCTTTCTACCCGCAGAAAACTCTGCCGCCAGACTCTCGAATCAATCGTGGCCTACTTCCACATGATCGAACACGGGCTTCCGTTCTCTCTCATCATCGACTCAAAGTTGTTCATTAAACGTTACAGACCTACCCCTCGCCTCAGAAGGATGCGGCCGACGCAACAAATGGCGTCTACAGCCATCTGACAGAGAACATGCCGCTGTTCAACAGCTTGGACCAGTGCTTCAATGTATGAGACTCCTAATCTGTGGTATACCGACTTGATATGATTGGGGAGAGTGATGTTCTTGGGTTCCGGACTCTATTACCCTGTTCGTCTGAGCTAGATTTCACGCGCGCCAAACGTAGACGCGCCCTGTGAACGACATGTGTCCGAGCTCGGAGCTTCATTCTGCAGAGGTCAACCGTATTTGCCGTATCGCATACAACAAGCAGGGTTCAGCCACATCGACGTGATGTTTGAATAGATGCTTGCGATGTTCACGGTGAATTGACAATCAATTGTCTGTCCGCGTTGACCCTATCAGACTGTTGCTCAAACACTAACACCTTTACCACGAGAGCATTCTTATCCTTCTGGTCTGTCAACCTCAAGGTTGACCATCTACAAATTACTCCGCGACAGAACGGGGTTCGTACAGGAACTGTAAATAACCTCTTAGTCATCGCAACGGCACGCATGGCGACATTCAGAGCTTGGCTCCTAAAGCGGATAACAAGTCTGCCCAAAACACTATGTTATCCTCCGACACTTCTTACTTGTTGTCTTGCTGAAACTAGCCTGCGTTTTCGTCGTCATTTATACCTGCAAAATAGTCGCCATGGCCGTCGGGAAGATGGCTGAGACCCTACAGGCTCCGCTCGCCACAGATACAGCACCCTCTTCGAGCGCCCAAGAAAAATGCGACCATTCGCCAGATGTGTCAAAACTACACGATCCTGAAGCTGCAACACTCGAGAAATCGGTGTCTACCGAACCCTTGCAGCCGGAACCTCCTTTCCCTGAGGGTGGCCTACAAGCTTGGCTTGTCGTCTTTGGAGCTTGGGCAGGACTGTAAGTTTGCTCCAGCACATTCGTCCTATGTGTCCTTCAATCTGACAGTGGCTCGCAGGTTTGCCGGATTAGGAATTACCAACACCATTGCTGTTTTCCAATCTTACATCTCGACACATCAACTTGCAGACTACAGCGAAAGCAGCATTGGCTGGATCTTCTCTCTGTATACATTCCTGGCATTTTTCTGTGGTATCTACATTGGTCCAATTTTTGACAAATACGGCCCTCGGTGGCTCATTGCTGCTGGCGTCGTCTGCGTTGTGGCGGCACAGATGCTCTTCAGCATTTGTACTGGTAAGAGAGACTGGGTAAATGACTTCAGAGCAGTGACTAACAGTTTGCAGAATACTGGCACTTCATCCTGGTGTTTGGAGTACTCAATGGGACTGGCTGCTCGCTCTTGTTCACGCCATGTCTCGCCTCAGTAGGCCACTTCTTCCGTGAACGTCGTGGGTTCGCTACCGGATTAGCGAGCGCTGGCGGCTCGATTGGAGGCATTGTGGCTCCCCTAATGCTCAACAGCCTCTTCTCAAACCCCTCTCTCGGCTGGGACTGGGGCATAAGGATTTACGGCTTCCTGTGTCTCGGCCTTTTGAGTCTCGCCCTCATCTTCGTCCGTTCAAGACTGCCACCGAAACAAAACGCCAGCATTCACCCAGATCCTAAGATTTTCAAACAAAAACCATTCTTGTACACCACAATCGCCGTCTTCCTGATGGAGTTCGCACTCTTCATCCCCATCGGATACATCAGTTCCTATGCGCGGGCTCAAGGCTTCAGCGAAAGCTTCAGCTTCTACATCTTGACAATCATGAACGCTGGATCTTTCTTTGGACGTGTCCTGCCAGGATGGTATGCTGACCGCATTGGCGCTTTCAACACAAACACCATAGCAACCTTCCTCTCAATCATCGCCTGTTTCGTTATCTGGTTACCCTTCGGTCATACGAAACCCGGGATTATCGTCTTCGCTATCGTCATTGGAATTGCCGGCGGCACGAATATCAGCATCACGCCCGTGTGTATCAGCAGACTTTGTCCCACAGAAAGTTATGGGCGATATTATGCGACTTGTTTCTCTGTGGTAAGCATTGCTTGCTTGATTGGCATACCTATCGGTGGTTCCATCATCAGCGCATGCGATGGAGACTACTGGGCCTTGATTGTGTTCACTGGCATTCTGTACGTCTTGAGTTTCGTCATGTTCCTGGTAGCGAAGAGCGCGAGTGTGGGATGGAGACTTCTAGCGGTATATTAGTTTCCTGGAAATGATCCAATGTCTCGTTATAGTCTTCACCGCGCTAGCTGCGTGTATGGTATTTTGAGATGTCATAGTGAGTTACATCGAATTTGGTGCGATGTTGGTGATCAAAGAGTCTACTAACGATTAGAAGCATAAGCGATCGCGCTAACCGTACTAGGTAGGTCTACTCGAATGCTCGAAAAGATAGACGATACTGCGCCCCGTAACGAGGCACTTCTCCAGAGCTTGTGCCAAAAGTCTGCGTGCCCTAACGTTAATCTCGACCTTTCGCAGCATGTTGCAAGCATGTGCGCCGCCATCCTTTTTCTCCACCAATGTCAAGTTTTTGCGTATCTCTCCGATCTCTCGTCGCTATGTATGGTTCACGCATCGCGATATCGCGACTTCAAGTTTGTGAACGTTGGATGACACAGACTTCTGGCAAGGCGCCCTCCGCGACGCCTTGTGAACACCAAACCTTTTGCGCTTGCAGCAGTCTTGCATTTCTCAGGGAAAATCCACAACTTCATCTTTCTTTCAGACTAGCATTCTAACACAGCATTCACGACTCCCATTCCATCATAAATTCTGGTCCATATCACATGAAGATCACACAAAATGGCAACCTCCCAGTCTGAATCATTCAATGTCCGCAAAGCTACCCCTCAGGATGCGCAAGCGGTGGCCGAACTAGGCACCCACGTCTTTACAGTCACATTTGGCCCAGGTTTGCAGCCTGACGACCTAAAAGTCTATCTGGAAGAAAATTACAGCGTACAAGCCACAACTAAGGAAATCGAGAACCCCCACAAGGACATGATAGTCGTAACGGATGTCGAAGATCAAATCCTCGGTTTCGCTCTTCTGACTCGAGGACCCCCTGAGCCTTGCATCAAAGACATACCAAAGCAAGTCGAGCTTCAACGGATTTATCTGCACCCTTCAGCTCAGGGACGTGGTGTGGGAAAGCTGTTAGCTTCCAGCGTAGAGAAAGAGGCCAAAGAGCAAGGCTTTGAGAATTTGTGGTTGGCAGTTTATGAGAAAAACCAAAAGGCCATTCAGATTTATGAGAAGCTTGGGTTCAAGACGGTGGGGACGCATGACTTTGTGATTGGAAAGGAGACGCAGACCGATTTGGTCATGCTCAAGCCGCTTTGAGAGGCGAGAGCGGGATTTTCGCGCCATCCGAAAGCTGGAAATATTTCTCAGTTGGGTCATGATCTTGTTGCTCGACTCCTGTCAAAAACAAGTATTGCAATGCTTCATTACCTCTTCATGAGACACGTCGTCGCCTATATCACTCTGGAAACTGCTCTGAGGACCTCCGGCAAAGTCAATCATCCTTCGGTAGAAATATTTCTGCGACGTTAAACCCCTCTCTCATCATTCTTTCTTTGGCTTGTTTGTTAAAGCGACATCTCGCTTGTGTGTTGGACGGAGAGACCGGACGCTGGCATCAATCTTGGAGCTGAGGCTGACGGTCATTTCGAGTTCTGGATTTGGGATCAGCATAAATCGCAAGTTCTGCTTGTACCCCTGCAGTAGCTAGTAAAGATCGTCGACTGACTGCCGAACCTTAGTGGTGGTCGCTAAATAGCACGACTTATAGGCTGCAGCTGTCAGGTGCACGGCCTCCGCGGGAGCTAACCATTTATTCATAGTATAATTTTTTTACCGAAACAATCGATTCGCTGTAAGCCGCATCACACAAGCGTTTTATAGTTAAGTTTGGCCGGAACAGGTAATGGAGCTGATCATGCGGAACTGCTCTGTGAGTTTCTGGCCCTCGACTCGCCGACTCCTCAGCCAGGCGACAACTGTGCACGCGCAACGATCATCACCGGTTCGCTGCCGTTTGGAGCAAGAGCTTTGTATCCCAGCAACTAAAGTTCAGCTCATGTACGGAGTTCAGCTGAACAGCTCTTACATCTTTCGGTAAGACCGAGGCAGACCTTAGACCTGTTGAAGATTCTAGATGGTATGGCTCGAGCTGGATCAGCTAGGGGGGTTGTACTCTCCAGCTACACAGAGTCCAAAGCTCCTTAGTCATCGGATTCCGCAATGTAGTGAGAGGACACATCCGTCCACATTGCAGCAGAAAATATCTATAAAAGACAGCCTTTCTCTCAAGCAATGAGCATTCACCCCATCAAACACGACAGTCTCATAACAGCACACGAACACCGCACCGAACGAAGATCATGGCGAGAAAAACTGCTTATCTCGGCCTTCTGGCTGCCTCATCATTCGCTCTCACCCTCGCAGCCCCAGTCGAGGAACGAACTGTCAACGTTTGTCCTGCTGTCGACCTGGTTGTCGTTCTGCTCAAGGCCTATCCATCCGCCTCTCCGTTCTGCTCCTCTTTCCTTGGAATTTCTACAGTGACTACTACTTCAACTGTCAAGGCCACTTCACCCATCACCACCATCATTCCTACCACAACTACAACAGTCTTTGTTGCAGCAACTCCAGTTACCGAGTACGATGTTTCCTCTACCACCATCACGACTTGCATTCCAAGCGCTGCCAAGCGAGACCTAGCCAAAAGAAAGGAGAAGACCACATCGACCACCTCGTCCAGCTCGTCCAAAGCTACAACCACCTCAATCCCGGCTTCCATCAGTATACCTGGAACTTGCAATGGCTGCCCGGGCCTTCTCAAGAACATTGCCTGCACAGCTGTTTCTAGTGCATGCGGCTGTCTTGGCCTTTCTACCCCGACCTCAACTGTCTATGTCAGCACGACATATGTTCCTGTGGTAACCTCTTATTCTGGTGTTGCTGCAACTCAAACCACCACTGGAACCACGACTATCCCGACCACTTCTACATCAACAATCTTGACTTGTCCTACTCCCTCGATTTGTGGTAACCAGGGTATTCAGTTCGCTTACTATGCCAACGAGCACTGGGGCGATCAGATCTCTGAGATGGACCCATCATTCTACTGGACATATACTCCCGACTACAGTGGGACCACCACCAAGGTCGGCGGTATCAACGAACCCGCCGGCTCTGACGTCAACCTGTACGGCACCTCGAAGAATGTCCCCGCTAGCTATTTCGTCCTCAACCATCGCGGATACATCTTCGCTCAGGTCGACGGCGACTACACCTTCACCACCTCCCAAGTCGACGATATCACCTTCTTGTACCTTGGAGACGACGCAATCAGAGGCTATGGTCTGAACAACTTTGACGCCAAGGCGGTGTGCTGTGATGCGCCTGCCAACAGTGCCAGTGCGACTTATACTCTGAAGACTGGACAGTATCTTCCATTCAGACTTGTGTTTGGGCAGCAAGGTGGACCTGTTGTCTTTAGCTTTTCCATCACCGCTCCTGATGGGACTGTCATTCTTGATGCCGGGACTCAGGATTCGAAGTTCATTGTTCAGTATTCTTGCGATGGTACAACTGCTCCTGCATTCCCTGCTTGGGGTCAGGAACAAGCTCTTTAGATTGAGGACTTGTGAGGACTGACTGGTAAACTGTGTGCATTGCGAGGAAAGTTTTTGTTGGCGTTTGCAATTTATTAACTTTGATCGATATATCCAGAAAATTATGCCTCTCTTCACCTACCCCTATCTTGCCCCCTCTATACCTATCCCCTAATTGTCCCCTTCACTAAACAATCTTGTTGACAGCACAAGATTTACAGGTATAGAACACATCGGCCCTCAGAGTCTGATCTGTAGATAGAGACATGGAGCCATCGCCACCGTTGCCGCTAATCGAACTGTCGTACACATCGATACCGGGCATAGTGTACCCGTCGAAAGAGGCCGTGGCAAATGTGGTTATACAGTCTGGACCATTTGATTTGAGACAGGGGGTTCCGTGGCTAACATGAGGCGCAGTCAGTCATAAGTGAGGGAGGGAAGGGAGAGAAAGGGGAAGGAAGAGGGAAAGGCAAAGAGGGATAATAACATACCCTCTGTATTGATGTCTAATGCCTGCAGTCCAAGTGTATTCATTGGTGTAAGAATCAAACCTGACAGAAAAAGTCTTGTCATTGCAACTGATCTGAACAAAGCACGGTTAGCTTTTTCCCCCCTGATCTTCTTTACCTGAACCCGTTCAAAGAAGAGGAACAGAAAAAAAGTAGGGAAGGAGTAGGGGGAGAAAAAAGAATAGGCGGTTTTTACCCAGTCAAAAGGTGGAGTCTCTCCCTTAACCTTCGGCCCATCCAAAAATTTATGCGCCACGGTCCAGTTGTGCTCACAGGTGGTTTTAGTTTTAGTTTGGGGATCGGTAATATTTAGCATTAAAGAAATTTGTCCACGGCCACCTCCTCCAAATGATGTTAAAGATGTGATTTCCAGGTGTGATGAAGACAGTTTCGAGGAGGCTAGGGCGGTAATGGAGAAGAAGAGGAGGTAGGAGATGTAGGAAGTTGTTGAAGGCATTATATAATGAATAAAGGATCTCTGTGTACTTGACAACAAGAATTGATAAAGATAAGAGAATGGATGGTGATGTCTTGATAAATATATATCTAGAGTAGGAGAGGACATTAGGGTTCTGTTATGTGAATTCAGATACTATAAAACCGTTGTTCAACGTCCATAAGATGACTCGTGTTTGTCTTGTCTACATCCAGTAGAAAGAAAATACATTAGAAAGTCTAGGTGAGTCCTTTCCTTTCCTCAATACTGTGGAACAGGTTCTTGTTTCCATGACGGGGTTTTGTTTTACTTGGCTGAATCTTCCTAGAATTGGGCCTCGATTGGGTTCAAGACTTTCACTCGCAGAAACGACGCTTTCGTTTACCGGGGCTGCTTCCATGTGTTTACTATCACATTTGGAGCATACAAAGTCGATTCGCCCATCGGCACTGCTAAACTTTTATCTCTTCTTCTCGGTGTTGTTCGATGCTATCCAGCTCCAGACGCTGTGGGAGATACAAGGCCTGGAGACAGTCGCTCAAGTCTTCTCCTCAGCCTTTGTCTTGAAGGTCGCCCTTCTTGTCTTTGAGCCACAGAGAAAGGCGGAGTGCTTAATAAACCTTACCGCAGTTCGGCACCAGAGGCGAAAAGTGGCCTCTACAATCGGAGTCTTTTCTGGTGGCTCAACCCATTTCTGGCTGTTGGCTTCAAGTGTCTCGTTGGTCCTCAAACAATAGTCCGCCAAATGGTTTGCCGCACGACAGTGCGGACGGCTTGCGCACGACAGACAGACAATCGGCGCCCGCGCTCACACCATATTCCAGATTGGTACCTTGGACCGTGAGTATGGCGATGCAACACAAGACTAGCTGAAAATTTGTGATGATGAGGCTTGGGCTAATCAGCTGCCAGCAGATTACCAGATAAAGACCAGAGATGATATATACGAATCCAGTCGTGTAGAGCTCGTAAGGATGATGTGTAATCTATCTTTCTAAGAAGCTTCGAGAGAGTTTCCCATGCTCCAGGATCCCCAAAGAACCATAAAGACGATGATCAGATTTGCATACTGTCCGAAAGTGATAAGAAGAAATGCGAGCGCTTCACGGGAGGTCTCGGTCCAGCTGTCCGTACTGACGAAAATCATGACGATACTCATGATGATGAATACATCTCGAAGCCAGATCAGGGGAACAACAACGTAGGTGAATCTTTGCAAGACTGGACGTTCAGGGTTCTGAATACAGGTCAGTAACGCGACGTGAAAACTCATGACACAAGACTTGCGCACTCACCCCTGGCTTGCCATTGTTTTTGAGATTGATCCATTTTCTCAGGACTTCGATCGATACGCTACCAGAGGCGAAGATGACCACAGCGCGGAACACAATGTAGACAATACGTACTGCCTGGTCATCACGCACAGCTGTCGTATAGCTGAACGGCGACTGAAAAACCTGCTTACTCTCGTCAGGATCAAGTCCTAGACCCCATGCTGCAATACCAGTTCCAAGGATCGAGAGCAAAATGAATGTGTTCCAGATTTTCGACCGGCGGGACGGCTGTGCAAGGCCAGTGCCGTTGTTGGTGATGTGCGGGGAGTGGATCCAAACAGCCCCTGTGAGGCAGAGCGTGAAGATGATTTCGGCAATCTGGGCAGTAAAGGATAGACCAGCTATCACTTGCGCGTGACTGGCACCAGAAACCAGTGGAGAGACGTTCGAGCCAGTGTAGCTGTACCCTATCGTGACTTCGACACTCTCGTTGCTCTGTATCTGCAAAGCTACAGTGGCCGATACCACGGCGTATTTGAGGGCCAAAAAGAATGTTCCAGGGACCAGAAATATTTGCGTCGCAAGTGTATTCTTTAGCGGAGCATCGCTATCGATTCGCGCATGTCCACCGGGGTTTTTGCCGAGTTTGGTAACGACCAATAGTAGAGCGACAACGAAGAAGAAGGTTGCAAGTATTGCGACGGTAACATTAAGTGCAAAAATCGCTTTGATAGGCGGAATTGACGATGTCAGATTAGGCATGTTCCTTAAGAATAGAAGGGCAAACCTGGCGCAGTAGTGGTCGTGTTATAATTAGCTAGAGGCGCCCACGACGTCACATAGTCGTCATGTCAAGCTACATATTTAGCTTCTCTACGCCCTGCAGCTATATTAAATAATAACTTTATACATCTCGATCCCGGCTTCCATCAGCATACCTGGGACTTGCAATGGCTGCCCGGGTCTTCTCAGTTAGTCCCTACTGTTGACCAAGTCGACTCTGAGGTCCCTTTCCCAACCCCATCTCAGCTTAGACAACACTGTTCGGTCAGACTAGCATTGCAGGAACTCTAGATGCATAAAGCGATGCTGCTATGTTATGACACCCAAGGTATCCCATGACTCGTGCAGAGTTGTCAGTCATGTTCGGATCTTCTAACGATCTACATGATCATCGATCCTCCCGCGGCAACGATTCAGGACAGAACCACTTTTCATGCTTATTCCCACCACATAGCTTGAACTTCTCTCCCTGTAAGTACATTCCCTAAACCAAGGCTTGTAATTAACTTCATCATCTACTTGAACCGCAATCAAAGCTTTACTTTGCTTCCATATCTCCATCATGTCGACATTCCTACTCTTCTGCCTCGCGCAAATTCCTGCATCGGTAAGACAGCACCAGAACAAGAAAAACACATCCACTCACAGTAACGCAGACAATCAATACACTCCTAAGCACACCCCAGCATAATTCCTTCTCTCTCGTCCAGAATTCGACACAATCTTTCTTCGACACACCATGCACTTCCCCCCAAATCCCACCATTCACAAGCGACTTCTCCACCCACGACCAAATACACAGTTTTCTCACCCAAACCGCTGCCATTCTTCCAACAGAAATAGAAATTTGTCAATACGCTATCCTCGACGATCGCAGTGTGAGCGATAATACTATTATCCTAGCACATTCGTATTCGAGTCTCCAGATGCGGGATCCAGATACTATGACTGAGGAGGAAGCGGAGCAGTGGATGAGAGAGTGTGAGGAGGATGAAGAGGGGGAAGATGATGGGTGGAGGGAGTGGAGGGTGAGGTTTGAAGATGCTGAGAAGATGGCTACGATGTTGTGTTTTGAGGGTGATTTTACGGTGAAGCTTTATAGTGGGGAGTTTGTGGAGAGATATACCGGTGAAGATGGTGTATTTGGGTTGAGAGATGCTTATAACGCATATATAGGGACGGGGACGGTAAGAGATGAACTTTGAGAATGAGAACGAGGTATCGCGGGATTTGTCCAACCCAGTCAGCCGCACCAGAAAACTACATACCATAGTCTAAGCCAGACTTTTCCTTCTTCAAAAGCTCAAAAGCTGCAACAATGCCTCGCAGATCAAACTCCTTCTTCTCCCTCGCTCTCGCCAAAAGCCACACCCCTTCCTCCCTCCTCGCCTTCGCAATGGCCTTCCTAGTTCCCGTATGGATAGCACTATACACACTCTTATAAATCCCCTGCACCGTATACCCCAACAACCCAGCCAACCCAGCATTAGGTTTCCAATAAATCCCACCCAACCCCTTTCCAAACCCTTTCAAAGCACCGATTGCACCTTCTTTGCGGGCTCCCTTGATGGGCTCAGTCACTAGACCGGAGATGCCGTCGTAGATGCCGAAAACGAGGCCTTTGCCTGCGACTACACCGCCGGACTTCCAGTCGGTCACGGGACCGAAGTCGCGGGGTTTGTCGCCGTACATGAGGGGGGCGTTGCGGAGGCCTTCGGCTAGAGCGAAGGGGATGTCGACGAGGGAGCCTTTCATCAGTGCGCCGCCCGCTCTGCCGAAGCCTTTGGCTATGTTGTTGTTGTTATTTTCTTTGCGTTTCTTGGTCTTGAGATCTCCGCTTTTCATTGTCATGATGGACTTGCTGTCGTCGTCTTCATATCCTGAGAGGATTGACAGGTAGTCGTTGTCGTTATTTGGTGGTTGTAGGGAATTGCTGCGGCTGGCTGGTCTTGGTGTTGAGGTTCCAGAAACCGAGAGGTGGTCGTCATTTCTGCTGATTTCCTTTCCTTTACCCTTGCTGAAGCCATCACCGATGGCCATGCCAGATCTGTATACTGTGCTGATGGCAGCACTTGCTCCACCAGTCAAAGGGTCCCATCTGCGGTTCTCGATCAAATAGCTTCTGGTCTCGTTCATACCGAGCTTTTTTCCATCGATCTTGAGGTGATCTGCCAGGACTTCTGCCGCGAGCTTGGAAAGCTTCATGGTGCGCTTCGAAGATACCTTGTACGTCCAAACTGCTGGGAGATGCGGCATCAAGTCGCAGCGAATCGATTGACGAGGTAAGTTGCGATGGAAAGATTGCACTGCTGTCTTGACACCATTCTCTGTTGCCATGCGTAATGCAATTTGTCGGGCAGCATGTGCTGCTTCAGGAGTGATGATAAATCTGATAGCTTCACCCAAGTTTTCAGCCGTGAGATTCTTGTGATGGATTGGCTTTGGTCCTGCTCCAGCCGCGGCAATCATCTCGCCCCAGAATGGTTGACTGCAGCAACTATCAGCAGATGTTACGATCGAAGTCCGACAAGAAAAACTTACTCGCCGAAGAAGGGGCATACTAGGGAAGGAAGACCATTCTTGAGACCACATGCTGCCGTGCCAGCACCTCCGTGGTGTACGACCGCTGACACATTCTGGAAGAGCCATTCTGTATATCGTCAGTGAGTGGCGACGAAGATGAAGAAGTATCTCTCACCATGCGGACAATCGTTCAACTCGAAGATGTCTGGCGAATTCGATACGTTGCGCAGCCCGGCCCACCCTTTGGACAGTATGCAGCGAACGCCAGAACTTCTGACTGCCTCTGAAATGATCGCCGACATTTCCTCCGGATCTTCGAGAACTATACTACCAAAGCCAACATAGATTGGTGTCGGTCCAGCGTCCAGAAAATCTTGTAAATCTCGAGGTGGCTTGTATTCAGGCATATCGCGGAAGAAGAACCCACAGACGTCGATATGTTGACCCCAATCCAAAGGCTTTGGAACAAGCGCGCCTGACCAGCAGTATGTCGTAGGAATGTTTTGTGTGTAAGCGAGGAATGGTCCTTCAGTGGTGGGTACAGGTTCCAGATCCATTGTTTCGCGCCAGTTGTTCACCACGTCTGCAAGACCTTGCCATGTCATCCACTCGACCATGGCGTAAGAGAGCCGGTTGACCATAGTGGGCTCAGCGTTATTGGCCTGAATGTTCGCTAGCGGATGAGGAAAGTTCTTGGTCGCTGTCCATGGCATGGTGAACATGAGGTGTACTGGGATGCACAATGCTTGAGCGCAGTGTATGTGAGCAAAACTAGGCGGATTGGCAATGATAGCATCAGCGACGAACGGAGCACCGGTGATGTCGTCAGGCTCGATGCACGATTTCCAACAACCATCTAGCATCTCTCGGATCATTGCTCTCTTTTTTGTGATTTCTCCCGCTTGCATCGTCTTCATGCTTGGTATCAACCCAGGATTCTTGACCATGTATGACATGAGTTCGTTTGGATCGCCTCCGATGGGATAGAACTCAAGTCCAGAGTTGGTAACAAAGTCGCGAAAAACGTCATGGGTTGCTAGTCTCACTCGATGTCCTGACTTTTGCAATTCATTGCCCAAGGCGACAAAAGGCTGAACATCGCCACGGCTACCGACAATCTGGATCACAATGTTGAGTGGTGGCTGGTTTCCAAACTCTTCGGGAATAGTCTCTTCGTACTCCGGCGGTGCTAGGTCCGGAACGTCCTTGATGAATACTGAGAGCGTGCGAGCAAGTTTTGAATTGACATCCAGACGAACTCGACCGTCACTCTGCGTCAGTGTCTTACCGTCGCCAGCGATTAATGTGTACGGTGGAGGTGCGTCGTCGAGATCATTTTCAACCAGAGTATCTCGTGTTGTATCGTATCGCAGTGAGCCCGTCGTATCGTCAGAAACGGAGGATTCGGCGTATGTTTTCTTCATGTTGGTTGAGGATGTGATTGTTGCGTGACGGAGAAGAGTTGAAATATAAGAGAAGACAAGCAGAAGAAAGGACAACCTGATACTTATCACAGAACCATACACCTACAGAATGTATGAATTTGTTGAAACGCTTCTCCGTATATCGCGTATCTGCGCTTTGCGCATCGCGTATACGGCGTATTCATCAGCTCTTGACCTTTTTTAGGCCGCGTTGAGTCCTGCTGTGAGTGTTGTGATTCATCGTGAGACAAGCTCTCTTTATAGTTTGGAGCTGCTCGATATGACTTGGTGCACTGCAGATGGTTGTGATTGTTACTGTTGTTGTTGTTGTGCTTGCAGTGTTCACGCTGTACGAGTTCTGTCGTCGGTTCTTCGAATGTTTTTGTCCTGCCAAGACCAACATCGCGCGGCCTACACTCAGCCGTCGCGGATGTTGTCCACTCGAGCTCGACAAACATGCTAGAGCAAAAGGCATAGGACGAGTCAAAAGATAGCCATAAGCAGGCAAGAGCCATGTCTGACTCCAGATAGGTAATGCTCCAAGATGTCGTCGGCACACGCAACGGACGACCGGAGTCCAAGACCGAACGTGTGGGACGAAGCTTCGGCTGACAAGCTATGATGTAACCACGCCCTAGCACCACCTCATTCGCCGTGATCACCGAAAACCAAAACCTACAAACCCCGATACATATATCCTACCCCTTCCGCAGCCCGATTCCTCTGAATCACTTTGCAAAATACAGTCAACCATGTCTCTCTCCCGCTCCGAGCAGATCGCCGAATACGGCTGGACTTCTCTCCCCTGTGATCCAGCAAAATGGGGAGGGAACAAAAAGTACAACAAAGAGCCTGTCCCACAACTCTGTTCTTCCATTTCTCTGCCAGATACGGCTCTGGTGAAAGCGGCAATGGAGCATGTGAAGCAGGAATTGCCTGAACATACATTCAATCACAGTATGCGTGTGTTCTACTATGGTGAGTCCTGCCCTTGTGCTTTCCTAGACTGTCTTCGAGTAAGACGATCTACAGTGCTGATATATATCTTTGTGCTATAGGCATGGCAATCGCAACCCAACAATTTCCCTCCTGGGAGTTTAGTCCAGAGACATGGCTACTAACCTGTCTCTTTCACGATATCGGGACAGTGGACAAACACACCCATGGCACTCTCATGTCTTTTGAATTCTATGGAGGTTATCTGGCCATGGATCAGCTCAAACAATTCAACTCTCCCGCAGGACAAGCAGAAAGCGTTGCTGAAGCGATAATACGCCATCAAGATCCCGTGGAAACCGGCACCATCACCACGGTCGGCCTTCTGATACAACTTGCGACCCAATTCGATAATATGGGATATCGTGCCGGATATGTTCATGAAGATACGATTAAAGATGTTGTCAAGAACTATCCTCGTCGCAATTGGTCCGGTTGCTTTTCAAAGAAGATTAGAGAGGAGGTGGAGGTGAAGCCTTGGTGCCACACCACCGCTTCTACTGAGAAATTTCCTCACGACGTCGAGCATAATGAGCTGATGAGCCCCTATGATGACAGCTATTAGCCTGATCTCCATACAACAGTAGAAATTACGAATTTCGAGCAGATTTTTGTGCGAGTCCTAAGCGTCAGCAGCTTCTCCGTAACATCGAGCCTCGAAGTACGAAGCAAAGGTTTTGGATTGCTCGACTTTCTGGCATGGTATTTGTCACTGGCCCCAGAAGGTACGACCGCCCTTTACCTTGAGATCGTGAAAGAGAGGTTGGGAGTTTGAGACGGAAGACGACTGTTACTGTCATGGTGGGTTGAGGAAGGCCAGCAAATCATGCTTGGTCATATCCTGGGCTTTGTGCGTCGATGATGTCGAAGTGGACCATGTGGCCTGCGGTTGCTTGATGGTAACGCGTCTGACATGACGGCGTAGCAGAAAGTTGGCGACCATGGGCAAGACAGCCCAGGCGAGGCGGGTAAGCAAGAAGCAAGGATGGACGGCCTTGTCCAAGTCGACGATCGTGTTGTGCTATGTGGCGCCGAGAGTGCGCGTGTTGGCGATGAAGTGGGCGGTTCCGCGGTCCTGCTTAGATGATGCCTGGTGCATGTCGACGCCGAGGGTGGGCGAGCTGGACAAGTCGTCGACGACATTGTTGCCCATCAGGCTACGGATGTTGTTGTAGCGGTTCATGTCTTGGTCCAGGAATCACTCGACCTCGGAGCGAGGACAGAGATGGGCGCGTTCGAAAGCCGCTGAGCCGCTGAGCCGGAGACACAGTCGCCGTTGGCTAGCAACAGCCATCAAAGCATATCGTAGCTAGCGCTAACGACATCATTGCCTTCCGACACTTTGCACCTAAACGCGAGTCAGCGAAGAGGGTCCAGATTAGCTGAGCGCGAGTCAGTGAAGAGGCTCTAGATCACCCATCGAGTGGGAGTGACACAAAAAGCATTTTTATTGACCACATCCCCGATTTCCCATCAGATCCACGTGCTTTGATGACCACTCCCAGCGGTCTCGATCCGGGTAATCTTACCTAACCATGCGAACGGTTTATCCTCAACTAGTCTTACACATGCGAAAAAAATCGTGCCCTCGTGGACTAGCCTGGTATCTTACTCGAGTAGATCAACGCTCAAATTGAAGACCAAGACACACAGCGACCTCGAGTATGAATATACATCAGGATGTCCAGTCGATCGTGCTATCGCTGTCAACTCCTCCAACAAGGTCAACCGCACCTCTTATGCTCGACACCGCTACAGATTATGGCAAACGAAACAGATGAAATGCAGGGAGGAGGTTTCCTTGTGAGCAAGAATTTCGAAGCCAAAGCACCCAGCGCGAGCGAGATGAACGTTATCAGTATCATCTTTGGTTTCGGTCTGGCAGTGGCCATGTTCACTGCAGCAACAGCTGGCCAGCAGACACTCGACGCTCGCAGGAGGGGCAAGATGTTCACCACATATACTATCATGATCTGGGCAGAATGGATTTCGGCCATGTGTATTGGACTCATCACATATATGTGGCTTTCGGGCGCCATCAAGGCCAGGTTAGTATTCCTTTCCAGTGTCTTGTGTGCTCATAGACTAATTTATCGGTATGACAGCTTCTGGGTTTTCTTCTTCATCCGTGAGTTGATTTGAACAGTCTTGCTGGACTTTCTTGACTGACTTACGCAGTGTTCTTCTGGACCATATCGCTCCAATGCATCCTTCAGATCATCATCAACCGAATCTCTGTACTTATGGTCAGGAAAAATGCAGTCAGACTAAAGATCATTGTTTGTCTTCTCACGCTCGTGATTAACATCAGTGCTTTTCTTGTCTGGCTTCCCGCTCTTCTCCAGATTAACGAAACATGGATGACTATCAACGTCCACTGGGATCGAGCGGAAAAGGCATGCTTCCTCGTCATGGATGGCGGGCTCAACGCGTACTTCATCTACCTCGTGCGTACCAAATTGATCGCCAATGGACTCCAGAAATACAACCGACTCTTCTATTTCAACATTAGCATGTCAATGCTGTCACTTTCCCTGGACTGCATCTTGATAGGATCGATCTTTCTTCCAGGTCCCTATGTGTAAGTTTCTTTCCAACATGAGCCCCAGCCAGCACATTTCCGTTGTAGCTAACACGGACTCAAAATAGCAACGTTCAGTTCTACACTTTGACCTACCTCCTTAAGCTCTATATTGAGATGAACATCACCATTCTTATTGGCAAGATCGTCAAGAGCACTACTACAATCAGCTTCGGTGCTAGTAAAGCTGCGCCGGTATCTGCCACAAATGATTACCAATTGAACATTATGGCTAGGCGGAACGGGCGTATGCGCCTACCAGACGAGGAGCTTGCTAAGGATACTTCCACCTTTACTGTCGAAGAGAGGATTACCAAGACTGTCGACACCGACATTACACATGATTAGCACGATTATGATGTTGTTAGTCAGAGCAGTTCAATTAGCTAGAATGAACAGGTATGAATTTAGCAAGACTACTCGAGTACTAAGAAAGAATGCGTAGCACAGTCGTAGCTTTCTTTGCCAAGAAGTCTTC
This sequence comes from Aureobasidium leucospermi, assembly GCA_019775405.1. NCBI lineage: Eukaryota > Fungi > Ascomycota > Dothideomycetes > Dothideales > Saccotheciaceae > Aureobasidium > Aureobasidium leucospermi. Next base: position 57,160 of record JACWFU010000040.1, on the reverse strand, counting down.
CATCCATTAAGCATTAAATATCAACAATTTGGAAATTTAGTCGCGTGCTATTGAACACCTTTTTACAAGCATACGTAGCACTTTACCCCGTAGTGAGCTGTCGGTCAGAGGTTCTTCCTTGTTAGAGATATGGATTTTTATAGCGGTGTGACCTCTGCATGACTCTAAATCTCGAGCATATCTTTATAATGGGGTATAATTGTTACACACACACTTTCTTTTGACCCATGTCGAATTCTACTAAGAGTTTCAGTGGCAAAGGAAGGAATAAAGAAAAGAGTAGGAGATGGATGAGATGGTCAAGAGAAGGTTTTCCATTTTCATAGAAGAAACATAAAGTACTTATGTGATCTGAGCCCCTCGCTCAAAGATCATGTGGTTTGTGTGGTTTGCTTGACATGAAGGAAAGAACAAGTTCGAATGTCAATTCCGGACTTCGTCAGAAATTCCAAAACGCCAAAACTCCAAAACTCCATGATTCCATGGTAGTACAGACTCCCAGATGTCATCAGAGACTTTCCTAGTGATTGATAGCTGGAGCATAAACCTGGCACCTGCCAGTGTTAAGAGTGGAGATGTCATAAAAGTCATAGAGGCAAAGGTTACAGCATCCTTTGCCTCTCTTGATCGAAATTCGTTATTGGATCTGGCAGCCTTGGATACCGCACCAAGGTTCGTAGGTGTCGATTGAACCGCGAGGACCTGAGAATTTCCTGTCGCAATTCACGGTCCACCAGAGATGCTGAAATTCCGAATGGTTAGTAAGTTGAGCCGAGAGTATTTTGTGATTTTGTGAAATGAGATATCTTACCTGAGCGTACCACTTGTAGTTGTCCGCATTGAGGCAAGCCTTTTCCGGTTCATTCTGTCTGAGCTTGCGAACGCTGAGAGGGCCCCAAGCAATGTCTTCGGTTTGCTGGCCGATGCTGTGTTGTATCTGATCAGCGAACTGTGTATTTGTCGATTTCAGTGGTGTAGGGTACTCACGAAGGGACACACATAGGGTCGAAGTGGACGAGCTCGTGGAGTATGACACCTCCCAGGCTTGACATCTTCACGGACACTGTTGTGCCCAGATCGTCACAGTCGATCCCGTCCTCCATGTGTGGATAATTCCAGCACTTTTCGCAACAAACGATGTTTGCGATTGTTCTGTCTACCCTGCCAGGGAGAAGCGCAGCGACCAGAACGTTGTTGGGATCATTCTGACAGCTTTTTTTACGGTCAAACCCGTCGATGAGGATGTTCTTGAAGATTGCAGCGCCGTGGATGTCTCCAGGTTCCCTACCCACGATCTCACGGAAAACATCCATGACTTTTTCGTAATCCTCATCTCCCCGGAAGTAGATAGGATAGATCTCGTCACGATGAGGGTAGGCCAGAACGTTCGCAGCCATGAAAAGTGCGTGATCGAAAGCGTCCTGCAACGAGGCCTGCTGCAAGTGAGTCCAACCTTCGTACATCGGATACGCGCGTGCGAAAGGCGATTTGCCACCAGTGGTCTTACCAGTACGCAAACGGTTGTGCCTAGAACGATATGTTAGTTCCCTTGGACCTGAACACCAAGACGTATGCTTACTCATCCTGGATGGGAGAAGCTTTGACGACGGAACAGAGTGGTGTGAGAACCACAAACTGGAGTACGTTGAAGAGATTGTTGATGATCAGGGTTTTGGTTCTGTGTGGTTGTGTGAGATGTGGAAGAATTGAGTCTGAGAATGGAAAGGAGTAGGGGAGTGCAGGTTTTTATGAAGGTTGTCCTTTCAGATGCACTACGCTGTTCCATGTTCTGAATCTTGCTATAGTAGAACAAGGCTGGCACTACAGCCGTGTACTACAAGTCGTGAAAGCATCGATACCTGTGTCAGGGAAGGCTCGAGCAGCTATAACATCCCAATGACGAATGTCCACGTTAGGAAGTCACGTGAAAGCCGATACTTGGAACAAATGGAAGCTAAGACATCAGCCTCGTGCCTGCCTTTGGGCCGTGACAGTTGAGTGTTGTCCATTTCCTGGAGACTGACATGATTGTTTCTTGATCCAATGTCACGTGCAGGTGTGACTACAGACAAATACCGATCTTTTGGCTTGCGTCCGTCTGTGGCTTGGCGGGTGCCTGTTTCACTGTGACCATTGATCCTGCTCCAACCCTCACTTGCCTCATGACCAAGATTCGTTCGATCCCAAGTTTATCATTACGACCATCACCAACAGCCAAAATCCATCACGAATCTCACTCTCATCGGCCTGTGTCTGCATCAAATCATCGTGGCATCGCCCCATCATCAATCCATCACAACAATGCAATCAACAAGACCCGAACCGTACCTCACTGCTGAGCTCCAAGGTCACCAGACCGAATTCGATCTATCCGGCGCAACACGCTTCAACCTCACTCTCGCCATCACTCTCCACGCAAGAGCTCCTATTCTCATCTGCGAAGAAGGCACCTTCATCCAACACAATCGCGCACTCGAAGACATCGGAATTTTCTTCACAAATCGCGACACTAGCAAATCACATACAGGCTCCTACGTTTGTCGCATTTACGAGTGTGGTCCTCCAACAACACCCGAAACCTTGCTGGAGCCTGGAAAAACTGTTCTCACCAACATCCAATTCAATGGTTATCCTGAGAAGATCAAGGATCGTGGCTTCGACATGATGCTGATCTCCAACATCGCCGGCTTCGAGACTGCATGTACTTTTGAAGGTCAGTTGCCGGCTGGACAGCATATCAAGTATTGGCGTTGGGCTACGCTCGAGGAGTGTGGACCTCCGGCATCTTGGGTCTCGTCTACCATCAAAGCAACCGTTGAATCTGCAATGACATGGTGGAATGGAGATCAGGGACATGGAAAGGGTGCATCGCTGCCGCTCGAGAAGCAACCACTGCCCATCTACATCAAAGGCGATGGAGTCGCCTTCACCTGCATCGGAAAGAAGATGGAAATGCCCGCAAAAGATTCCATGTTCTGGGAACACAACAAGCCTGGCTACCAAGAACGTCTAGAGACGGAACGCGCAGAGCACGCGAAGAAGAACGCAAAGAAACGGGCTGCTGTTGCGGAAAGAAACAGGAAGTTTCGGGTCAGGATGGCTGCCGAGAGAAAGGCACGCGGGAAAACACCATGGCCAGGCGATCAGGTGTCGGAAGAAAGCCATGAGCGATACCTGGAAAGAAAGGCGGCCGAGGCAAAAGCCAAGGAGGATGTGAAGAAACATGCTGCTGAACACTGAAGGCGAGTTGAGGGTCACACGAAAGGAGGAAGAAGTCTTGCTTTTTCAACTAATGCAATCGGCACTGTACCATATAGCTGATACCCGCCGTCATTAATGCATCATGAAAACAAGATTTTCACTTTCCTGAATGGATACATCGAGGTACACAAGTGATAAGACAGCCAAAAACACCCGGCTCTCTTGCTTGAGGCGTTTTCCTTGACTTCTCCAGGCGCGAGTAGCTCTCTCACTCCTTAACGAGCAATGGCCAATACCGTCTCCACCCAATCCACTGCAAATACCTCCCCACATCGAGAACTCGAGATGGTCGTCCTTGGATCGGCTGTGGATGATAGGCTGCTTGTTTGTTGAATTAATGCAACCGGAATGGACACATCTGCATCAAATAGCTGATGAATTTCGTCAGAATGCACCATAGGCACATTCGCCTTCACATCTCGAGTGAATCACTTGAGAATCACAGACGACAAGACCGCCACAGATAATCATATTTCCCACCTTCCGAAAACCCCTTACTTCAGCACAGATGCTCTCCCACTTGTCAACGAGTAGTAATCAATAACACCAGAAAGAATACAAAAGTGACTCGACATTGTTTGTGGTGAAAGAAACAGAAAGTCGAAAGCAAGGTTTATGGTAGAGGTGGGAATAGGCACCCACCAAGCCATCGCTGAATAAAAGACCAATGAGCACAAAAATGATGTAGGTAGTTTTTGGCAGTCGCATACACATCACCTGAACCCAGAAAGCGCAACATAAACCCAAGACCACTGTTCCAAAGACCAATTCCCAACTACGTTGATTGAGTCGAATCATGTATATCAAAAGGCAAAAATCTTTCCGCTGCTCACCCGCCAGCACGTACAAGTGTCAACAAACCCCACCCTTGGAAAAGAAATTCACCAATACCAACATATATGTCCACATCTTCTCCAAAACCTCTCTCCATACCTACATTCCTATCCATCATCCTTGCCTCCACCACCACTTTCTCTCTAAGCGACCACACCACTGTCTCTAAACTCCTTGACCTGCTTCTCCGAATACCCCAATCCAATCAACACTTCCTGCGTATGTTGGCCCAAAGTCGGCGGCGCTGTTCTGATCGATGGCGCGGATTCTGAAAATTTGACGGGCGTGTTTACTAGTTTGATGGGTCCGCAGGTCGGGTGGTCGATTTCGTGGACCATGTTTCGAGCTAGGACTGTTTTGGAGAGATTGGTGTGTTAGTGTGAGGATAAGAAGTAATGTGAGAGAATAGTAGGGTGCTCATACCATGTTCATGCTTCATGGTCCCTTCGATATCATTGACGGCCGCATAAGGCATCCCACTGCCATCCAGCACATCCAACCACTCCCGCGTAGTCTTTGTTTTTGTAATCGTGGTGATCAATTCCTCCAACAAATCTCTATTCGCCACTCTTTGCGCATTGGTGATGAATTTTGGATCTGCCTTCCATTCCGGCTTTTGCAGACGATCGCACAAGACGCCGAATAATCTGTCATTGCCGCCTCCTAGCATCACACTGCCATCTGCTGTTTCGAAGCCTTTGTAGGGGACGATGGAGGGGTGGGCGGTGCCCCATCTACCGCTGTCGGGGTTTCCGGAGATCAAGTGGGAGGAGGCGAGGTTGGAGAGGGTGGCGACTTGGCAGTCGGATAGTGCGACATCGATGTGTTGGCCTTTGCCTGTTATGCCGCGGGAGATCAGGGATGCGAGGATGGAGTTGGAAGTGTAGAGGCCGGTTGTCAGGTCGGTTACTGCGACGCCTACTTTGCTGGGTGGACCGTCGCGGGTGCCTGTGATGTGCATGAGACCCATTTCGCTGTTGACGAATGTCAAATCAGTACCATGGTCGTCGTGAGTGAATAAAGGAGATGCAGAAGGTTGAGGGAGGAACGAGGAGAGTCAGAACTTACGCCTCAACCATAACATCATAACCAGCGCGATTAGAATATGGCCCAGTCTGTCCATAGCCAGTGATAGACGCATAAATCAACTTCGGATTAACCTTGCTCAGCGTCTTGTAATCCATCCCATACTTCCCCAATGCACCAGGTAGATAATTCTCAACCAGAACATCGCATTCCTCGGCCAATTTATGCAATATCTTTACTCCTTCAGGGGATTGAAAAGACAAGGCCAAAGATTTCTTGTTACGGTTGACGGAGAGAAAGTATGCTGATTCGCCAGGTGCTGATTTCTGTGCTTCTGTACCTTTGATGTGTTTGGCGTATGGTGGGCCCCAGGCTCTGGTGTCGTCGCCGCGGGTGGGGTGTTCGATTTTGATGACTTCTGCGCCTAGATCGCCGAGAATCTGTGTGCAGTATGGCTGTTTGTGTTCTTTGTCAGTCCTCTTGGGTTTGAACTTGAAGGTCTTGTCTAGATGTGGTGGAGAGATGCGATGTGTCGTGCCCAATGGGGACGTTTGATGGGGTTTCCCAGTTTGAGAATGTGCTTGCTGCTTCCGATGCGATCGCGCTGGCTTTTTGATTTCTTGTGGATGTTTTTCCCCTTTCCCTGTCTTGCTCACCGCTCCCGAAAACGATAATGGAGAGAAGGACTTCTGTACCTGGGCCGCTAAGAAGTGTTGTTTCCTATTCCTTCCTTTTCCGAGCTCTTTCCTCGACTTCTTCTCTCTTCTCAACCCCTCCGTCTTCCTTCATCTCGAAATACTTCACCCCTACAACTCCAGCCGCCAAAATATCCCTCTCTTTCTTTTCGGGAAAATATGGAAAGCAGAATACATTCAAGCAAACAAAAGACCTGAAAATCGACAAAGAAAAAAAAAAGAAAAAAAAAGGAATCACTCACACCAGCCAACACCCTAGTCATATCCAACACTTTAATCCCTTTCAACGGTAATGTCCCATTTTCACCTCCATGTCCACTTCCACTTCCACCTCCATTTCCACCTCCAGCCACCGTAGCCAGACCTCTACAATACCATTGCCTAGATATCACCGGTCTCACAAGCGACAATGCTCCCCGTGTCGATATAAACGCAGCCATGGTATAAGCAATTGGCAAAGTCCGGAGAAAAGAGATACAAAGAAGAACGGAGAAAAAGTAAGAGATGCGGAATGTGGTTGTTTGTTAGGCTGGTAAAGCGGGATGTTCGATGTGGAGAAAGTCAGGAGCTTTCAGCCTTCGGGGCCGAGTTTCCCGAATGATTTTCATGCGCGGCCATCGGGGACCGAGGCCCGGATGACAGATGTCGGATTTGACCTGCTGGTTATTTCTACTGGCACCTATTTTCAATGCATTCTTTTTCTAATCACAAAAGAAGGTCCAGAATTGAGATTTGTGTTTGGAGTTTCAAGAGATGTAGTCATTCGACGTTATGTAGATTCTCCTCCCTTTCCCGGAACACCTTTCCCATGCAAGACAGCGAAAATATGGAAAAACCCCCCCATGCTCTTACTTTTTATGACCCCCTTCCCCTTCCTTCAACTCTGAGCTTCATGAACGATAGAAAATAGACACATGACAATTGAGCAGCAGTGAACAACGGTGTCAAAGCGCGGTTAGCACATGACGTAGGTGCACTTGCCCTTGGCCTCACGACCTTGCTCGTTGGCCTCGAGCGCATACTCAATCTCGACGTCCAAATCTCTTCTGTTGCGGTCGTTGGGCTTGCAGAGCAGGGTACCGTTGAGCTTCTCGCCGGCCTCGACGGTGAGGTTGTCGTCGAGGTAGAAGACGGTTTGCTTCCAGTGGGTGTACTTTGTGTGGGGGCCGGTGCTGAACTTGACGGGCTTGTGGCAGGCGGAGAATTCAATGTCGAACCAGGCGATCAGAGCGTGGACGTAGTCGGTGCGGCGGACGGGGAGGGAGTAAGGAAGGTGGAAGGCGAGATCGGCGACCTTGCAGGTGTAGAGGTCGAGGGTGATGAGAGGAGCGGGGTCGGTGACGACAGCCTTAAGGTCGACAGTATCGACGAGGGGCTCGGTGAGAGCGGTGCGCTTGAGGGGAGCGTAGTTGAAGCCCCAGACGTTGTCCCAGACTGCGGATTGAATTAGTTGCTGCTGGTGCAGAGTGGAGAGATGGGTCACAACTCACAGTTGATCTTCTCCTCCTTGTAGTCACCGTCCTCGATACCGGCGACAAAGATGGTGGCCTTGTCGGGGAAGATGAGACCACCCTTCTTGAGGTAACGGTCACGGGCCCACAGGACAGTGTCCAGCATGCTCTCGTACAGCAAGAAGTAGCCCATCCACTCGGAGATGATGATGTCGACCTCGGGGAAGGGAAGAACAACCTCCTCCATCTTGCCCTGAAGAAGAGTGATCTTGTCGCTCAAGCCGTTAACCTCGACGATCTCCTTTGCCTTGTCGATGATGGTCGACATGTCAACACCAATGACGTGCTTGGCGCCAGCCTTTGCGGCGAACCTGTGGGATTGTCTCAGTATGGGTGGAATCGTGGACGAGGATGGAGGTGGGAGGATGCGCACATGGACAGGATGCTGGTACCACAGCCGACATCGAGGACGACCTTGTCCTTGAAGAGGTGGCGGTTCTGGTAGATGGCATCGCGGTAGCTGCGAGTGCGCACATCATCTTTCTAAAACAGTCGGGTCTTGTCAATTCACACGCTCTTTCTTTGGATTGAGTCCTTGGACTGCGGCGCAACGTACGAGCATCTCCTCGTGGATTCCGTGGTGGTTGTAGCTGCGCATCTTGTCAGTCCTGCGCCCTTCAGTCTGGTCAAGTAGAGAATGGTGAATTTACCTGTTGAAGTAGTGCTGCTCAGAGTGAGCGAGGCCGGCCAGGCGGTCGCCGGTTTGCGGTGCGGTTGCGTTGTTGGCCATGATTGGATGTTTCTCGGCGATTCGGTATGGATGAGAGAATGTGATGGGCAGGGCGTGGAAGCGAGTGAAAACAAAGATCGGATGCAGGAAAAGTCGACGGGCTCATGCTTTCAACTCTTTTTCATCAAAGCAGAAGCTTCGACGACAAACGTCCAAGCGCTCGGACTTGAGAGAAGAAAACGCCGCGACTTCCTCAAAACCCTGCAAGACCCTGTTTCACCCACCAACTTCAAGTCTGGACTTCTTGGCATCACGCTTCGTCTTCTCTTTCTTGCAAAATCATGTTTTGATAGGTAGTGAATATATACAGCAAAGAATAGTATAGCTCTTCTTCAATCAAAGTCAGTTGACCATCTCCTCTGCACCTGCCATGGTTGCATCCATGTCGTCAATTCTGTCGGCAGGTTGGAAATGACTGTAGACTTCTTCATTATCATCAACCAGCCAATCCAGATGTGTCTCCTCGGGAGGAAGTGTAGCTCCCAATCCCTGACCAGGTTTTGGGTAATTCGCCGTGGGGTTATCAAGCTCGTTATAGCCTTCATCCACATCATCATCTGGTCGCACCGGTAATGGATAGTATGCATGCTCGGATTCATCTGAGGGAGGCTCTGGCGGATTTGGTGGTAGAGGCTCAGCTGCAGGTTTGGGAGGATCAAGCAATGCCGAGAGCGTGGAAGGCAGGGGTGTTCGGTAAGCTCCTGGTGGGAACAATACCAACTCTGGATGTGATCTATCTGCCCGTAGCAATAGCTCTACCAGCGTATGTGATGGTAATAAGGTCAAGACTTCTCGTTTCTGTGATGGTCAGCTTGTGGCATTCTGGTCTTTTTAACACAAACACACCTGCTCTTCTGTCAATTCTCCGCCTGACACAAATGAGTCAACGTCAACCTCTGGTGCTGGTCGAACTGTACAGTCCGAACAGAACCATTCCATGTCGGGAATATCTACAACCTCCTGACTGATGGGAGGATAATGGCAATAGCGGTGGTAAGGAGTGTTACAGCCATCACAAAATACTATCATGTTGGTGGCTGGACTATGCGGTCGAAGACATGCCTTGCAGACTGCCAATTCCGGATTCCTACGTCCCCAATTGCGCTTGCGTTTGACGCCAGATGTGGGTGAGGCTATTACGGGTACGAAAGTAGTGGGTTTTGTGATTGCGCGGCCAGATCGAGATGTTGTCGCCAGAGGAGTGTTTTCGGCATCGTCAATAACATCATCATCGCTGTCAGAGCTGACTTCATGAATCTTGATGCCTTCAGCCAATGGTTTTCTTCCACCTCTGCCACCTCTTCCTCTCGGTCTTCCTCCTCTTCCCCTTCCACGGCCCCGGCCTGTAGATGTTGGTGTGGCCATAGCTGCTGACAACGGCGTCATAACATCTCCAGTCAAAGCACCTCTGCCTCTGCCCCTTCCTCGACTACCACGAGGACGACCTCCGCGGTTTCTCCCTCGTCCACCCCTAACGACGGGCGTTGCAGCATCCATGTCCGTGTCCATTTCCTCCTCCTTTACTATTCTCAAGGCAGAGTCATCCGGATGCGAGTCGTCTAGTGTAGTCGAAGTGGTCATGTTCTTCAAGACGGCGTTTCTCGCAGCTTCCCACTCTTGTGTACCATGAACAGCGGAAAGCGAGTTTTGAGGTAAGCGTTTCAGGATTTCTTCAATAGCTGGAGAGAAAGACCTGATTCCAAGTCTAGCAGTCGTGTCATACGGCGGAGCATTGATTGAGGGAGCTGTGGTCGCCGGCGCATCCGTTGAGGAAGCGACTAGAGAAGGTGGTTGAGTTGAGTCGACAGATGGGAGCGCATTCGCTGGGGCAATATCAGGTGATGTCGCATTGGCCAGAGATGCAGGATCATGGCCAGTCGACATATCGACGGTTCAATGGGGGCAGTTGCAGCATAAGAGGCAGTTCTTGTCGCATGACGGCTGCACCACGCATCATCGCACCTGCCGCGGGAAGGCACCGCCACACGTCGAAAGGGTCGACGCCACAAAGGGACCTTCTGGTCTTGTTCCCATTTCCCGCGCCACACTTGGAGCGTCGCCTACGTCAGCGCGCGCCATCAATTCCTCAATCCAAGAACGGCTGTCAACAAACTTCCCTTCTCCCAGCAAAAGATGCCTGACCGACCATCCATCGCCGTGACGGCCGCGCAAAAGACCGAAAGGCACGACTTTGCTGACGGGAACAAGACTCCTCCACCGCAATCGTCCCCTCCTCGCTCACCTTCTCCTGCCCAACCGCCGCTATCTCCCAAACTCTCGACGGCTTCGCAAAAGACGACGGGCACGACGGGACCGGGAAGACCACGATGGATCCTACACATGCAGGCCCAGATGTGGCGCTTCCTCATGGGAATTGGAATGCTGCTCCACCGCATGGCACCTCCTCACCCGCCGAAACCGTCCTTCAAGCGATCCATCAAGGCGACTGTTAGTTCCAAGCCTGGCTCATTCGACTTGCACTTCTATGTGCCCAAGGACTACGAGAAGCATCGCCGTATGGACTTCAGCCAGAAGAGGTATCCTTGTGTCATCAACTTTCACGGTGGAGGTTTCACTCTGGGCAGCCCTAGTGATGATGCTCGTTGGTGTGGAACCGTCGTCGACGAATGCGCTGCTGTTGTTGTCAGTGTCGACTACCGTCTGGCTCCCGAGAACCCCTTCCCTACCGCTGTCGAGGACGGTGTAGATGCTGTGCTGTACATGGCCAACAACGCAGACGAACTTGGCATCGACGAGAATAAGATTGCGCTTTCCGGCTTCAGCTCCGGCGCCAACATGGCCTTCACCGTCCCTCTCCGCCTGTACGACCACCAAAGCGAATTCAGTAGAGTCGAGACAAACAACGGTGCTTCGTCGTCTCTTCTCAGTCTGCCTCGCGCACAGGATCCCAGCTCTTCCAGTCTCAGTGTCGACCGCATCGTCCGCAGTCGCAGTCATACCGTTGCTCCCACTCTGGCAAGCCTGCAGAAACAGCAAATGTCGGTCAAGCAATGCGAAACCGTCCAGTCCGTCTCTCTCTGCGCCATCGTCCCTTGGTACCCCTCCTGCGACTACACCCAGACCCGCGAAGAACGTCGCAACACTTCGGTCCGCACAGATCAAGATCTCCCTGCCATCTTCACCAATCTGTTTGATGAATCATACCTGCATCCTCCGGACACCATCCCTCTGGACTCGCCTTATCTCTCTCCCGGCATTGCTCCTACAAACCTCCTTGCCGAAGCTCTTCCTCAAGACATCATCATGCACACATGCCAGTGGGACATGCTCCTCGCTGAGGGTGAAAAGTTCCGCGACCGTCTTACTGGAAAGGGTATCAACAAGACTGTCCACTACAAGATGATTGAAGGTGTGCCTCATGGTTGGGACAAGGCTCCCAATCCGTTGAAACCTACACCTGGTGTCAAGCAACATTATCTCAATGCCACAAACCACCTACGACGAGTATTCGCCAAACAAGGTGGAAGCGCCACTGAAGAAGCCACTATTGGCGGTGTTGCTGGTGAAGGAAGAAGAATGAGTACCCTTGTTAATTAGATCTTCTTCCTTGTTGATGTATAGCATAAATCTAGCCTTTCATCTCTATCGCAACACTTCTCCTTTTTCCGAACATCTGGTTGACTTGACTTCAGCATCCTGCAACACGGGCATCATTGAACATCGCGGCATTAAGACGGCGTTACTCGCTATCTCCTTCGCCAGCCCCGGAACCCGGACAGAAACATGGTTTTATGCTTGCATAACCTCGTTGATGCTTCCAACACCCCTCCCGGATATACATCACCCCGACTGCCTCTACGTTATTGGTGTAAACGCCCGCTATGCTGCAGTACAATGCTCGAATCTTTGATTTTCCGCATCTTCCGGCTTGTTGACATCTCCTCATTTATGCCTTGCTCGATTTCGTCCTAGACCGTCTTACAAAACAAGTGGTCGCCCTCGAAGCGATTCCTTCCAGGTTCTCTCCTCGATCAAGCATATTCACCACCGTTTCTGTATACCTTTCCCTGGTCATGTCCGAGAAGTCGACCGACTCAGATCTCGAACGTGGTAGTCATGTCCAGCCTCCTCAACACCATCATGGACCATCAGTATCTTGGTTCCGTCTGGTCTACGATCAAGCTCTGGTCACTCCCGAAGTACAGAACTGGAGATACGCTGGATCAGGAACAGAAGAAGATCCGTTTGTTGTCGTCTGGATAGACAACGACCCTCGCAATCCCATGACCTGGCCCGATTGGCAGAAATGGTGTTTGGTAGCTTTGGTCTCCATCGCTACCCTCGCCGTCGCTTTCGTGTCTAGTGCCTATACTGGAGGCTTGAGCGAAGTCATAGTGCAATTTCAGACTTCCCAGTTGATCGTGACGCTTGGAGTGTCGCTATTTGTACTAGGATTTGCCATTGGACCACTTATGTGGGCCCCCATGTCGGAGATTTTTGGACGCCAGGTCTTGTTTATTGGAACTTATGCTGCGCTTACTGCTTTCAATGCTGGAGCTGCTGGGGCGCAGAACATCACGACATTGCTGCTCATGCGCTTCTTTGCTGGTTCCTTTGGTTCATCACCATTGACAGTATGCTCTACCCTTCCAAATTCTTGTCTTTTCTCAAGTCTCAAGACTAATGTGTAGCTCCAGAATGCTGGCGGTATCATCGCAGACATGTTCGACGCCGATCAGCGTGGCCTAGCCATGACTTTCTTTGCCTCAGCTCCCTTCCTCGGGCCAGTCATTGGTCCAATCGTCGGCGGTTTCGCAGGCGAGACCATTGGCTGGCGTTGGGTTGAAGGCATCATGGCCATCTTCACCGGCATCCTCTGGATTGCAGGTTCCCTACTCATCCCAGAAACCTATGCGCCTGTCCTCCTCCGCAAGCGGGCGCGCGCTCTCGAAGAGACCAACCCTGGTAAAATCTACAAGACAAGAGCGGAGATTGCATCTGGTCCTGTGCAGTTCGTGAATGTGTTTAGCACTGCATTGATCAGACCTTGGAAATTGCTTTTCGGCGAACCTATCGTGTTACTGCTTAGCATTTACATGTGAGTATAAATAACCATCGCGCTAAGCACATCCGATCTCTGACTTCAATACCGCAGGGCCATCATCTATGGAACTCTGTATCTCATGTTCGCCGCCTTCCCCATCGTCTATCAACAAAAGCGCGGCTGGTCTCCAGGTATTGGCGGTCTAGCCTTCCTCGGCGTGGCAGTAGGTATGCTCTTCGCGATCGTCTACTGTCTCTGGGATAACAAACGATACAAACGCGTCGCAGCTGCCAACAATGGCAACGCACCCCCAGAAGCCCGTCTCCCTATGTCCATGGTAGGAGCTTGCGCCCTCCCAATCGGTCTCTTCTGGTTCGCTTGGACGAACTCGCCAAGCGTACATTGGATGGCGTCAATTGCTGCTGGAGCCCCTTTTGGATTCGGTATGATCCTCGTTTTTCTTGGAGTCATGAATTATCTCATCGATGCATATACCATCTATGCTGCCTCCGCTCTCGCTGCCAACTCGGTCTTGAGAAGTTTGTTCGGAATGGCGTTTCCGCTGTTTACGAGTTATATGTATGCAAACCTTGGTATACACTGGGCGAGTTGTATACCTGCTTTTCTTGCACTCATGTGTCTGCCTATGCCGGTGAGCGATTACTTTTCCGCCTCATCCTTGTGGAAACGCATTACAGTTATGAGCGGCTATGCTGACTTCCAAACTATGTAGTTCTTGTTCTACAAATTCGGACCCAACATTCGCGAAAAGTGCAAGTTCGCCGCCGAGTCGGCTGCTTTTATGCAGAAGATGAGAGAGGGGCGGTGAAATGTGGTCGATTTAGGGGATAGCCAAGAACCTCGGTGTTATCATGAACCTAGCTTCCTGTTGCTTTCCCCACTGGCCCCGATTGTATCTCATCGTATCGATTCATATTGACTTCTATCCGATGCAAAAGAGCACATGCCGTGCTTGACCTATAGTATCAACATCATATTCGAGATCTTCAGGTACTCCCCGCTTCCCCACTTGTCAACAGGTATACACCAACCCCGCAATTCTGGAGACTAGCACACATCGACGTCAAGCGTCTTCCCAAAATCGATTCTTTTGAAGAAAACCATGCGACGATCCACAACTCTTTCAATGTGGGGATCTTCAGAACTTCCAGACTACAAACTACAAATGAGACAATCATCCACCAATGTCTTGCCAATGCATCAACATCATGCATTCGCCCTTCTGGACTATCTCGACTGCAGCAGTCTGTGTGGCTGTCGCTCAAGCAGCTTCTCTTGAAGATGTTTGCACTTCAGCTTATGCAGTTGCTGCTTTACCGGCTGCTGATTTCTATCAAGGCATTACCATCGACAATGCATCCGTGACTGCCAATCCAGTTTACGCCGCCAATGCCAGCGGTAATGTCATGTTTCCGGATTCCACTTTTGATTACTGCAATATCAGCTTCTCTTACTCTCATGATGGAATTGAGGGTGATAAAGTGAGGTTGGTCTATTGGTTGCCTTCGCCCGATAACTTCAAGGATCGCTTTTTGTCTACGGGTGGTGGCGGTTATCTGAGTATGTTCGATACTAATTGCTGTGCATTAAAACTTGCTAACGCGAAAGAAAAGTCTCTTCTGGCGATGGTTTATCTGGCTCGCTGCCTGGTGGCATCATCTACGGTGCTGCTGCTGGCACTACTGATGCAGGATTTGGCAGCTTATCTACCCAATTCAGCAGTGTCTTCCTTCTCGCCAATGGCACTGCTAACCTCCACAACTTGAATATGTTTGGATTTCAAGCTATCCATGAGATGACGGTGCTGGGTAAGGAGTTCACCAAGGGCTTCTTCAACATGACCAAGGACGACAAACTATACGCTTACTACCAAGGTCAGCAAGAATACACATTTGTCTGCAAGAAGTGACCACTGACACTCCACAGGTTGTTCAGAAGGTGGTCGCGATGGCTGGAGCCAGATCCAACGCTACGGAGATCAATTCGATGGCGCCGTCGTCGGTGCCCCTGCTTTCCGCTTCGCTTTCCAACAAGTCCAACACGCATACTCCGACATCGTGGAGCAAACACTAGACTACTATCCTCCTCCTTGCGAGATGGAAAAGATACTCAACGAAACAATCACCGCTTGCGACCCGTTGGATGGAAAAACCGATGGCGTGGTCGCCCGTACCGATCTGTGCAAATTGCGTTTCAACACTAGTGGCTTGATCGGAACACCATACTCATGCGCTGCTTCTCCTGTGTATATGGGATTCCCACCTCATCCTGCTTGGCCGGCGCAAAATGGCACTGTCACGGCAAAGGCGGTGCAGGTGGCTGATACCATTATCCGAGGCCTGCGCGACTCTCACGGCAAACAGGCCTATCTATCCTACCAACCCGCCTCCATCTTCGCAGACGCATTCACCCAATACGACACCAACACATCCTCATTCACCCTCTGGCCCAGCGATTTCGCCGCACAGTTCGTCTTACCCTTCTTGGACTTGGTCAACGCAACTTCCTTTGCAAACCTTAACAACGTAACCTACGACACGCTGAAACAATGGATGTATCAAGGTTGGCAAATGTACGAATCCACTCTCCACACCACCTGGCCAGACCTTTCCTCTTATCACTCTTCCGGCGGTAAAATTCTACACTATCATGGTGAATCCGATTTTTCCATCCCAACTGGAAGTTCGGTACATTATCGCGATTCGGTGCGGGAGATCATGTATCCTCATCTCTCCTTCAACGCTTCCAACGCAGCGCTCAATGACTGGTATAGACTTTTTCTCATCCCTGGAGCCGGGCATTGTGGATTGAATGCTTATCAACCCAATCACCCATTCCCACAAACTAATCTGCAGGTCATGATTGAGTGGGTGGAAAAGGGGATCGTGCCGCAGACTTTGAACGCGACGGTCTTGCAAGGAGATAGGAAGGGAGAGAACGAGCAAGTGTGTGCTTGGCCTTTGAGACCATCTTGGAGTAAGAGTGGTAATGGGACTGTGGAGTGTAGGTTCGACAGCAAGAGTTTGGAGACTTGGGAGGTGGAGTTTGATGCTTTCAAGATGCCCGTGTACTGAGAAGTGGTCGGAAAGTGGTGATGTTGTATATCGGTATGAGGGAAACTAAGGAAGATGGAAAAGTCTGAGGTCATTTTCGGGGTGTATCATCAGATCAGAGATTCCCAATGGACTGGTGTGATGGTCGAGTCAGTTTCAATCAAGAGCAACAATTTCGCAACCTGATCTTTCAATCGTCCACCACGTCAAACAAGAGAAAACCCCCATCTGCCCGTTAGCAAGTCCCTAGCCAACATCCCATCTCAAATACCACACAATTAACTCACAACACCTCTCTAATCAACACCAAAACATCCCATTACCGATACAAGTTTGTGCTGCCGAGGAGATATTGTCGTCAGAAACAACGCACAGGGTGTTCCTCTCATCCAACCATTTCTAGCAACCCACGACTTTCGGCCGTTCGGGCCATCACTACTGGCAAAATCTGGCAGGATATGCAAGTATAATTGTTAAATGAGCGATGCGGTGGACTAGGAATATGCGATATTGCGGATAGATTTGCTCTTTGACCTTAGGCTTGACCATGGATGTAATGCGAGATGAATATTTTCCATGGCAGGAAGAAAACCGTCAATACGGTGATGAAAATTCAAAATCGCCATGACGTATATAAAGACCGTGATAGCGGTGTCCTTACCTGCTCATCCATTATAACAAAAAGCCAATATCGTAGAAAGCGGGAGTTTCGAAGGTCATAGCAACAACGACAACAATGACCTTTGTGCAAATCTCGATGTTTCGGCATTCGCTCAGATGCCGGTTTTCGAAGTCGACATAAGCTTTCTCCATCGTGTCGACGGGGAAAGGTGGAGGTGCTGCTCAAAGAGGAAGGTAGATGTGCAGTAGGATTGCGGAGGAGGATGGACGTGCTACGCGCACGCGAGTGAGGGGGAGCACGCTGCAGACACCAGACGTTGGCTGTAGAAGAGGAGCTGAAAGCAAGAGAGCACAGCACACGTCGTCTGTGGTAGACATAAGCTTTCCCTCTCGCTTGTCCTCACTCCTGAAGGGGTGTTTGGGTGCTGGAAGGGGTTTGAACGGAATGAATACGCGGTGTCAGGGCGGAAGCACGCGAGTAATCGTAGCGATTCCATCAGCAATCTCGTGACAGTGGATTGACTCGTATTCCTGCAGCTTGACGTTGGTTCATGATTTGAAAGACGGGCAGGAAGTTTGGACGGAGCGATCGTCCGAGAAACCTGAGGCATGATGCAAAAGGTCAGCATTATTCAAGCGTGATGTCGCTTGATGGTTCGCATGATTTGATGGCTGTTATCTGTCTACCAACTGCTTTCGGGTGCATGTGCGAACTCATCTCGACAAGGCATCCCGCGGTTTCCGGCTTCCGAGGAATGGAATTGTTGTACAAGATTGGTTCTTGATACACCAAAATCAAGTGTGAGCGGGTCGTGAATGGAGTGCCATTTGAGCAAGTGATAGAGAGGTTACATCGAAGAACGGTTGGTCGAAGTGATTTCGCTAGCATATCGCTGACCACAAACCTGATGCGGACTGGTGGATTACGGTCTCTCCGTTGCATGATAGCGGCAAAGTCATCCTGTACTTTCTTGTGCCGGTGATGATCTCCCAATAGACTCGTCGAAGGATTGCATGTGGCGATGATAAGCTTCTCCCACAAGCGAATCAAGCCGTCAGACCAAGCAAACGCTCCCCTTCCCTTCCGTTCCTGCCGCGGTTCTTCTTGCTGTTATGCATATCAGACAAGCCATTCTCGAAGGAACAAGGAATGAGTCCGCAGGATGAGGCGCACCAAGGATCAATAACGTGGGCTAATTTTGACGAGTCAGAGATAGCTTGTTCCCAGCAGCTTGGTGAGCTTGGCGGCAAGATAGCGCGGCAGATGCGGCGAGGGCGCCGATTGGATACTCCACGTTCTTCTCCGCGATGATTTGGGAAAAAGAGTTTCCTTGACAAGCGGTTTCCCTTTTCCTCGACATCGTCGAGATCGCGTGCTTCGTGTCGGTTATCTTTTGGCGCGCACGCGACATTTCCACATTCATCCGCCGTGGTCCTTGCTGTGGTGATTTGCTCCAAACCTTTTCTGACTTGGTACTCGCGACAGAGGCATTTGCCGAGTCTCATCCATGAATCGTTATATTGCAAAAGAGTCTTGGAATGCGCAGGGCAATGTGAAGGCGTCGCTTTGCGCCGAACGGTCGCAATGCGTTTAGGCGGGTCGTGTGCGACGAGTCTCGTGTCTTGCTAATAAACAAAACCCCAAGGGCCAAAGCCAATTGCATGGCAAAATTGCGTGATAAGCTCAACCAAGCTGTAATTCAAGAAAATGGCTTGCTTTGGCGAGGTCTTTACTTTTGCTTATCACAGGACCACCAGACTTTGGCGAAAGCTTGGGGTTGACTTGTCTGGACTTGTCTCAACGCGTACTAGCTTTATGCGGCAGGTGAGCGACGACCGGGAACCCTCCGTGCTCGACCGAGATGTAGCTATTTTCCGGCGGCGAAAGAGCAGCGAGGCTCGAACGGCGCCGATTTTGTTGACCTGCCTTTTGCAGAAAGGTCGCAGAATTGCCTCTTGCAACCCTACCTCGGATCCTCTGATGATCTTAGCCTTATCTTCCGTCCATGTTGTAGCACCCGGCTCTCGCCTGCTAGGTCAGTGCTCGAGTGAAGGGTCCCCCGGGGGGTTGCAGTGAAGTGATATATGAGAACGAGCTGTCCCCTTGTTGCGCTCGTCTTTGATCAGCCGTTTCCCATCGACACACACATCCATCATGGCCGACCAAATAACACCGGAGCGCTCCATCGACGAGAAGCACCCCTACACTTCGGGTTCTGAGCCTGCTCACGCCCCTGGTCTCACAACCGAGGATTATGAGGGCAAGCCCACAGAGGAAGAGCGCAAGACTCTCCGCCGCGTCCCCGGTTCTCTTCCCACCATCGCCTACCTCATTTGCGTTGTCGAGTTCTGTGAGCGTGCCTCCTACTATGGTTGCCAGCCTTTGTTCAGCAACTTCGTCAACCGTCCTCTTCCCGTCGGCGGTAACGGATATGGTGCCCCTCCTTCTGGTACCCAGCAGACCGCCGGTGCCCTCGGCATGGGAACTGTGAAGGCCAACGCCGTTTCACAGTCATTCTCACTTCTGTGTTACGCTCTTCCCCTGGTCTTCGGTTACCTCGCCGACGCCAAGACTGGCCGCTTCAAGCTCATTTGCTGGGGTGTCCTTCTCTTCGGTATTGCTCACGTTCTTCTGGTTGGAGCTTCTGCCCCCGGCCTTCTTTCCAGCGGTGCTGCCAAGGGTCCCTTCTTCGTCTCCGTCTACCTTCTTGCTGTCGGATCTGGTAAGCTCACATCTTGAAATTCTTAACTTTCCCATCAAACTAATATTCGCTGCAGGTATCTTCAAGCCCAATGTTTCTCCTCTTCTTCTCGACCAGATGCCCGAGACTGTTCCCGTCGTTGTGACTACCAAGAAGGGCGAGAAAGTCATCATTGACCCCGAGGCCTCCACTGAGCGCGTCATGCTCTGGTTCTACCTCCTGATCAACATCGGTGGTTTCATGGGTGTTGCCACTGCCTACTGCGAGAAGTACATTGGCTGGTGGTTGGCATTCCTCATTCCCCTCATTCTCTACATCCCTCTTCCCGCTCTCCTCTGGTATCTCCGCAAGCGCCTCGTCCTTCACCCTCCCGGTGGTTCGGATCTTCCCAACGTCTTCAAGGTACTCAGCATCTGCTTCCGCGCTGGCGGTATCAAGAGAATTGGTCGTCACGGTTTCTGGGAGCCTGCAAAGCCTTCAGTCATCGCCGCCAAGGGTACTGGTTACGCAACTTGCTGGGATGACCAGTTCGTTGAGGATGTCCGCCGCACATTCCAGGCCACTGGTATCTTCTGCTTCTTCCCCATCCAGTACCTCAACGACAATGGTATCGGTTCCGCTGCCTCTTACCTCACCACTATGCTCACCACCAACGGTGTTCCCAACGACGTTATTTCCAACTTCAACTCTCTCTCCATCATCTTGATGGCTCCCGTTCTCAATTACGGTCTTTACCCTCTTCTCCGCAAGTTCCACATCTCATACGGTCCCGTCGCCCGTATGACCACTGGTCTCGCTCTCTCCACTCTCGGTGGTGTTGGTTACACTGTCCTCAACGCCTACGCCTACAAGCTTGGTCCCTGCGGCAACCACGGTTCCAGCGAGACTTGTGTTGACGCCGACGGTGTCTCCCTCGTCGCTCCCATCACCATTTGGTGGGTTGCCATTCCCTACGCCATTGGTGGTATCTCCGAGTTGTTTATCAACGTCCCCGCCTACGGCATTGCCTACTCTCGCGCTCCTCCCAACATGAGAGGTCTCGTTTCCGCCATCAACCTCTTCTCCACCGCCATCGCCTACCTTATTGGTCTTGCCTGTTCTGCAGTCATCAAGGACCCCTACCTCACCTGGGACTTCGGTGGTTGCGCCATTGCCGGCGGTATCCTCACCGTCATCTTCTGGTTCACGTTCAAGCACATCGACAAGGAGGAGTACACTCTTTCCCAACGCGATGACCACCACGTCACCCAGCAGGGCCACGACCCCGAGATGGATGGCCACAACTCGCACAACCCCGTCATTGGCACCGACCCCGACAAGGTTCTGGAGTACGAGAAGAAGGGCGAAAAGGTTCCTACCTTGCATTAAAAGAAAAGTGTTGTTATTGCTTGCTTCCCATAGTTCAGATTCCCCCACCAAATTCCTCTCACGCATAATATGATGCGATGAATGCTTAATGAAAAAGCGAATGAGCTTTGATCTCTATACTTCAAACTTCTTGTCCTACTCTTCTTCAAAGTGCTACCGTGACGCGATACCAACCTCGAAGCTTGGAACGACTGATAGTCCTTGTGGCTGCACAGCTTGCAGGACAGGTCTTATAATTCGTTTTCTTGCAGGATTGATTTCTTCTCGACCACGTCCGCAACAACTGTTGGTTGTATAGTGTAATGGTTAGCACATCGGATTCTGATTCCGGTAATCCCAGTTCGATCCCGGGTACGACCTCGCTTCTCCTTTTGCCTTTTTGCCGCCCATCATCATCCATTACGACCACCTAAGGCATTCTGGTGACTTGTGAATTGTTTTGAGTCTTTGTGCGGGAAGAGCGGAGCTCACGGCGTGGCTTCCTGTTTCTTTGCTCGCGGAATTCTGTGCGGCTTGGCAATGGCGGAGCTTTTGGTTGAAGTTCACACCCTGTTCAATGTTTGATTTGTCTCTACGGACTCGATATTGGTTCAATTTGTGTCGAACATGAGGGTAAGTGTCTCAGAGTTCGAAGATAGTGATCGCGAATGTTACTGCCCGTCAGAATCGAATGACTGCGCAATCAATTGCTACTTTGCATTTTACAACAAGAATCAATCATTATCCCGTCCCATCCACTCCCCATTCGACCCGAGTCCCGGCACCCTTGGATGTCAATCCGCACTGGATCCAACCCATCACTTCTTGCTTACTTGGAAGGATATTTCAATGATTCTAAAAACGCAGACAAGGACAAAGACGGCTCGCAAGCCTGTCATATGATGGCATTCGATGGCAACGAGCCAAGCAGCTTACGAACATTACCTCCGCATTTACAGACGACCGAGACGCGTCGCGACAAACTTTCAACAAAAGCTTCACACAAACATTGACGACTCAGGGCTCATTGGAATTCCTGATTCAACATGTTCCAGTTTTAATTTGCCGGCACGAAGCAAGCTAAGCCATCAGCTATATTCCTGTATTAGCCCGGATGCTGTCTTCTCCTACTCGTGTTTTGATAACCTCCGATGTGCCTCGGTCCGCCGCATCTGCGGTCTTCCTCTACGTTTCGCCAAAGATGGTCCCGGGACCATGACTATCAGTAAACCACAGTGGAATCACGTTCAAGCTTTCCGTCTCGCGGGTCCTTTGAGCCTTCCGCCCGGTATGCACGAGGAGATATTGCTTGCTACAGCCTGTACGGGCTTGGCTTTCCTAGGCAAGAATATATCCATGACTTTACCCTACTTGGCAATGCAGTCGAGTTGACCTTCATCTCAAAACGAAGTACGCCACAAAAGGTCAAGTCCGCGAATGAGATGTTCATCAAGGTTGACTAGCGAGGTGAAATTCATTTACCCCAGGGGGAAACATGTATCCCCACAATCCACTATGCATGTCTGCGGGGGTGATGTGGTTTAGGAAGGTCTGGATCTTGTATAACCGGCTTGGAATTCTGCAAGTTCTCCTTTTGTGACGGCAACATCGTGTCTGGTATGCGATGGCGAAGTCGGCTGGCGGACGGATAATCTGGGTGGAGGGGAGGGAGGCGTGGAGATGAGGAGTCTGTAAGGCTATATGTTTATACCAGGAGATTACAAAAGGTCCTCTGCCCTCTGCATATTGAAGATCTGCATCAACAGATCACTTCGGTATTTCGACAAGTAGTTCGAAGATCATCTCCGCTTACGACAACATGCACCTTCCCAGCATCACTGCGGCTTTGGCCCTGATCGGTCTCAGCGCTGCTACCCCTACCGAGTAAATTACTTGTCGCGACGGATCCCATCTTATGTATGATGCTGATGTTTATCCAGGTACAGCACTTCTTCCTCTTCCTCCAAGGATCAAGGACTCGCTCAAGCCTGGACCTCCAAAGGACGCCAATACATCGGCACAGCCTTGACCATCCGCGACGACCCAATCGAACAAGGCATCATCCAAGCCCGCAATGAATTCAACTCGATCACACCCGAAAACGCCATGAAATGGGAGTCCACCGAACCCAGCCGCAACAACTTTACCTTTGCCGGAGCAGATGCCATTATCGATTTCGCAGACAAGTACAAGAAGGAAGTCAGATGCCACACTCTGGTCTGGCATTCTCAGTTGCCCGCCTGGGTCAGCGAAGGCAATTTTGACAATAAGACTTTGATTTCCATCATGGAGAATCATATCAAGAAACTTGCTGGGCGGTACAAGAATAAATGCACTCATTGGGATGTTGTTAATGAAGGTAAGTAAACCCCTCCCTCTATTTGCAAGAGAGAGACAAGTATCGCAGTATACTGACATATACGCAAATTCACAGCACTCGAAGAAGACGGCACCTACAGAAAATCAGTCTTCTACAACACCATCGGTGAAGCTTTCATCCCCATAGCCTTCCGCCTCGCTTCCAAATACGCAGGCTCCCACACAAAACTCTACTACAACGACTACAACCTCGAATACAACAACAACAAAACCCTCGGCGCCCTGCGCATCCTGAAACTCGTCCAGTCCTATGGCGTACAAATCGACGGTGTGGGTTTGCAGGCGCATTTGACTTCTGAAGCTACGGCGAGCAGTGGTGGTGGTGTCACTCCTGATACGAATACTTTGACCAAGGTTTTGAAGGGGTTTACGGATTTGGGCGTCGAGGTCGCGTATACCGAGTTGGATGTGAGGTTTACCGTCCCTGTCACCGAGGCGAAATTGAAAGTGCAGGCGGATGCTTATGCTAGGGTTGTGCAATCTTGCATTAACATCAAGAAGTGTGTCGGTATCACCATTTGGGTAAGTTCTTTTTTTTTTTGCGAAATGGGTCTTTGGACGGACGAAAAGCTGACTGCGCGGTTGTGTGATAGGGTGTTTCTGACAAGTATTCTTGGATCCCCGGTGTTTTCAAGACCGAAGGTGCGGCGTTGCTTTGGGATGAGCAGTTCAACAAGAAGCCGGCTTATTATTCTGTTCTCAAGACTATCCAGGCATGGCGCAAGACTTGATCGTGCGAGTTTGACTGGAAGGATATATGAGATGTGGTTGGAGAAATACTGACAGACGAGGGAATGAGATTTAGGTATCGAATATTCATCATACGTTCTCCATGTCTATCTATCGGACCAAACACCCTTTCTCCCGTGTGCCCGTTCCTGTCTATTTTCTAAGGTATTTCATACATGCCATCATATGGAGAGGCCTCATATAATCCATGGAGTTCTCTTTTGTCTCAAAGTGGCATCTACACTTGGTAGGTCGTGTACGCAGAGGCCTCATTGGGTTTGTTGGAAGAAATCTGCGTCTGACCCTGATAACTCGGAAGCTCAGGCTGAGCAGCATACTTCTCCTCTCTCCTCAACTTCTGCGAAACAATAGCCGTCCACAGCGAGAAATTGCTATCGATCAAAACACAAGTCAGCAAAAGATGTCATGTGAGAGGATAGGAAGGTGATGAATGATAAACATACGCGACGATTACTGCAAGAATGACCATGACAACACTGACGCCGCAGTAGCCGCCCTGGCAGAATCTCGACATGCCTTGGGCGGTAAGGAAGACGACGGCGAGCCAGAAGACCACTTCTAGACTGTTGAGGATGAGGTAGGCCTTGAGACTGCGCCAGCGACGAAGGCTGGACACGTGGGTGGTGAGGAGTTGATAGGAGATGACGACAATAGTTTTGGCTCCCTGCGGATTGCAGATCAGTATCGCATTCATGGGAGCGAGAAGAGAGAGGGAAACAAAACACAAACCATTGCGATGGCCATTGTGTCTGACCTGGTCATGGGCATGGAACCGGGTTTGATGGCAATGCGGACGCCCGAGAGGATTATGATTGTGAGGACGAGGGTGAGTTGAATCCAATGCATTTTGTTTTTGAATGAGGTGCTGAAGAAGGGGCTGTTGAGGAAGCCAGAGGCGGTGGAAACTCCATTGCGTACGTGATTCATGACTGGGGAGTGTTGGGTGATTCAAGAACAGGATTGAGGAGGTAGATGTATGAAGTATTGAAAGTCGTTCGTGGTCTTTCAGAGAGAGGAGAAAATGGAAAGTCTTTGATTGGCGGGTGTGGTTGCGATGGGATGGAAAGATGGAAGATGAGAGGAAGACATACACTTGCCCCGACCTACTTATCTACGACTCTTGATGTTGGAGAAGTGGTGATGGTTGCGATTGTTGATTGCTGCGTTGAATGCTTGGATGATTGCTTGGAAGTTGCGATACGCGTACTCACGTATACACCCGTATACCTACTCACGTATTCGCGTATCACGATTGAAACGTGGAGAATCTACAGTGTCGCAGCCTTCTCATGCGGATTGCGGATCTTGTCGGTGTTGCAGCCTGGGATGCCCAGTAAAGCTACGCGTAAAATGCAAAGGTAAAAGCGACTTCTGCAAGGATAGTTGAGACATGGTTCTGCTTGGGCCTTTTTGAACCTGTTCGACCCATGGCAGGTCGGTGGGCGCAGCGAGTGCTTGCGATAAGACTCGCGACATGGACGGATGGTTAACTTGGCGTGTTCTATTGCTTGGCCTCGTCGTGTGATAAAGCAGATTTCGTGACTGCAGTCAGGAAGGCAGAAAAGGCTGGTCGAACGCTGGAGAGGGAAGTCGGCGCTGGTCTTGGCGATAACAAGTTGATCGCTCTTGCTGCTGACGAGCGCGCGAGCGTTTATTTAGTCCGCAAAACACTCGACCATGCTGCCTTATCGACCCTTCATCACTCTCACTATCTGCGCCATGTCTATCTCTGACCGAAGTCGCCAACAGACCTGTGGCGAGTCGCACCACCGTGCACTGCAATGATACAGCGACGCAAGTTCAATCCGAGTCCTCGATCGCGGACCAAGATCATGCTGACATGTCTTGAATACGCCGATGCAGACCCGTCAAGATGCTTTTTACAGCCTTTCACGTATCCCTTTCGAAACGCTTCAACACGAAACATACGACTCTTGAGTGCTCTGTACCGCCATGTCGCGAGTCCAGCATACCTGCCTTCACGAGCGACAGCCCACAGCCGTCATCGATCATGTCAACCTGGAGTAAGAGCATGGGATCACATACACAGAGGCGAAGGGAAGAGTAGACGGCAAATGATAGAGAACAAGGCATACTTTTCCAGACTACAATCAACCATGGCCAGCATCCGACGTCGCTCAGCCTCCGCGCCCCGAATCCAACTACGCCGAACCTCATTCAGTCACCATCGCCTACAGAACGACACCCTTGGTCTGCTTCATCTTGGCTACATTCAAGTTTTTGATGAAGAAGATCCAGATCAGCGACAGGCCCATCAACCCAACACCTGCCGAGAGCATCCTTGTTTGTGCATATCCGTACGCTTTCTGGATGCCAATGCGCTCCGCACTGCCGACTGGATACGCGAGCTGCGCTGGCAGACTTGCGTAGATTGTTGTCAAGTTTGCCTGCGCCGACTCTGGTAGGTAACGCACAAGCCCCTTCTCGAATGTGTTTGTCCAGATGGCTCCGGAGATGGTGTAGCCGATGGATCCTCCAACACCGCCACTGATGTACAACAAGGACAATACGGCTGCTACGTGTTGATGGTCGACGGATGCGAGCACTGCCAGCTGCACCACAAGAGTGATGATGGAGCCACCGATCGAGATGAAGATCTCACACATGACAATGTAGCCAATGTACTGGTTGGGCTGGCGGAAGTGGATCATAAGCCCAAGAGCAAAGATGTATATCGGAACGGCGATGAACAGCAGCCACTTGAAGTGTCCAGTCCTGCGGATCAGATACCCGACACAGAAGAGCAGGAACCCTGACACAACTGAGAAAGTGCTGTTGACGTATCCGGCCTCGGCCACCTTCAGATTACTGACCACCTGAAGGAAAGAGGTGAAGTACGAATTCCAGCAGTAGTATGACATCTGATAGGTTGCATCCAAAAGGCAAGTGAAGATGACGGTGCGATTGATCAGATAATCTTGCTTTAAGAACGGAGCAGGAGCAAGATAGATCTCGTGAAGAGCGAACAGTGCCAACACAACTATGCCGACAACAATCATGGCGATGATGTAGTCGGTCGACCATCCATTGGGTGCAGATGTCGCTAGGGTGAAGGGTAGAAGGAACACTGTCAGACCGCCAGCAAAGAGGATGACACCAAGCACTGTGATCAGCTGTCAGCACATCTGCGCAATTCCACCGGATCTCCTCTACTCACAATCGAAATCGACGATGCCTCGCCAGACTCTGCCAATAGTGATCGGGCCGCTGCTTTCTCTGACTAACAGTCCCTGTTTCTTGGCTTTGTGTTCATTGACCTTCAGAACTGCGAACAATGGGGCAGTCACGCAGGGAAAGATGATAGCGAAAGCCCCGAAGCCCCATCGCCAATTTACGTTCAGCAAGAACCCTTCGGCAGCCTTGGAACCGGCGAAAGCAGTGATCATGTATGGCGAGGAAGTGAAAGCAAACGCGAGGCCACGGTTTCTGAGATCGGTGATATCAGCTGCTACTACGCAGACCGTGTAGATGAGACCGGCAGTTCCGACAGAGTAGAAAACCTGGTTGCACCGGGAGTCAGCGATGAACCCGAGCAGCAATTGAATTCGAGATATTCCTTACCTGAGCAGCACAGAATGTGGCAAGGTTCTGAGAGACTGCCATCAATATCATGCCGATTGTGGTGAACACGACCATGAGCGCAAAACCTTCAGCTCGACCCCAAACATCCAACAGCTTGGCCATTGGAATGTACACTGCAGAAACCATGGCGCTGGCTACGATTTCGATCACCGTCAGGAGAGAATGGGACTGGAAGTCGCTGGTGACATAGGGCAACAAGCTGTACAAAATAGAGAGGCGGAAGCCATTGGTGAGGAAGAGGAGCCAGATGCTGTTTATGTCAGTCCGGTGGCTCGGATTCACGACCTGTCTCCAAGACTTACAGGATCAAGAGCGATGCGAGAGACGTCTTTGTCCAGGTAAGTGTGGTTGCTTGGATGCTTTGCACACCACGCTGAGCTTCATCAATCTGGACAGCTTTGTCGGTTATGCTACCTTCTGGGTACACTCTGCCAGTATCGTCGCCTTTGGGCGTCTCTGTGTTGGAGACCACATGGGTACTCGACTCTCCATCATTCTCAGATGGGTCGCCCATAACGAAGTTACGCAGCTTGGCGGAGATCAACATGGCTGCAAACTGATGGAGGAACAAGAGAGATAAGATAATCAGATGGGATGTGAGGAGGAAAAGCAGCAGATCCTCATCTCATATATTCGACATTCTTCCGAAATTGTGGGGCTTGGTATCGTTCATATCCAGGTTATCTCAAGTGCACAGAAAAAAACACTTTCAAGCCTGGAACAAACCGGAACGACTCGTGCCAGATTCGATATCGGAGGCTGGAACAAACCCCAAGCTGCCAAAGATCAGGTCACAGAGGCGGGATGGGGTGAAGGATTGCAGCAATGAACGGCGCAGACCCATATCTTCATCTAATCTGATTTGCGGATGAAGAAGAGGATCATCTAACATCTTCTGAATTGGGAAAATAGGCGCGACTCGAATCGATGCCGTCCAGTGCGCATCCTCACAAGACCGCACCAATCTGCAGCAAGTGGTGTGCACACTAAAGAAGCGCCTACTTGGCGCAGGACGATCAAGACTTCCAAGAGACTGTGAAGTATTGCTGAGAGTCATGAGCCCCATCGTGATCCGGTTGATTGATTAGATGTCACCAAAACCGCGACGCTCGGACTCACAGATGATCCGAATGATTGATTAGATCCTTTTATACAGGTGATTTCAACCGAGAACCACTGGAGGATCAACACGGATGGGGCACACTAGCGAAGCGGGAACTTGGCAAATCCTTCTACCAATAACGACTTTCTTAACCTCGATCCTTCAACCCTAACTACATTTCGTTTTACGGACGTACATTCGCGACAACAACAAGGTCTTTGGTCTCCGATATATGGCCCACGAACAATATCAAAATTCTCTAAACAGCAACGCCGAGCGGCATCGCCAGCCCAGCTCGCTTTCCAGTCCGCTGGGCATCGTCAACCGACAATGCATCCTGTCGCCAAGGCTGCAGCATTGTCGCTCTCTGCAGCGTTGTCCATTCATCCAAAGTGATTCGATATTCGACCTCGCCCTCCTCAATCCCGGCAGGTGGGGTTTCGTAGTGGTTGAAAAACGTGCGAACCAATCTCATCCCACAAGCAGACATGGTGGCCCTAGACCCTGCATTGACCGTCATGGTGTCGCCAAAAATCTCCTTGATGCCCAGGTCTTGGAAGGCGTGGCGGACGAGCTCGCGCGATCCCTCTTTTGCAAAACCTTTCCCCCAAAACTTGGGCAACACGCGCAGTCCGAATTCTGCTCTGTCGAGGTTGATCCTTGGTGGAGTGTCTTCGGTCTGATGGTGGCACAGAACCCACCAGCCAACGAAGTCGTTGTCTGAGAAGCCGACCCAGCATCCGAAGCCATTACCATGAGAAGCTGTCTCAAGCAAGAGTTTGTGGACTATCAAAGAGTCTTCGGCATTGAGTGGCTTGCCATATCCGATGTGCTTCATGACATCTGGGTCGGAGTCGAGTTGAAAGAGAAAGTTCTTGTGCTCTGCCGCGAGAGGGCGCAGGACGAGACGCTGGGTGTGCAGAGTTATTTGGCTCATGGTTGCAGAGCGAAGAATGCGAGGCAGAATTGAAGAAGCTATTGACGGTCATCGACATCGTGTTCTTAAGGCATACCTTTATACCTATTACCTGCCATCTGTCCTTCTCACTGGCACTGTCTTGGCTGGTATTGGATTCCCATCTCTGCCATGTTCGACACGCCGGCAGAACTCACCAATCCCGTTGGTGATACCTGTACATTGGATCGACATGGTGGAGCAGATGTTACATTGCAGCGATATGCACAGCCCGACTGATATGGCTAAGAGTCTGTGTTGGAGTCACTTGGCAGGCACTCCTACATCGGCCTCATTTGTCGATCATCTTTGCTCGTGTCTAAGAGACTTGGCTGTTCTTCTTATCTGATCCAAATCCCCTGCTCGATGCTCTGTTCGGCCGAAGTGGTTCGCTGATCTCTCGGCCAGAATTTCGCCAACGAGAACTGATCAACCGATATCAGATCTTTTGATAAGTCTCACCACAACTCGCCTTTTTCTGCGGCCAAGACCTTTTGGCATCTATCGGAATCATGGCCTCAGGCGTGAACCACGTGATCGCTGAGAAGCAGTCCTCGGCCGAAACTACGGGCACCACGAGACAAGGCACCATTGCCAGGAAGCTGAAGGATAGATTTTCGGTAAGTCATCTCTGGGCCCTCCATCACAGGCCCCTCTACCTATATCGTCAGCCTTGATTCTCATAAGCAGCGTACATGTTCTGACTTCGATCTCAGTCTTTCAAGAGCTTCTTCGTGTATATCGAGTTACTCTTCGCTGCTCAACCCACCTGGATTGACATATATCTCATATGTTGCGGCACCATCTGCGCAGCCGGCGCTGGGGTCCCGTTCCCACTCATGGGTGTACTGTTTGGCCAGCTTATCGACAGCTTCAATGGCGCAACATGTGCTGCCGACAATCAAGCAGCCGTGGTAGATCCGTTTCAATACGAAGCTGCCATCAATGACAAGGTCATCAAGACTGTTTGGATCGGTGTCATTGCTTTAGTCCTGATCTATGGCCACCTTACGTGCTGGAACATCATTAGTCAGCGACTCGCTCAGCGTTTACGTACCCGCTATGTCTCCGCCCTCCTCCGCCAGTCTCCTGAATTCTTCGACACTCAAGGCTCCTCCGGTCAAGTCTCAAGTCGCCTGCAAGAAGATGTAACAGCTGTCCAAGCAGGAACTTCTGAGAAGGTTGGGAATATCCTCACAACCATCAGTTTCTTCATCACTGTCTTTATCATTGCCTTCACACAGCAGCCACGCCTTGCAGGTATCCTGATTTGTATGCTACCCGCTTTCCTCATGTCGGGTATACTTGGAGGACGTTACCTTAGCAAGTACGTCACACGCCAAAGCGAAGCTGCTGCAAAGGCATCCTCCATCGCTTCGGAGGCTTTGTCGCACGTTAACATCGTTCACGCTTTCGGTGCCGGCCCTCGTCTCGAAGCCAGATTCTCTGCTCACATGGCTCGTGCTCGGGAATTTGCCACAACCAAAGCAGCCATCGCCGCTGTTCAAACAGGACTTCTGTACTTCATCGCGTACTCCGGAAATGCTTTGGCCTTTTGGCAGGGCAGTCTTCGAATCGCAGACTCTGCAGCGAACAATGGAGATGGAGCATCTGTTGGTCAGGTATACGCAATTGTCTATCTTCTTGTCGATGCTTGTGTCATGCTTGGTGGCATCGCCCCTACACTTCCTTTCCTAGGTGGTGCCACAGCAGCTTACCAGCGACTGAAGAAAGACATCGAAGCTCCCTCCTCAATTGATGGTCTGTCGGAGTCAGGTGTCGTCCTTCCATCTGATACGGCAAAGTCGGTCTCCTTCAACAATGTCTCCTTCGAGTACGCTTCAAGAGCCGGTCAACCCGTTCTGCAGCAAGTGAATCTCACATTTCCGGCTGGCAAATTCACTGCTATTGTCGGCCTTTCGGGCAGTGGCAAGTCAACCATCGCTGCTCTCATAGCTCGCCTTCATGATCCTACTGAGGGCAGCATAGAGCTGCATGGTCATAACCTGCGCAGTCTCAACGTCAAGTCCCTTCGAAGCTTTATCAGTTTTGTGCAGCAGGAGCCATCGCTTCTTGATCGATCGATACTTGAAAACATTGCTCTTGGCCTGATAAACTCTCCAAAATCTGTTCATCAGCATCTCAAACCCCTTCTGAACAGCGTCGACCTTACAAAGATGGCTGCCAAGTGTGGAAAGAGCCTTACAGCAGCAGCATTCCTTGGACCAGAGTATGCTGAGCTCGCTTCACTCATTCTCCATGCTGCTGAGCAAGCCGATGCGGCCAGCTTTGTAGAACATCTAGAGCTTGGCTACGCCACACCTGCAGGATCTGGTGGCTCTCAGCTGAGTGGTGGTCAGAGGCAGCGTATTGCCCTTGCCCGAGCCCTCATTCGTGACCCCGAGATTCTCGTTCTAGATGAAGCGACTGCATCTCTCGACTCTGCCAGCGAGAAGAGAATTCAACTTGCTGTCGAGCGCGCTGCTGCCGAACAACGCACTATCATTTCAATTGCCCATCGACTTTCGACCATACGGAATGCTGATAACATCATCGTCATGCAAGCTGGACGTGTTGTTGAGCAGGGAATGTACGTCGAACTTATGGCAAAAGAAGATGGTGAATTTGCTCGCATGGCCAATCTACAGACACTTGGTTCGACAAACGCTGGTACTTCTGTATCTGGCGACTCTCTTGAAACTGCGACATACGAGTCGGATGTCGAGTTCAACGAGAAGGATGACATGCTGGAGTCAATAACAGCTGTCGGCGACGATACAGCTGCCTCATTGCCGAGGAAGACAGAGAACAAGGACGAGACCATAGACAACGAACTAGACACTGTCCGTCCGTTCAGTTCGGTCACAAAAGGTCTGGCTTCGCTTCTTCGTCCATCGCTTGCTTGGCTTGTCATGGCTCTTATCGCTGCAGTATTTGTTGGATCCACCTTTTCCGGCGCCGGCATAATCTTCGGCTTCACGGTCGGCGCTCTCAATCCTTGCGAAAACACCGTCGAGCGCATTCTCTCCATGGGTCGCTTCTTCTCAGGTCTCTATTTCATGCTTGCTGGTGTTGAGCTCATCGCGAATTTTCTCGCTTGGTGGGGCTTCGGAGTTGCCGGCGAGAAGCTACTATACAACTTGCGGGTTCTCTCTTTCCGTTCCCTCCTGGAGCAAAACATTCACTGGCATTGCTCAGAAGGCCGTACGCCAACTAGCCTTCTGTCCATCATTACCAAAGATAGTATGTCTATTGGTGCCTTCAGTGGCTCCACCTTTGGCACCATCTTCGCCATCTGCATCAATATCGTTGTCGCCATTGTAGTTTCACACATCTTCGCCTGGAAAATCGCCCTGGTCTGCTTGATGACTGTCCCCATTCTGCTTGGTTCAGGCTTCATGCAACTTCGCATGCTAGCTCGTTACGAGGAACGCCATCGTGGTGCCTTTACTACTGCGACTTCGCTCGCCACTGAAGCCATTCAGTCCATTCGGACTGTTGCTTTACTGTCACTTGAGAACGAGTATATGGAATCATTTGAGCGTCTCCTCAAGCCGCCCCGAAAGCAAGTCGTACGTGCCTCAATGACAACAAATATCTGGCTCGCCATCTCCTACACCACTGGTACCTTCGTCAATGCTCTTGCTTACTGGTGGGGCTCGCAACTCATCATGAAGGGTGAATATACTCAGAGAGACTTCTTGATCATCCTTGTTGCCATGCTTACCAGCGCCCAACTATGGAGTGGCATGTTCTCCCTTGCACCCGAATTCTCTCGTGCCAGATTAGCCTTGTCACGGGTCATGACCGTGATTGAGATGGGCTCGAGCAAGCATATCGGTAAGCCCGGTGCTGATCCTGCCAAGTCTGGACACGACATAGAAGCATCCGGCGAGACCAAGAGCAGCATCACAAACAGTCAGACTCGTGGTGGCTCAAAAGTCGCTTTCAAGAACGTCGGCTTCGCTTATCCCAATCGTCCGGAAGTCAACATTCTGAACGACATTGCCTTTTCTCTACCACCAAACACATTTTGCGGTCTCGTAGGTCCGTCAGGTGCTGGCAAGTCCACCATTATGAGTTTAGTACAGAGGCTCTATTCGCCTACATCAGGCTCGGTCTGTATCGACGATCAAGAAATCGCCAATCTCCCAATTTCCTTCCGCGACTCCATCGCCTTAGTTCCCCAAGACCCCGCCCTCTTCGACGGTAGCATCAGCTTCAACGTCGCTCTCGGCGCACCTCCTGGTCACGAACCCAGTCAAGCAGAAATCGAAGAAGCGTGTCGTCTAGCCAACATTCACGACACCATCATCTCCCTTCCCGACGGCTATGCCACCGAATGTGGACCTTCTGCATCCCGTCTCAGCGGCGGTCAACGCCAACGCCTCGCCATCGCCCGCGCACTAATCCGCAAACCACGTCTTTTACTCTTGGACGAGAGTACCAGTGCATTGGATGCCGCTAGTGAAGCTGCTCTGCAAGAAGGACTGGAGAGAGCGAGCAGAGGGACTACGGTGTTGGCTATCACGCATCGATTGCATAGTGTGCAGAAAGCTGATATTATCTTCGTTGTCGAGGAGGGTAGGATTGTTGATAAGGGGACGCATGGGGAGTTGATGCAGAGGAGGGAGAGTTATAGGGTTAATGCTATGCAGCAGATGTTGCAGTGAGGGTGGCTAGAGTGGAGGAAGAAGATCATCTCCGGACACAAGCAAAAAGGTATAGATGTGGAAGGGCTGACATTGCCATGATCTGTATTGCAAGGATGAATGTAAGAAAGCTTCAGCCCGGCAATTTCCCTTCCGAATTTGAGGGCATCGTTATAGAAGGTGAGTGCATCACGCTTGTTGAGTATCTGCGAGATCGCTCCCAGTAGATGGACGAACCAAGCGTGCCATTGATGACCCGGCGGTAGGAGGTGCGATCTGGAAAGTCCGCTGCAAAGTGAGAGCCAGTCGAGTTGAGCAGACTAATACTTCAATTGCCCAGACTATGCAGACGAGACCGGAGATTGGAGAAACAAGCGAGCGAACACCACCAGCATCGAGATTGCGTTGAGCAGTCTAAGTCCATTTTGCTCGGCTGACTCAAACTAAAGAAGTTCTTTGTAATCCCCACGTTCGAAAAGGCCTTCCGGCAGAGTGCGTCCATACGCCCTCGATGGGTCGCGATATATCGTATGCACATGCATTGTAAGATCGCCCCCTGGGAATTGCGGCGAAAACTCGATAAACAGATTTGGTCCTCGAATGCGAAAGTAAGAGGCGCCGTTCCTCCTGAGTTCATGCTCTAAGGGTCCACTCCAAGCGAAGCATGTGTTGTCCAAACCATTCTGGACTTCGGCGATACGTGACGCTGAATGCACGTCGTTGAGAATGTTGACCCATTCTGAAATCAAGTCCAGGAGCATCTCCTTTTGCGAGGAGTCGAGATGGCTGCCTTGGATGCCGACATTTGGGAGTGTCTTGTCAAAATCGCCTGGTCCTTGTACCATGTCTGAGACTGGATGAGTAAAGACGGCTTGTTTCCGTTGACTTTCGCTGAACGATCTCATCAATGCGAACGCCTTGTCGTTTTCGTCAGCAAGTACACGTTTCTCTCCATCCTCCCCGGTGTAGCTTGCAGGCAATGCACCAGTCAATACAGGTGTCAGCACAGCGTTTCCACCACATACAGCAATGTTCAACGCCAAATGATGACCTCCGAATTGAATCATCCACACTTTTTCCATTCCAGGCTCTCCCAAGATCGCAACGGTGTACGCAGCACGTCCCGCGGTGTAGGGGACACCACTGTCTGCCAACATCTGATCGGAGCCCATGATTTCTTGAATTTTGCGAAAGCCTTTCTCACTCAGTGCTGTGCGGAGAAGATGCATTACTGCAGAGTGTTGTGCAGTATTCATTTCGCCGAGTCGAATTCCAGGACGAGGTACATCGCTGACTGGAAAGTTCGACCATGTTGATGCGCCGAATTGTTCGCCGACGAAACGGAAATTGGGGAGTTTTGGGTGGGGGAAATAGACTGGTGTGGGTTGATCCGTAGCGTTGTAGGGGAATTGTAAAGTTGCAAGGGATGAGGCGTCGAAGAGGGAGAGGAGGATCTGTGCTGCAGAGACGATGGCTGTGGTTTTGATGAGTCCTGCGTTCATATCTGTGGTTTCAATATCTGCAGGGATAGATTGTGCGTTTGGGGGAGAGTTTTGCATGATGATGATGAAAGTGTAGATTGCAATACACGTTGCTGGAAGGTAAATGTAAGGTGATAGCATGATGCGAGTCGAGTGATCTTGGCAGATGGGGCCTTTAGAGCAAAGTGCTCATATGAAACTTGAGCTATGATTGAGATCTGATAGTGGGTACGTGTTGCCATGAGTATGTAGGCGTCTCATTGCTTTAATACGGCTATCGCGGCGTTGGAAATCGAAACGTGAAGCCAGCATACGGTGGGACAACTCGCCGCAGAGCTCAGCATGACGCACGTCACTCGCAGGTCAAACTAGCTTCTGTACAGAAGTGTAAACAGCCTGATCGATTCTGCGTCCATATGCAGTTAGAGCCGTTGTGGTGGAGACCTGCACTTCCAGAGGCGCAACACTTTCGCTGTGGTTCGCACCTTCGTCGACCATTAGGCCCGCGCATCTATTCGACTTCTGGACATAGGTCTCTACAATGAGGGGTCTCAAATCCCGAAACGATTCCCAAACTCATCTGTATCATGGTAGATTCTGAGTCGAATGCGAGACTGAGCTTTCTGATTCCGGAGACCTTTCTCCGATGATCTTCAAAGCTCTATATAACACTTGATGCAAATTCGAAAAAATCGATTACATTGTGGAGCGGAAGAAACATCGTCACTGCCTTCCGTACGCAAGATGGCACTGCCCTGAGTTTCAGGCCCTCTGTACTAATAACCTAGTCTTCACTCTGCACGACTACCGAGTGTAAAGATTGTACCGAGATGATGTTACACGCCGACCTGACCGCGTCACACGCATGCGTACTCTGGATTGTACGTCTCTAGGATATAAGGAACGAGCGGTAGACTGTCATGCTGCTCTTTCATTCTCTCATCTTCTCATTCTCACAGCAACTCAGATACCGCGCTGCCAGTCATGGTCGCTCTCTTCGGTCTCATAGCGGGTCTCACTGCCACGCCCCTCGCTCTCGGAGCTGCTCTGCACCCAAAAATTTCCTCTCATGTCGAAACTTCTTATGGCGCTATCAGAGGTGCCATCTCCGACCTTGAAAGCGACGTCATCTCGTACAAAGGTATCCCATTTGCCAAGCCGCCTGTCAATGACTTGAGATGGAGAGCACCAGAGCCACCAGCCAGATGGTCTGGTACCCTTAATGCTACCAACTTTGGCGCTGATTGTGCGCAATCCTACTCTTCTCTTGGTTTGTTCTCTTCTGGAAGCGAGAAAATCTCTGAGGACTGCCTGTACATGAACATCTGGGCGCCAAAGAATGCTACCATCCGATCCAAGCTCCCTGTGTTCCTCTGGATCTACGGTGGAAGATTCGAGGGTGGCGCCGGAAGTGTACCGACTTACGATGGCTCTCATCTTGCAGCCAAAGATATGATCGTGGTTACTTTCAACTATCGCATGGGTCCTTTCGGCTTTTTGGCTCATCCCGAGCTCCAATCTGAGTCTCCTCACAATTCCACTGGCAACTATGGTATCATGGATCAGCAGCAGGCGATCGAATTCCTTCGCCATGAGGTCTCTGCCTTCGGCGGCGACCCTAATCATATCACTGTGGGTGGACAGTCAGCCGGTTCTGCAAGCGCATTGATGTAAGTGTACTTTGCCCCTTTCATTTGATCAGGCGCTGACTTGAAATCATAGCATGATGTATAGCCCTCTGACCAGCGACAAGATTGTCGGCTGTATCGCAGAGAGTGGTGCCCGTGATCCTCACGATCCTGAGACATTCGGCCTGGCAACCAGTCATCGTTGGATGGAGAAGGCTCTCGAGCAGGGAGAGACTTTCATCTCAGAGATGAACGTTTCGACCATTGCAGAGCTGCGTAACGTATCAATGGCAGATCTCCTGGAATACGACGGCAGCACAGACACCATTCTCGAAGGCACCGTCTGGGGAGACACAACTGTTCAGGATACCGGTCTTGTTTCCGAACCTCCTCTCTGGCGTCCTGTAGTTGACGGTTATGTTTTGCCCTTGGGCTACGGTGATACACTCCGCACCGGATCTCATAACAACATCCCCATCATGACGGGCGACAATCTCAACGAGACCAGCTGGACAGACATGAACGTGACGACATACAACTCTGCCTTCACTACAATCATGGGCAACAACTCGAAGGAATTCTTCAACGCGTACCCTGCCTCTAACGAGTCTGAGGCTACCGCCCAAACTGCAGCTTTCGGTAACGACATCAATCGCTACACAACCTGGCACTGGGCCAAAGACTGGTACCTCGGCGGCGCCACCAAAGATGTCTTTGCTTACTTCTGGACCCATTCTCCACCGAACCAGACTAGTGGTGCCTACCACGGATCAGAGCTTTGGTACACTTTTGGTAACCTGCCTACTTTCTACAACTACACATGGACGGATTACGATTACGAACTTCAGCGTATCATGGGCAGCTACTGGGCAAACTTCATCAAGACTGGCAATCCTAATGGTGGAAACCTTACTAGGTTCCCTGCTAGCAGCCCGAACAAAACCAACACCGTCATGTGGCTCGGTGATGACTTCGGTGCTGGAGAGATAGTCGATGACACTGACAAGCTTTCTGTCATACAGGATTTGTTCTCGATGAACCCTGAGTGGTGATTGTGAGTCTAGATCTTAAACAATAGCTTTGACAGAAGATCTATAGGAAGTATGCAAGAGCGTGGAGGTCCTGGACCCTCTGACGTCATGTCTCGCTGTTGCTTAAACCTTTACCTGTATAAGAACCAGCTTCATGACTCCTCACTTCCAATGTCCAGACTTCTTTCTTGCTGTATGCCGACATGCCTTCTATGAGTAGGCAGCAGTTCCTGGCTGAATCCATTTATGGTGTTGAGAAACACTTTGACGTTGACGGCACTGAAGCGTCATGGGCTCAAGCGTCCAGGCCAGCTCATCGATTCTGGGGTGATGAAGACGACAGAATCGAGTTTCCATACTACCGATGACTACCCAAGTTCTAGTTTTGCTATCAGTTCTGACGAGAGGCTTGTCGCAATCTGTGGTGGACTCGCAATCAGCGTCTACGACATTGCCAGCAAAGAATGCCGCACTCAATTCTGGTGCCCCGACGATTCCTCCCCGAATCTTCGATTCCATGATCTGATCTTTGAGAAAGGTGGCTATCGTCTCATTGTTGGCACTTCGGATAGGCCGTCCATCAACCACAGACTCATCTTCATTGAACTGGACATCGACGGTCGTATGTCAAATGCTCGAGCAAACTTCTTGGTCACACCTGATCTCATCGATGAGTCCCTTGCACCTATCGTTTCCCAAGTCACGAGTGTCTTTGGTAGTCTAGGCACATTACATCAACCCATACTTGACAAGACCCGTGTCAAATACACTAGAGCGCTCGAAGATCTACAGGCCAAACTACTCTTCGAGAATTTTGATCAAATCGATGGCAAACTCTCTGGCTCGCAAATTTTCAGTAATGACGGAAGGTTATTGTTACATACGATCAACAATCACACCACTCAACGTGGCAGCCGTCCTGTTGAGGAATTGCCGAAAGTCGTTGTTTACGACTTCATAAATAAAAGCCAGAAGCAGGTTCTATCAGGCCACGAGGACCTCGTGACGTGGACATCGTTCAGTCCGGACAATAGCCACATCGCATCCGCTTCCTGGGACGGTACCTACAGGATCTTCGACAGTACTACAGGCGACTGTAAACATATCATTGGTCCTATTGGTGGACAATGCACATCGGGAGCTTGGTCCCCAGATTCGGCACATATCATTGTTCGCGGCAGTGGTAGGCGAGTCTCCGAAGACACCGGAGCTATCGAAAGCTACTCGCTGGTAGCTGTGTACTCCGCTATGACAGGCGAAGAGGTCACACAATTCAAGCATAGGGATTCAAGGTCTAGGTCCGGCCAGATCGCCTGGTCGTCTAGGGACGAGATCGCTATAAGTCACGAGACGGACATCTGGATCTGGAAACCGTTTGAGGACAAAGTCATCAGTTCATTCTCCCTCAGCGCTGGAAATCCCATGCTGAAAGCTTTCGCAAGATTCAACAAGATTTCCTGGGCAAAGGACGGTCAGCTTTTGATCGTCATGAGTGGCGACAGTACAATCGAGGTCTGGGACAGAGTTTTGAATGTCAAGTGGACGCTGCAAAGGCCGCAGGGTTTGACAACAAAGAGGCATGGGCAGTCCTTCATTTGGCTTGAACGACATCAAAGATTGATGTGTCTGAATAGTGATGGCTATTTGAGGTTCTACAATTTAGACTAAATACGTTAAATCCGTTGTAGTCGTCCTCCGATTCTCTTTTCCTCTGCATGTCCTTCAAAAATGGCTGCCTACTGCATGACGAGGATGTTCGGAGTGACTTCAGTCCGCGACTAGCCCGAAACAGTCGGTACCACTGTACCGGGAAGGATTCAAGTAGTACCGCCTTTCAAAGACCATACATATATTGACAAAACCTGAGCCGGGGCGGCGCAATCTTTGACCGGTCATGATACGGGGTACAGTACAGATCAAGTACAAGTAGCTGCTCTCTGTCCAAGCTTTGGGACAAGCGCTTTTGTCATGAATTGAAGAATGGTCAAAATCAACACAGTCAAAGCTGCGAATGCTGCATTCATCAACCGTCAACCCCTCACCGCTGTTTTCGTCGGTGCTACGGGTGGAATTGGCGAAGCTACTGTTCGACAGCTTTGTAAGATTCATGGCTCTGGAGGTCCTGGCCTTAGGATAATTATCGTTGGACGCAACACAATCGCCGCTCAGAGGATCATCGAGGAGTGCAAGCAAGCTGGTCCCCATGTCGAAATATGTTTTGTACACGCTGGCGACATCAGTCTGCTTCGAAACGTGGACCAAGCATGTATCAAGGTCACCGAGATCCTGAAGTCATCGGAAACAGCCCAGGTAGACATGTTGATCATGAGCCAAGGCAAAGTGGAATTCGGCGGACGAATCAGTGAGTTCTTGAGCTACTGCCTTTATTCTATTACTGATGCTTCCAAGATACAAAGGAGGGGCTAGACGAATCGTTGTCTCTACTTTACTACTCTCGCATGCGGTTCATCGCAAAGCTCCTGCCGCATCTTCTTTCCTCCTCCCTCCCAACCGGAGCAAAGGTTGTCTCTATCTATGCTGCTGGTATGGAGACATGGGGGAAACTCTTTCCGCAGGACCTCTCGTTGGACGAAGCTGGCCACTACAGTTTTATGAACTGCCGCACCCATGCGATAGCCATGAAGACCATGTTCCTTGAAGATCTTGCAATCAGATACCCAGGCAAACTGAGTT
Source organism: Aureobasidium leucospermi (assembly GCA_019775405.1). Lineage (NCBI taxonomy): Eukaryota > Fungi > Ascomycota > Dothideomycetes > Dothideales > Saccotheciaceae > Aureobasidium > Aureobasidium leucospermi. The sequence continues at coordinate 16,079 of JACWFU010000040.1, read as the reverse complement.
TGACACACATATATCCTGGTCTGGTGGTCCATTCAGGATTCGACAATCCTACTTTCCCTTGGTGGTTTCGCCTGATTTGGAAAGTCATGAAGCCTTTTGTGAGGTTCTTTCCCATGTATCTGACAACGGAGGAGAGTGGACAGCGAGTGTTGTTTCTTTGCACCGACAAATATCCAGCCAAGGGTACCGAGCTAGATGGCGAATCTGATCCAGTAGGCGGACAAGTTGTACACGCGACCGACGGCAGTGAAGGAGGTGGCGCGTACTCTGTCTCTTACACAAACGAGATCAACGATACTGAGAGATTTTATGACCAATTGAGGGGCAAGGGTTTCCGGGAATCGGTCTTAAGCCATACCGAACAGGTGTTCCAAGCCGTTGAGACGAAGGGGATTTGGGAGCCGAAGAAGAAACTGTGAAATGGAAGGACATCACGTCTGTGTAACGAGATTTGCGTCTTTGCTCAAACATTTCAATGATCGATGGAGATTATACCGGTGATCACAAGTCAGGTTTCAGATTAGGGCTCGCGTCGGTGGTTGCCTAATTTTCACACACGCCTGCCTTACGTGGGTGCCTGACTCGCGTGTGCTTTTCGTCGTCTAGGCGCTACAGCACTAATAATAACAACAACAACAAGGCAAAGTCTTCTATCCCTACAGGATCGCCGCGTCCACTGTCATCTAGTTCGAGTGCCTCACTCAATTACTACTTAGACCGATCTGCCGGCCTTACCTCTGATTTCAGAGCTTTCCAACACCTAAACCGTCCATGAGTTTCCAACACGATGAAACTACTGCACCTTACACGATTGCGCGACCGACTATGATTAGGATGCCTATGCTAGGTCAAGAAACTCATCTCGCTGCATTATTCATTCTTGACAACAAAATCTCCGTCGACGTAGGTACTTCTCCCCGTACCGACGCACAACAGTGCTAGTCTGATCGTCTCAGATGATCAACGAGTTTCTGGAGAAAACCCATGAAGAGCATGGGATCTATCATCTTTGGCTAGCAGAAGACACCTTGCGCAGCTATCCGACGGACCTTGACGAGGCGACTGTACCACCTGTTTCATCGAATTGGCGATCACCATTTGCTGGAAAGACCATCGAAGATGCGTTCACCTTCATGTCGTGCATCCCTACTGATTTCGATGTAACTATGAACAGGACCTACATCGTCGTTCTGGACAGAGACCTATATGGATCAAGAGGCTGGGTTGTTGTCTGCAAGATTGATGAAGAGGGTACAATCACGACAGCTCCATGCGCAGCCCGGAATGCCATGCTGCACATCAATTCGCTGTCCTGGCATTTATGGCTAAACTACCTCGAAAGATGGCGTAACGAGGGAAAGCCATTCTTACGCTAGAGAGATGGTCTGTATGAATCGAATTGCAACTCAGACATCATCTCAAGCAGTCAGGCAAGCGTTCTTGCCAACAGATCCATGGACTAAAATCACGGGACCAGTAAAGATTCATTTCGTGGAAACTCGTCGCGCAACTTATCACAAGACAGATAGACAGGAAGATGAAGAGAACAAAATTGTAGTATGATAACGACCAGCGCTTTGTTGGAACAATTCTGTCTCAAGAATGATACGTAAATGAGTGTGATGAGGGAGCTTGGAGGCGACCTCCCTCAAAAGTGCTTCTCCCTTGCAAGCAGTCGATGGGAAACGCAAAGCGCAGGAGACACTGCAGGACAATCCTAAGTCAACACAACATAGGATCTACTGCAAGGTGATTGAGGAAGAACCGCTGCTCTGGTAGCCCTCGGTTGCCATGATCTGGTAGTTGTAGGTACCAAGGTTCTATGTAGGAGTCAGCTTCTGAACATTGTATAGAGACTTTGATGTCGACATACCAAGCCGAGAGACTTCCAAGCGTTGATGTGGTTCTGGAAAGTGATGGTACCACTGGTGCGCTTGCTCTGACGGACCGAGAGGTACTGGTGGAACGTAGCAGTTCCCTGGATGGAAGGAGCGTTGGTACGAGTGGTCTCGTAGATGTCGTAGACACCGCCATCCGAAGTGACCTGTGTTGATCAATCAGCGAAACGGTTCATGAGAATGGACTGGGTTTTCGTACAGTGCCTAGATGAGTTCCAGCACTGCCGGGGTTGTATGTTCCGTAGGTCTCAATTACATAGTACTCGACAAGGGGTCCGGTGGTCCATCCGTAAAGCGCGATCAGACTGTCACCACCAGCATTGATGGATCCAGTGTACTTGATGGTGCTGGACACAAATCAGTCGAGGTCAATGTGTTCATGTCATTTCTGCCTCACCGAGCAGCACCAGTTTGCCAGCCGATACCAGCCACGACATCAGTGTTGGCGCTGGTCCACTTCAGAGAGTAGGTACCAGTTCCAAGAGTCAAGGAGTCTGATCCAGTCTCGACGTAGTTGGAAAAGTAGTAGCCACCGTATGTGCCAACTTGGTTGGTAGTGATGGTCTCACTGCGCTTTTCGATTTCGCTGGCAGGAGCAGCCAAAGCAAGGACTGCGTATGCAGTGGCAAGAAGAACACTCTTGAACGAAGGCATGATGCTGTATTGTTGGGATGAATTGAAGGTGAGATTGTTGAGCTGATGGCAAATAGCTGCAGGGAGATGTTTCACTACTTATAGGACATGGTAGTCTTTCTGATCTGTTGTCCTCTGGAGTCCGTGATTAGTTTCGAAGAGACGATCTTTGATGTTCGTTCCATGATCTGGCTAAATCGAAGACGTTTTGGCGTTCTCGCATATATGAGGGGTCGGCTCCACGATCAACCTCACGGGCCGGTCCAGCTGACGCAGGTCAAGGACGCAGAACAGAGCAGGTACCGGCAAATACTGTGCCACAACCCAAGTGCAAGCCTTCTTGTCTGTGCAGCAAGGTCAAGCAAGTGACAAGCTTTGCCAATCACTCTGTGCTTTATGTTATAGGCTAAAAGAAAGAGGAGAAGCATTTTAAACAAGCTTCGCTTGGATGTCGATCACACGGTGGTCACGCCTTCCGTTCCCGGCGTTTCAGCCAACACTTCCGCGTTTCCGCGTAGAGTAATTTCACGTCCGACTGTCAGACTTGCATAACCGTATATCATTCAATTAAGATCCATCGCACTGGACACCAAGATGTCAATAGAGACGTCCCGCTGGCCACATCTCGGGTTACCTCGCTGCAGCTGTACGTCCAGAATTTCGTCGGCGTTCCAGCGGCTATACTGGACTTGCGCCTGAATGTGTATGCACGCAGCGATATAGAGCTTCCAAGTTACAAGTCATTCGGCCGTACAACGGTCACTGTCAGCCATGCTTTTGACCACGGGTTTTCCTGACTCCGGGTAAAAAGACACAGACGACTTGCCTGCCATGCGTCCTTGACATATCCAAGCGAGGTGCCGTACTTCATTCGCGGCTCTGTACACAAAGGGATCTCCGTCTCGACCTGCTGATCGTACGTCTGGCTCGAAGAGCAAAGGCTAAGTTGGGATGCCAATGTTAACAGTCGACAGGGCGCCCTGGTGAGGTACGTCTTCAAATGGGATCATTGTTGCTTGCTTGCCTGGGCAACGCATGGTTGGAGACTGAAGTGTTCGGACGTTGAGATCGGAGTATTATTACCAAGTCGAGTCACTACCTATATCGAGGAAACCAGATGCAGATGTTCCCGAAGAATCCATCGTTGCTGCTCAGACGCTAGAGAAGAAAAGGACGACAAACCCATTCTCTGGTCAAGAAAGCAGAGCACGCAACTTGTCAAAGTCTGGCTCTCCCAATCCTGTCGCGGCATCCCACCCAGCCAAGACCTCCCATCCAGGCTCGAACCAACTGCCATCACTACAGCCTCTACCTTGACTTCCGTCAGCGACATCGCGAAACACTGTCTTTGCTTTGTCGGAATAGAGCAATGGATTCAAAAATCCAAGTACTGGCTTTTTCGCACGAAGGCGGATGTCGTTGATCAAAGCGACCATGGCGGCAAAGACTGGTGCCGAAGCACTTGTGCCACTAGATCTGCTTGCAAAACCAGACTCAAGCGTCAGGTAGTTGTCACCCAGAAGGCTGACATCAGGGACGCCTCGGCCAGTCTTGTTGTAGAGACCTGCATGACTTCCGTTGAGTGCTTTGATGTACCCGGCCACGACGTTTGTCTGCCAGGAGGGGCGGGCGAAGTAGTTGGAAATACCACCTGAAGAGTATGAGGCAGTCCCACCATATGATGCTGTTGCTCCAACTGTTGTGATCCAGGGACATGATGAAGGGAAGGTGGGAACAAAGCGATGTTTGCCATCAGGTCCGACACATGTACTGGTCGTGCCGGTTCCTGCTGCACCGCCGTCGCCAGAAGACCCGATCACCGAGATTCCACGAGCGGCTGCCTGCGCGAGAAGATCGCAGACTTTCCGAGCATATGCCAGTGGTACAGTCTGCTCATCATCACTGTACGAGATGGAGATGACTTGTGGGGGTGATTTCTGCTGAAGCACATACTGCAAGAACTCAAGATAAGGCTCATTGCCAAGCTTTGCTGTGGGCACTGGTTTGTTCCCTGGTTGCGACAACTCAGCTGGTCGACCACCGACCGAATAGTATGTGATAGGCAGCTTGCCAGTGAAGACACTTGCATAATCAAGATCAAGATTTGGCTCTACAGCGAGGTCACCACCAGTAAATGACTTGACACCATTGTTGATTGAGATGGGAGTAAAAGAAGGGGCAGGATTGCTCTTGGCTAGTCCGTATTTGGAGAGGAACGACTTCCAGTCGGTGATGTTTGGGTATCGCTCGAGAAAACCAGCAATGGCGATTTGACTGCCTGAAGTATTGTCTTTTGGTACGTAGTTGATGTTGTATTTTGATTTGAGGAGAGGAGGACATGTGCTTGTACCATCGGAGCAGGTCACTGGTCCTGTTGGGAAGTGTTGTCTTGCTTGGAGTTGAGGCGCATGATCAGCATTCTTCTTTGGCGCGAAGAAGTGCACCGTAGGGTAGATGAAGTCGATGTGGTTTGACATGTCGATTGGTAGACTGTACTGTTGCGTACGTAGTACAGGATCGCTGTTCTTGTGTGTGTAGGTACTGAAGTTGGCTTTGAGGAGAGAATTGGCCTGGCCGACAGTCGTACTGAAGTCAATCCAGTCGTGTGCAACAGTCGCGTCGCTGATGTTGTGCTCACACAGCCATGCCGTAACTGCCTCTGAGAGGATGGTGGTGTCGGGAAGCGAAGCTTGGAGCTCTTGTGCGCTCAAATACAGCCCATACTGTGCTGAGAGAGGATCGCTGACTTGCTCTGCGATGTCGATGTAGTTTTTGTGCGCATGCGAAAGTGCAACTCGCAGGTGAAGTATCGAGTCGGCCGAAGCTTGGTGAGACAATGACCAATCCTCTGGCAATACTGAGATCTCCTCGTGTTTGACGAAGCCCGAGTCTTCACCATTTGTTGGTATAGCGAAGCTGTGTACATGTCGCGCACCCAAAAGCGCTGCGATCAGTAGAATGTTCTGCATGATGAGATGCTGAAGTCAAGGACAGATAGTGTCGGTAGCTCGACCGGACGACCGACCGCGTTATATCTCTTGAGGGTCCATTGAGCGACTGACTCAGGATTTGTCAAATGTCCATTCCCAGATTGTGACACGAACGATCGGCTGTGGCTTGGGGTTCTGCTATTCATAGAGTATAGAAGCTCGATGGACCGAAAACGTTGGAAGTCTAAACGGTGGAAGATTGCAAGACAAGCAAAAGACCCTTCGAGCCGCAAAAATCAAGCCCTAGGGTTAGCAACGTTTAACCGCCACAGAGTAAGAGAGGTCGCCTGCGTCCGTGTCTTATACAGTATTAGAAACTGGCAGTGAGCTAGTGGTAGAACCAGTAAGGCAGGGCCGGAAACCTGTTTGCGCAAGGTGAAGAACTCGTTCGTCGTGAAACTCAAATATCCTTACTACTCGAACGTCTCGTAACTGGCCCTAGACCGTGAGTTGGTAAGTCCGATCGTGATAAACGGCAGACGCTATTGATAGATCAGCGTGAGAGCAATGAGAAAGCACGTCTCAGCATAAATACGAATCGCATTGTCGCTTCACTGCTAAGATAATTCATCACTAACTCATTACTCCATCTCATCTTGACATTCTGACCTACATCACCAACCAACTCCCGTCATATCAATAGGATAATCGTTTCTCGAGAATTCTTACCCTTCTACACCAATCTCATCAATGGAGGGTCTTGTACTCATGCTTCTCGCCTCTTCGGCTGTCGCGTTGCCTGCATCATCTGCAGCTGCGAGTCAATCCACATCACCTGCCATGCCCATATCCTACAGCTACGGAGGATACCCTCGCATCGAGGCCGAGCTTCAATGGGGCACAAAGCCGCAGAACCAGATAAAGACTATCTTCGACACTGGGTCAATCGGCTTCTGGACCTTGGGTCCTAATTCAACCATCAACGACGGCAGCAGCGCACGTTACGCCCAGGGACCTTGCAACAAAACTGTCAAGAACTTCTACAACTGGCCAGCATCCAGTACCCACTCGAAGCCTGAAGCCGTCAAGGGTGGCATCGGATACTCATATGGAGGCAATGGAAAACTTGTCTCGGGCAACTACCACATCAACGATACCATCAGCTTTGGTAATACGAAATACCCTGCTTTTGTGAATCAGCAAGTCAGTTTGGCCAACTACATTCAAGTGGCTCAACTTGACAGTAACTGTGCGATCCCCGAATCGGACTTCGATCACAGCATCCTCGGTCTTGCGCCCTTCGGAGTTGGAGGCAGCGGCATCGCAAACATCGGACCTTCCTTCCGAAAGAATTTGAGGGATCAAGGCAAGACCAAGTCTTCCTCCTTCAGCATGTGGTTTGACAAACCGTCCTCGAACGTCAAGGATACCCACACCGGCACTGCCCTCTTCGGTGCTGTTCCTGACAAGTCCAAGTACTCGGGCGAGCTGATTCGTGTGAAGCTCAACCCCCCGCAAGAGGCTTATGTCGGGTACTATGTCAGCCTCCCGAGCATGTCAGCCAAACAAGCCAAGAACCCTTCATCAAAGAGTTCGACTATCGGTATCAGCGACAAGTCTGTGAAGCAATGTCTGCTCGACTCTGGCACTGGCAATGACATGCTGCCTTTCATTGGCAAGGATGTCTTCAAAGCTTCGGGTCTTATCAACTACCAATCTCCTCAGGGTACCAGCATCGTCGCTTGGAACGGCACTTGCGACAGCATTCCCGCATCTGCCACACTCGACTACACCTTTGCTGGTTCTACAGCCGGCAAGTCAGTCACAATCAAAGTGCCCATCCGAAGCTACGCTGGAGGACAGTATGACCAGCTCTCTGATATCCCGAAGACCGTCTGCGGCTTGAGTGTCGAGTTTGACGAGTATGGGTCTTGTGTTTTCGGTGCTCCTTTCTTCACTGCTGTGTTTGCAGCTTTCAACGATGACAAGAAGCAAATTGCTTTGGCTCAGGGTGGTGTTTCGACAGGCGCTGCAGCAGGGACTGCTGGACTTGGAAGCGTGAGTGTGATTGCCTCAGGACAAGATATTCCTGGCTCTGTATAGATTGCGATAGATATACCAATACTTCATTTCCCAAGCTTCTCTCCTTACTGCTCTTGCATACACTTTGATCTTTGGATGCGATTCTAACGTTCCGCGTCCAATTGTACTCGGCGTGTCTGTGCGTGGGCGGATGAGTCATCGAGGAACATAGCACAAACTGTTTATGCTTGGAGACTGACACCTTAGTACTCATTCCTGAACACCTAGATCAATTATGAGTACCAGAACAGCCCTTTTCGTCATAGATGTGCAGGAAGGGATCGCAAACGCGACAGACGGTGTTCCCGACGCCGAACGAATCAAACAAGCCATCAGCTCAGTCATCGACCTTGCTCGCCAACACAATGACACCTTGACAGGCGATGAGAAAGGCAGCGAGAAGCTCAAGATCATCTTCGTCCAGCACGATGACAAAGACCCGAAGGATCCTCTACATCGCGGCAAGCCAACTTGGAATCTCGTCTTCCAACCACGACCTGGGTTTGATACAGAGATGCTCGTTTCCAAGAACGTTCGTAAGTACATCCAGCCACAGTATGGTTCGATGAACATCTGACAGAGAACAGGTGATACGTTCACTTCAAATCCAGATTTAGCTGCATCTCTCCGCGATGAAGGCATTGCGAATCTTGTGTTTGTTGGCCTACAGACTGATTACTGCGTTCGAGCATCGATCCTCGGCGCAATCTCATCTGGGTTTGAAGCCTCTAGCATCGTTCTTCTCCAACGAGCTCACTCGACGTATGATGATGCGACAACGGGAAAGTCGTATGTACAGATCAAGGCGGATATTGAGAAGCAATTGATGGATGTGGGTGTGCGGCTGCAAGACTGGAAAGAGTTTATTCTATGATAGATACACAATGGAAAGGAGAATTGAAGTCTGCATTATGCCTTGATATCCGGGTTGCAGATGCGCTCATCTCGGTCGCTTGGCTAGGTTGGTACAGACCCCTTGTCTCGAAGCTCTCGAAGCTCTTGAGATTGAACAAGTGTAATTACGTCAAGGTTGTTTACCAGGAACATTTTGAGTCGACCAAGCACACCGTCCATTGAACTTGCGAGAGTAGTTGCCTTTTCGTACGAATTGAGTAGCGAGGGATTGGCAGCATGTACCTCGTTCAGAAATTCGCACACATGCAGACACAGGGGGTAGCGTTTCAGCGAGTCTTATGCAGCATAAACATTGGACGTGAGTTCAAGACTTGCATCAAAGCTGGTAGGTAGCTGTTGGAGATGCTACACATCTGGGATCGAAGTGTCTCGCACGGCAGTTGCGCGATGAGGGTGTCTCACTCCATCGCCCAGAAGGAAGATGTTCAAGATCACCTGACAGCTGCGAAAGACGGAGATATCCAACACCATGCGAGGTATTCATGCGTCTTTGCCAAAAGGCGTCTCCGCAGGCGCCAGGCGCCGGGCGCGCGAAATGAAGAGTGTGCCAACAGCCAAGATGAACTTGGCTGCCACTCGGCCGTATGCGCTACCACGAATGACGTTGTGACCCAGGGACCTGATATTGAAGGATGAAATGTTCCGGAAACCGCAGGAGTTGATGCATCACCAGGTTCCGGCAAGTCCATAGCGTTCAACATGATGTAGGCCGAGCCCTGGCATGAAGTGGAGCAAAGTGATGCTTGACAAGACTAAGAACATAAGAGTGAGAGATTTCGCTTTGTCGTTCCGGAGATCCTACATCGAATCTATGCCATCTTGACCATGACCTCAACCATTAGCTGTACAGCCGCTTCGGCCTCTTCTTGTCCGACCTCACCAGTCATTTGCGACATAAGCGCTCAATTACCTCTCTACAATGTCACAGGACTTGGAGGTCAAAGAGTCTGTCAAGTCGGGTTACCACCGCAAACTGCGAACGCGAGTATTCTGAGCGGCCTCGCTCAGTGTTGCACCGACAAGGGTTCTGCGAGGATCCGCGTTCAAGACGACTGCGTTCACTATTGCGCATCAGACCAAGAAGACTTCAACAAGTGTATACACAGCTTTCTCACGCCCGGGTTCATCGGACACTGCGAGAACATCAGCGAGAGAGTCGAAACTGGTACGTGGCAAGCGAGACTGCGCGAGTATGGATGCTGATGATGCTAACAATGTCTTCAGGACAAGCCGAAGTGCGACAGAGTAGGATAGGGTTGGTCTCATTGGCAATAGTGATGTTGAGCCTGGGGGCAATCTTCTTGTAATCGTAGTCTCATTCTCATTGCTTGCGCTGAGTGTGTTGTATTGTTCCACCCCCCTCACCATTCAATGATCTTTTCGCTCTGCCAAAAGCCGCCAATCGAGCCTCCAAAGTCTTCAAGACCCAACATGACGGGAGTCTTTGCGCCTTGGTCGGGAGTCTTGACGCCGTTGCCCTTTGTCATGTCGGTGTTGACGTAGCCAGGACAGCATGCGTTGACCAGGACGCCTCTGCCTTTCTTGTCTTCTTCGGCGGCAACGGCCTTTGTGAAAGCAGTTGTACCGGCCTTGCTGACGGCGTATGCGGCGGATGGCCATCCTTGCTCTTTCTCTTTGCCTGCCTCGACAGCGCTTGTGAAGTCCTGCATGAGGGCGGTGCAGTCGGGGACGCCGGACTGGGAGGCGGAGGTGAAAGCGTCGCGCAGTTCGGGCGTGTATTTGTTGAGCTTGCCGGCCATGGAGCTGACGTTGACGAGGCGGCCTCCATCGCGAATGAGGGGGAGGATGGATTGTGTCGCTTCGAGGGTGCCGTAGTAGTTTGTCGCAAGTGTCTGCTTGACGACGTTGGAGTCGAAGCCTTCCATGGCGATGCCGGCGTTGTTGATCAAGACATCGATGCCGTCGGGGTGTTCTCTCTGCAGGAAGTCGCGGAAGGCGTGAATGCTGGACTTGTCGCTGACATCAAACTCGTGGAAGGTGATTGTCGTGTCGCCGCCATCTTCTGCCAGGACCTTTGCCTGCTTGAGTTGTGGGTCGTTCTGAAGAGTCTTGACTGCTTCGGCGCCACGGGATGCTGAGCGTGCGCAGAGGTAGATAAGAAGGGGGCCGCTACGAAGTGGAGACGATGGGTAGGTCAGGGCGAGATTGCGGACTGTCGGCTAGTTAGTGAAGGCTTCACAGCAGAAGATGGCGACGGGTACCAATTGCGAGACCGATGCCTTTGTTTGCGCCTGTGACAGCTGCGACTCTGGATTGAACTGCCATGATTGATGTGATGTGCGTTTGCAGCTTGTTTTTGTCAGTAGGAAAGACTGAGAGGCTGCGTTGAGTGTGTCGCAAAGAGTGATGACGTTTACAAGCTCGAGGTGGAGAGTCCCGAATCTTTCGCTTCGACTGGCCCTTGCGCAACACCTTGATGTCCGAAAACCTGGAGAACTTCAACAACTACCGAACGGTCCAAGCCTTGACTCTACTCCATCTTAGCCATGATCCGGCACAAAGTGCTCCATGAATATTCACAAGCCGGGAGGCCGTTGAGTGCAGGCGCTTTGCGTATCACCAAGTTCATGGTTTCAAATATGCTGAGCAACCATTTATGGAACACCGACCGTGTCGCAGGAGTGCGCCCTTCAAGGGTTAGGCGAACAGAACCTGAGACCGGATAGAGATTGGAAACAAAGTCGCTGGGGCCTACAGATGGAGAAGTACCTTCGGCGTTCACTTGACCATGATCGCCAGGGTCATCGGCACAGCATCTTGGACGAGCAGAGGTTCTTGGAGTTGGTCCACAATAGACAAGCATCCTGTCTTTGACTGACTGATCGCAGCACTCGTACGCTGGAAAAAGATGATCCGTTTGAAAGCAGCAGGTAGTCCCTGCTTTTACACGTTCGATAAGCGATTGACAAATGTGTGTTACAGAACGCGTCATTCTCGGCGACACAGATTGGTCCGTCTTCACATCTGCAGGCAACAGCGGTTTTTACATGATCTTATCGGTTTTCGTTGGTGCAGGTTCACAAATGGGGCGGGGTAGTACCATGCCAAAAACACAGGACCTGGTGACTGCTGAACCGGGGCTCGTCGCCTGCCCTTTTGCTGTCTTCCCCGTTCTACACCTTTTTCCCTCGTTACAAACTTTGCAAAGCACGACATCGAATTGACAAGCAGCCAGTGCATGAATCCAACTTCAGATGTCGATCACTCTTTGGAAAGTCGCCATGTTTCGGTGGAGCCGCCACGTCGTGAAGATGCGACAATGTCAAGCCAACTGGCCCATGGAGCTGCGAGCGAGGGGATGAGCGCTTGGCTGCAAGCAGTTGGAGCTTGCCTCATCTACACTGCAACATGGTAGGTGACTCATCTGACATCAATAAGTCTAGATGCGTTTCTGACTTCGTGGAACACAGGGGCTTCCTTAGCGCCTATGGATCGTATCAGATATACTACGAGTCGGCACTGCTGAAGGAGACTTCGCCTGCAACAATTACCTGGGTTGGGACCGTCGAGGGTATCCTCGTCATTCTGGGAGGAGTGGCATCCGGTCCCGTCTATGATCGCGGCTTCGTCCGCGAGCTGTTATTGGTAGGGTCTGCTTTGGTAGTCGCGGGCATTATCATGCTAAATTTGTCAACTGAATTTTATCAAGTTTTGTTGACGCAAGGCTTCTGCGTTGGTATCGGCAGCGGTATGCTGTATACTCCCAGCATCGCTTTGGTCTCTTCTTGTTTCCATAAACGACGAGCCCATGCTATCTGCCTGGCGACGTGCGGAACCGCCTTTGGTATGTCAACGTCAGTGTCACCGCCCTGTCTTGCAACGACTTACCTCCGTTCACATGCTGTGGTACAGAATCTAACCTACTACAACAGGTGGAATCTTATACCCTATCGTGTTTGTGAAGCTTCTTCCTCGGATCGGTTTTGCGTGGACGACCCGAGTGCTGGGATTGATCACACTTGTCGAACTTGCCATCGCAATGTCGATCATGATACCACATACGAAGCAACTCGCACGAACCTCTGAGTCTCGCAGACTTTTTGATCTCAAAGCACTGTCTGAACCGATGTTTGCAATCTACTGCCTTGCCTTATTCTTCATGTGGATAGCATACTGGGTCCCGTTCTTCATCATTCCCAGCTTCGCGCGATACAGACTTGGGGCATCCTCGACACTGTCGTTCTACCTGCTTGCAGTTGCCCATGCGGCGACATTGCCTGGACGTATCCTCGCTGTCTACGCGTCCACTCGCTATGGGATACCGCAGATGCTTCTGGCTTCCTCGATCGCGACTGGAGTGATGCTTTTGGCTTGGACTGCCGTGGGTACGATCAATGCATACATCGTCTGGATCTCCATGCTCGGTCTCGCAATGGCGCCCCTGGCTGTTTTGGTTCCTGCCATCATCCCACAGATTTGTCCTCGGAAGGAAGTCGTGGGCGTTCGAATGGGAATGGCCTGGGCTTCAGCATCTTTTGGGGTCTTGGTTGGGACTCCTGTTTCGGGCAAGTTAATCAATGTCGAGACTGGATCGTTCTAGAAAGCTCAAGTATTTATAGGTGTGGCTATGTTGGCAGGTTCTGCGTGTGTTGTATTTCTGTGGCGCGCTATCTCTCGAAGAGACAAATTGTTGGCGACAAGACTATAAGGTTTTGTGAGATGATAGGGTAGTATGCGATGACATTGGACTGTGATTAGGTCTTAGGTAGTTCATCGACAGGCACTTACGTCGTACCGAGTTCGGATGGTCAAGTGTATGAACTAAGCAATCGTTCAAGATATGTAGCAAACGCGAGTGATACAGGATGGCAGATAGAATCTCGCACCAACTTCAACGCATCTCCCACCAGTCAATCATTCACGCGACTTGTTTGGATCATAATCTTCCCAGCCGTACGTTCCCTCAGACATCGGATACTTCTTCGCATCGGCTGCGTCTTCTTCCGCATTCATAGCCATCCCTCTTTGCTGTGCTCGTTCTGCTGGACTGATCCTCTTCAAGAATTCTGAGACACGTCTTCCGAATCCTCGGCTGCTGTGATCATCTGAATTGGATGGACCTGCTTCTCCAGAATCGACTGCAGGGTGATTAATGCCTTGCTGACCAAGCTTCTCCTTCTCTTCCGCTGCTGTAGGAAACTGATGGTGAGAAGTCGTAGGATGCGATGTAGTTGATGTTTGCCCGACGAGTTGGCCATTGACTACTTTCTTGCCTCCGATGTTGAATGTTTCCATGTAGGCGCCAGGGACTATCATGTCACGTCTCTCTGCCCATTCTTTGAGTGCTTTAAGATTGGCTGCTTCTTGGGATGCTGTACGTCGCGAGTATTGTGGGGGATCAGCTGCTGCTGATGTCTCAGGTTCACGCAAGGTCTCATCGGTGTAGGCTGGCGGCAAGGATTCTGGATTGCTTTTTGACATGTTTGCAAAGATATGAATTGCAAGAGGTCGCTCGAGATTTCTTCGGCACAAAGAGAGGCAAGTGGTATGGATTAATCGAGAAGAAGAAGGATGTCAGAATAGGATATAATGCTTGGCTCCCTATCTTATACATGCTTCTTGATGCTTATCAATGCTTGTTACTTCCTGATTTAGAATCAAGCAATACCCAAGTACACGGAACAGTCGGCCTCAAGCTAGAAGGATTCTAGAAGATTGTCAGCCTGTAAAGTGAAAACGTGAAGAGCTGCCTGCAGCCTGACGAATGAACTGCGGAGCGGGTGGTGACGTAAGTCAAGATGACATCTTTACGCTCTGCCGCATTCCCCCGACACCTCGGTTGAGCTCGATCCCCTAGAACTATTCCAAAGCCAGGTGACTAGGCAGAGTACGAGAAGATTGTACTATCTTCGATAAAGAGAGGGTTCGAAGATTTTGGACAACGGTCACATTTTGTTCAATTGCAGGAGGACGTGTCTGTCTCGAACCACGCGCTACCCAAAGCCGACTCTGTTCAGAATGTGTCAGCGACGATATAGCGGGACCAGTACTACTTGATAGTATAAGGTAGGTGTGCCTCCCTCCTAAGTGATGTGCTGCGTAAGCCTGTCGAGAAGATCAAATATGAGGTTCTGCAAAGCTCGATATCTGGTTGTCCGAGGCTTGAACGGATCCACTCAGTAACAAGGCATAAGCGTCCCGACCAACCTCTCCTTTGGCGAAAGTAGCTTAGTGACGGTAGCCTTGATGTTCTGATCCTCTATACTCATCAAGCTTTCAGTCATGATATTCCAACACTTTCTCGGATGCTGAGGTCGACCATCAAGGTGCTGCGCTTGGACCAGTGCAGCCGAAAGCGCGTCGGAGTTTCTGGCGACTTTGTTTCTCTTCCTTTTGCGCACAACGACATGACTCCCACCAGTTGTTTCGACACCTGCCGCAAGCGACAAATCCACGCGCAATAGACAATACCCATGCAACACCCACCAAGAATAGACACCAGCTCCTCCTTCCCGCGTCGCCGCCCACGCACGTTCTCAGCGTCCTTGCGAGAGAAGCCACAGGACAAATCGCGACAGCAAGAGTAAGAGCAGGGATATGTGCCTTTGAAGAGCCTGAACAGTATGCAACACTGCTAGCGGTCATGTTGATGGCCCGCGAGGTTGGACAGCACCACGCTTCATGCGACGCCTTTGACGGCACTCAAGACTCGAGCATGCGACGCGGCAGTCGTTCGCACTGGTCATCGAAAGATTCTGGTCTTGCAACACAATCGCGCAAGCAGATGCGCAATCGCCGTCGCATACTCGCAGTGTCTTTGCACTTACCATGGCCCCAGCCCTCGTCCCTCCGCAGGCGTCCACTTCAAGAGCCAACGAGCCACCACACACGTCTTCTCAAGCGATGCGCTGCCACACAATTCCAAGGCTTCTTCAATACGGGGTCGGATATCAACGTTGCGCTGTCTGCATCAGGACCACGCTGCAGTCACCAGTGCTAAGACCAGGAAAAGGAAAGTCCCTTGACACAACGGCTCACACCACGACTTCACCAACCCAACACCCCAACTGCTTGAAAATTCAACACGAAGATCAGCGTTGCCATGCCTGGACAAACCTCCATCCAAGCTTTTGCAGAACTTGAATTTGACTGAAGCATGCAAATGTCATTGACCAAGCAGGTAATCCGACCTCAGCGCTACACTGTCACCGCTGGCATACTGACCTTGCGGTCGTCCTACCCTCAAGTTCACGGTGCTAAATCGCTGAGACTTCGCTGTCGTACTCGAACTTCTTCATATCTGTGTGACTTGTTTGACGTCTTTCCTGAATCAGGGGTCGGGAATGCCAGCTCATGTAGCAGTGTTGTTTGCCCGTTCGACCATCACGAGGATGAACTCGCGAATATCATTGATGTAGTAAGCATGCTTGACTGGTGTGATGACATCTCGGATCCTTTTCCCTGCTCTTTGCCCTCCGTGGACATGCAGAAAGTAGTCCCACTGCTCGTGATGCCCTCTGAGATGCTGAGAGACTCGACCTGCTTAGCGACTTGACTGCACCAGGATCTCAGACTGCCAATGTATGTTGTAAGGCCAGTGTAAGAGAGAGCTACGACGTTTAGATGGGTTAGGGTTTAGGGTTAGGGTTAGGGTTAGGGT
>JACWFU010000039.1:0-44119 GCA_019775405.1 Aureobasidium leucospermi | reverse complement strand
TCTGTCGGCGTCGATAAGAAAAACGACATTCCCCGATATAAGATTAGCAATCTGGCTAAGGATGATGCGCTCCTTAAGATCACCAAAAACTTCGAGACCTTACATTCGTCGTCTACGATAGAAGCTGTAGCAGATGTAGACGAGATTAACACTAGACTTGTGACATTGTGTCAGAAGATCTATAGATCAGTCTTCGGTCAAGTCAACAATCGATCCAAGAAGAGTGCGGATAGCAACGTCACTTCCTCTAATGATAGCAATAGAGAAAGAACGAGAAAAAGAAGAGCGAGAGGCGATGTAGAGGTCGAGACCGGCGAGGTTAGTAATAATACCACTACTGCTACTACTATTACTACCACTTCTATCACCGTTGCTGCCACCACTTCCATCACCGTTACTACTACCACTGCTGCTACCACTACTACTACCACCCCTGCTACCTCTTCTACAACAATAGGTAGCGCAAAACCTACCCTCTTGACCCTAGAGGATGACCAATCGTTCGAAAACAGTGTTCGGCTTTACAAAAAGGCTGCAATTATTTCTAAAGAGAACGATGTCATTATACCGACGGAGAGAGCAAAGGCAACGAACGTTACAGCACTAAACGAGAACCTCATATCACTAAAGGGGAGATATACCTCTTCGAAACGGTTGTCGCTACCATCAAAACCGCCGTCGTGCTTTGCTACCGTCACCGGTACGACGGCTGTTTTGCAACAGTTCACTTCTCATGCTCTTCCTTATGCTCATCCTTACCTTCCATCTCCATTCACGATCGATTAGATTACGCTAGAAATCATGCGACAAGATGCTTCCAAATCTTGCAGTGCTAACGGTCTACATATTCGCTTCCTTAAAGCTCTTGTAGACTGTCCCGCTTTTCTATAGTCGCTCCATCACTTGTACGTACAGTGTCTCTCATCTATAAGAACACCCGCTGCTTGGAATGAAACCGAGATTCACTTGTTAATTAAAGACACTGCTAAACCGCGGGATGCTAATAACCTTCGCCCGATCACACTAATCTACATGTTTCGTAAGGTGTTTAAACGTCTCTTACTCTCTCGATTCGATTATGACGGATGGGCCAAGATCCACCCTGCACAAGCTAGCTTTCGTAGCCACTATTCGACATACACTAATGCTACGATGGTTCACCACGCTCTTTCCACTAGCTTGCGTAAGATCGCCGTCTTCCTGGATTTCAAGTCTACGTTCGATGTCTTAGACCATTCTATACTCGAACGTGTCCTTGTCGAGCGTAGTTGTCTATCCTACTTGCTTGCCTTAATTAAGAGTCTTACGTTCGATAACGTCCGATCTAGGGTCTTAGTAAACGGCGAGGCTTCGGACTAGTTCCGGCGGACTTGCGGTGTGTTATAGGGCTCTCCGATCTCACCTCATCTGTTTAACTTCTTCGTGGATGGCTTAATCACAGAGCTTAACATTGACTATTTACACCTCGGAAAAGACCCCATACCGTACACTCTATTCTATGCCGATGACGGTACTTTGCTTCCTACCGACTATGACGAGGCACGGCGGCTTCTACAGATTGTGGAACGCTAGTTAGATGTTAACGGTCTAAGACTAAACGTACGCAAGTGTGGTCACATGTCACAGTATCTGATCCTATAGGCGCTCTTTCTTGACTACGGGACAGAGCAGATTCCGCTTATGCAACAGTACGACTACCTCGGTTTTCTAATGACAGCGCGAGGCATTAACTTCGAAGCACATCTTACCCGTCGTATCGGTGCGGCTGTAGCGCGTGCCAACTTCCTATCGATCTCTTCGGATTCATAGGGTCCCGCACACAGACTGCGCGTGTTTAAGCGGTACCTCGCCCCTATGTTTAAGTATAGTGCACCTCTGGTTGTCGCCTAGGCTAACTCTTACTCGCTAAATGCCACCAAGTTTCGAGCTTGCCTTACGAAGATACAAGACTTGATCTTCTAGATCACTAATTCCAAGTCATCGTACCGTATTGCAATGAACATATGCGGTCTTCCTCTGCCGGAGTCGAGATTTCGGCTATTAAGGACCTCCTTCCAACGCATCCTTAACGAATCACCTATGCAGAACCCGCTCAAACGGATTATAAGCATGCCACGATTAAGGCTATTTTCTTTAGCATTTGCATACGCTCTGTCCTATGACTTTGGTTGGAATGCGTTTGTCGTGCAAAACAAAATCGACCCTACCGCGAGACCTCAAACATTTAAACAGTACCTTCGACGTAAGCTCTCCTCTATCGTTCTAGAGGAAGCCGGTCGGAAACACCTTACTAAAGTCATTGCGCCCGAATCGAGAAAGGTGCCCGGACTATTTATGGCGGACATCAGTCTCGTAGCGCCTATCTCTAAGTAAGACAATCTCTTCCGGTATCGGCAAGGAAGTTTTATGTTCGGCTTTCGCTATAAGTGCAATCCGGACAGAAGTTTCAGAAGAGGCCATGAAAGCTGTTCCCTCTTGCTACATCTATCTAGACTTATAAAGGCCGAACGCGAGCAAAAGCGAGAGCTAACGGAGCGACTCGAGGGTTCCGGACTAGTTACAGACGTAGACATCCTATTAAACAACCGGCAACTGGATCGTGCTGCTAAAGTTCTTATGTCCGCAAAAGCCGCTCTAGGTAGGGTCTACCGTAATGGAAGATTAGCAGAAGTGGCGGCAGTAGTAGCGGCAGCAGTAGCGGCGGCGGAGACGGCGGCGGCTCCGGTCGATGCTAATGGCGACATCATTATAACGGCCGGTCCCGAGTAGAGACGTGAAACTGCTCTATCCCGAGCATGATCTAACATAAAACTGCTCCGTGCGTCCTAAGCATAAATCGACATGAAACTGCTTTATCCCGAGCAAGGAAAGTAAACTGCTCCGCCCTAGACATGATATAGCGTTTAAAAGGAGTCCTAGGATAGGTAAGGGAGGAGTCGGTAGGGTAAGTAAGAGAAAAAGATAAGGCTAAACCCCTGAGGAAACAACATCCTCGACCTACGACTAACTATAGGGTGTTTTTCTTTTTTTTCTACCCGGCACCGGCTTTTACCTTACCTTTCCTAGTCCCGAGCATCTAACTAGCAAAACTGCTCCATCCTAGATATGACGAATAAACTAGCCTTGCTAAAGTAAGTGGATATAGACTAGGCAAACCGAAATAGGAATAAATAACACTCCGCAGTCCTAGAGGAAAAGGACACACTAGAAAAACACCTCCCGATAGGAAAAGACAATCGGACCTTCTATTAAATACATAAAGGCGCCGGCGTCCCGCGTAAGGGTAAGCTAGCAATAGCTCCGACGAAAAAAGCGTAGGCCCTATACGCTAGTCTTGTAGTACGGAAGAGGATGACGGAAACGAGGACTAGGGAGCAGGCTTTAGACGGGAGCTAGACCTAGCTACGGATTACGACGGAACTCTTCGACCTATCTAAACTGCTACCAACTACCGGCTGTTAGTCGAATCCTAGACCGCCTTAGTTCGGCTAAGACATCTAGGGGGAACAGCTAAGGAGCATCTCGATGTAAGCTAAGGGATTGCGCTAGGGGTACATCGAGACGAGCAGAGAAAGTAATGCCTTACCCGCATAATCCGGTGTTCGCGAGGGAGGATATAGAAAACCCTACGCATTAGTAAGAACATCGTAAGAGTTAGGAGAAAGAGGAGGAAAGGGGAGTCATTAGTCCCTAAGAGAGACCGGCCGAGAAAAAGCTAGGGGACGGCGATATAACATCGGAAATCGTCGAAGGGTTATCCGATCGCTTTACCGGTCTACGAGCCGGATATAGGGGTCTACTTAGGCCCCCTACGATTCCGGCAGGAATGGACCTAGATTACGGCGACTAATGAGGACGGCGGCATGCTAATTAAAGGCTATAGGAGGAAAAGAGTCTTAGGGCCGGTTCCCTCGAAGTACTCCGACAAAAGAAGATCTAGGAGCTAGATAATCCCGACAAAACCGACTAGCGGCGGACACTGCGCTCCGCTACGAACAGATTTCATAACAAATCCGGACGACATCTTAACATCGGGCCTAGATGGTAGGACTGCGTCTCCTACGTCGCTAGAGCCCGATGCTACCGAGGGAGAACGAAGGATAATAGATCCGGGCGACGACCTCGGAAAACTCTAACTAATGGAGACCTTATTAGGAGATTCATGAGCGGGACGTTCTAACAAGCGATAATTAAATCCTCGGACGGGAGCTCTCCTAAACATTTAACAGCTTATGCTAGCGGCGGCTCTAGCATCGCGCTCTTCCCCCAGCTTACCTGTCGATAAACTCTTAGAGATACGGATTCTCCATCATATTTTGGTCCCCTAGATCAACTTTACTAATAAAATTCGGAACCTCTACACATGGAGGGAACGGAAGGACCGCTAGCGTACCGTAGCGCGCTTAAAAAGGACTTTACCCTGTTCTACATGATGTCCCCTACTTTAGAAGGAAGGGGGTCACTTTCCTTTAGCTAAGACGGCCCTGTTAGGGACCCGTAAAATCCGAGAGACGTTAGCGTCGCCCGCGCTAATTTATTGCATCTCTAGGATGATATTTTAGGTCGTGCGGAGCGGTAAGCTACTACGTCTCCGGTCTCTTCCCCCTAGGCGGGTTTATCGAAACAACTACAAGTAGGACGATCTAGAGGACGCGGTCTATACTGGTTTTCTAGGCTCTTAAGTCGGATGATCCTAGAGGAAAGACTAACCAGTTGTATGTAGATAGACCTCTCCGATTAGCGGCGTGTTAGTAGAGATTCCTTTAGGGTCCCTTTAGACATGTAACATAGTTAAGCTAAGAAGCGGAAGGAGTAGATCGAGGAGGAGTTCGTGTAGTACGAGTAGCTTTGAAAGTAGTTTGCTATGCTGCATCCGAGCCGAGTCGGACCTCTAGAAGCAAGCGGGTAGGCTCGCCCTTTAGATACGGTTCATTCTGTAGCAGCCCAAATACTAAACCCCCCTAACCCTAACCCTACACCTCTATACTAACAACTAACACCATTACCTTTTCTTACCTCTCTAACCTCTAGAACTTCATTATATACCTCCTCTTACTATTTAACGCTAAAAACTCCCCCATCCACTTATACCGTATAATCCAAACCTTAATACCAAACTATCGAAACCTTAACCTCTACTCCTACTCCATCTTTTCTTTCTACCCTTTTAAACCTCTCTTCTCTTCTCTTCTCTTCCTTCTCTTCTCTTTCTTCTCTACTTTTAATACTCTTACTTACTTCTCTCTACTAAACAAAATGTTACGATCCTGCTAATGACAGGGTCGCGTAGCCTGCTCTGTTGTTCCCCGCACCTTGGCGGAACAGAGCACTCTACATAAACATGCTAGCTGCTCTGCTCTGCTCTGCTGCTCTGCCCTATAGAGCATAACAGAGCATACAGAGCAACATGCATACACTCATTATCTATTAAGTATATAGGTAGGCAGGACAACCTTAGGTAGTCCTACGTTCAACTTAATTAGTTATTCTAACAGTCCCTTTGGTATACACTACTACACACACTACTTGCTTCACTTCGCTTGACACTCCGCTTTACGAGTCCAACCCCGTGACCTATTATCTCATCCTAGATAGTTAGCCATAACAACTTTAAACGCCCTCAGAATGAGTTACTCAAGCAACACCTAGAGAGGTACACCTGCACCTAGCGAGGTTGGTGGAACCCGTTCCACTAGCACCACTCGCGACGACAGCAAAGTCGCCAAGCCCGATCTCTACTATAGAGACCGCCAGGGACTTGACGATTGGCTCAATCAGATGGATCTTTACTACATCTTCACTCCTATGGAGGAAGCTAAGAAGACCATCTTTGCTAGTACCTATCTCCGTGGAAGAGCCTAGCACTAGATGAAACCGATGCTTCAGAAGTTCCTCGACAGACGTAAGGATACCGACGGAATCATGGTAAGCTTTGCTAAGTTTAAGACCGAGATACGCCGTATCTTTAGTATCTCGAACGAAGACAAGGTTGCTATACGCCATATTTAGCACATCCGTCAACACACTTCAGCATCCGAATATGCCGCCAAGTTCTAGGAGCATGCCCAAGTTACCGATTAGGACGACTCCGCCCTAATGACCATGTACCGACGTAGCCTAAAGGAAAACGTTAAGGATGAACTTATGCGAGCCGGCATGAAAATCGAAGATCTAGATGATCTTATCCGTGCAACGATCGAAATCGACGACAATCTTTACGAACGTGCTATAGAACGACGCCACGATATAGCCCCCCGAGGCAAGTCTAGCTACGTCCCATACCGCAACAGCAAAGGAAGGAACAACTTCGGCAACCGCAATTAGTACTAGGATCCTTACGGACCCCAGCTAATGGAACTCGATGTTACCGAAGGTCGACGATCGAATGGGAGGAAGCAGTTTAAAGGGAAGAGTTCGATGACTTGCTATGGATGTAGCAAGAAAGGCCATATAGCAAGGGATTGTCATTCGAAGAACAAGGTGCCTCGAAGATAATTCAACATAATGTAGCGCCGCTCATACGTGGAGCTAGAGCGCGTAGAACCCGAGGAGCCGAAACCTAAGATTAAAGATCTTAAATACGATTACTATAGAAGACTTAGTTGGACCGCATGCTACGATGACAGCTGCCTGATCCACTATAGTTCTAAGATGGAATCCGGATGGTTTCCCTCTAGACCTAAGGGTAGAGGAAAAGGCTACTGTAACGTCATTATTAAGAAAGACGACCTCGAGGAAGGAGAAATCGAAGAAGACGACGTCGAAAGCGATCCCGAGGAGGACGACAGCGACGAGGAGGAGGAATTAGAAGAAGAATCCGACAATGACGACCATGATCACCTTTGTAGCGGCAAAGAAGGGATTAAAATACTATATGCCTATGTTCTATCCTATTTCACGAAGATGTTTAACGTCATGATGAAATATAGAGAGGAAGCATTCCTAGAGACTAACGGCCAAAGATTCTTACACCCTTATAACTTCGATAACATGCTAGATCAAATCCGCAATGCATTTTAGGAACATCGTTTGGTAGTAGTCAACTACGACTTTAAGGCTTTCATTCAGGAAAAGCCACCACTCGGCAGTACCTTTGCACCTGCAGGATATATCATTCCCACTAGAGAACGTGTTAACAAGAGTATGCGAGATAGCATTAACTTACTGCGATCTCGATACGCATAAGCTTAACAACAGCAACGCGTGCTATACGAACGACATCTCCACGAACAAGGACTGGACAATGGAAAAAGCAGAGTTAGATTCGACTTACTAGTCAACAGCGATTCGGGAAAAGAGTAGGTTCTCTTAGTAAGGGCAGCCAAAGAGAATGCAATACGATCTAAGCCCTAGCATTAACATCATCAACGACGGTGTTCCGTACACTAGTTACCGTATAAGGAAGAAGACTATATGCGATGATAGATTCCGGAGCGAGCGGAAACTTTATATCGACATCAACGGTTAACCGATTCGGACTAGCTACCTAATCGAAGGAGCACGGGTACGAATTAGTTGCTATAGACGGCTTAGCACTACCCGGTGTATTAGAGGAAACGGTACCTCTACAGTTAGTTACCTAACGGCACCATAAGGACATCATCTTCGACGTTGTAGAAATGGCCAATCACTACATCGTCCTAGGAATGCCCTGGTTAAGGCAACATAACCTAACAATCGACTAGAAATCACGAATGTTAAGGTTTTAGGAGTGCGACTGCGTAGTCGACTCGCGACCTACGCACCGGCAGCGTTCGGTGGTAGATGAGAGGAAGGGCCAAACTAAGGCTAGAACAGCATGTGTTGCTGCCACCTCGACTAAGGCATCATCAAAACAACATGATTCCGGCTCCGCAGGCACCGATTTTAGAGGTTAGACGGGCCACGAAGCGAGAGTTATTGAAGGAAGTCACGTACCTTCTAATATCCCTAAACAATACAGCAAATGGAAACGCTTGTTTTAGGAAGAGGAGAACGCTAATGCGTTACCTAGGCATCAGCCGTAGGATCACGAAATCAGACTCGAACCAGGGAAGCAACCCACATTTGGACCTATCTATGCGTTATCCGAAAAAGAACTTAAGACGCTTCGAGAATACCTAGACGAGAACTTAGCACGAGGATTCATCTGAAAATCGGAATCCCCTACAGGTTATCTAATTCTGTTTGCACCAAAGAAAGACGGCAGTCTACGACTGTGCGTTGATTACTGAAAGATTAACGATATCACTATTAAGAATCGTTACCTATTACTAAATATTGAAGAACTACAAGACCGCCTTTCGAAGGCTAAGTGGTTTTCAAAGATTGATCTCAAAGGAGCCTATAACCTTATTCGAATGAAGGAGGGAGAAGAATGGAAGACCGCGTTTCGAACACGCTACGGGCACTACGAGTACCTAGTCATGCTATTTAGTCTTACTAACGCCCTAGCTACCTGTCAGATGATGATCAATAACACGCTACGAGAATACCTAGATAGGACGGTTGTCGCGTACCTTGACGACATCCTAATCTACACCAACGGAAACCTAGAACAACACGTCAAAGATGTACAACAAGTCTTGACTAAGCTTCAAGAACGGAGACTTAAGGCAAACCTAAAGAAATGTGAATTTCACGTCAAGGAAACCGAATTCCTCGGCTTCATCATTAGAGTCGATGGTATCCGGATCGACCCTACGAAAATCACATCCATCAAAGAATGGCCTACTCCGAAGAATCTTAAAGAAGTACAATCGTTCCTTGGACTTGCCAATTACAATAGGAAGTTCATATCAGGTTATTCCTAGACAGCGTTACCGCTCGTAGAACTTACGAAGCAGGATACTCCATTCATATGGAAGGAATAGCAACAGAAAGCTTTCGAAGCACTCAAACAGGCATGCATCGACGGACCTACTCTAAGAATGTTTAACTCAGGAAAGCTAGTCCACATCGAGACCGACGCATCCGACCGAGCGATTAGAGCATGTCTTACGTAAGACCACGAAGGGAAACGACACCCTATAGCTTACTACTCGCGCAAGATGACACTAGCAGAACAGAATTACGACATCTATAACAAAGAACTTCTCGCCATAGTCGCAGCCCTGCAACACTAGAGAGTTTACGCCGAAGGAGCACCCTCGCTTACTATCCTTACGGATTATAAGAACCTCTTGACTTTCACAACTACCAAAGTTCTTAACCGTAGGCAAGTGCGATGGTCTAAACTTCTCGGTCAGTATAAATTCAAAATCTAGTACACCCTAGGCAAAGACAATGGTAGAGCGGACGCGCTTAGCAGGAGAATTAACTACATAGAAGGTAAGGAGGCAATCGTACATAGCATCCTCTAAACCAACAAAGATGGAACACTTAGCGCACGGACACATGAGTTTAATGCCGTGTTGCGCATCATGAAGGATGATGAAGAGGAGTTTCCTATCTCACACGACAAATACCAAGTGCCGGAGAAACATTAGGAGCAGTGCATCCGAGATCACCACGACGATCCGATACACGGCCACCCTAGCATCACCAAAACCATCGAAATCATACGACGCAACTTTGCCTTTCCACAGATGAAAGAAAAAGTTACGACATACGTTCAGAAGTGTCGTAGCTGTCAGATAAACAAATCGTCTAGACATGCAAAGTATGGAGAGATTCAATTTGTGGACCCACCGCTGCAGCCTTAGGACGAAGTTATAATGGATTTCATCACTAGCTTACGTAGTTTAAACAGCGCTGGACGCTCTAAACTATGTTAGCAATACGACTCGATATTGGTTATGGTTGACAGACTTACGAAGTACACGCACTTCATTCCCTGCATGAAATCGATCACGGCAGAGGAACTAGCACACTTAGTTCTAGACAGACTAATCAGGTATCACGGGATCCCGAAGTCCTTTATTACGGATCGTAATAAGCTGTTTACGTCAAATTACTGGAAGACACTCGTATCTGTAATGGGTATCAAACATAAGCTATCGACAGCTTACCATCCACAGACCGACGGCCAGACGGAAAGAGCGAACTAGACGCTCGAGGCTTACCTACGACACTATGTTAGCTACGCTTAGGATAATTAGGTTCTCTACTTACCGATGGCGCAACTGGCACTGAACAACCAGATCTCTGCTACTACAGGGGTTTCACCGTTCTATGCCAACTTCGGAAAGCACCCTAATCTATTTATGGAGCCTAGATTACAACATCCTAACGCAGATAAAGCAATGATTACCAGCGACGCGCTGAAGAAGTTACATAAGCAACTACGACAGAAAATACTATCATCCTAGAACGGTTTACGTAACAGCAGACAGAAATCGAAACCGGATCCTCAGCTAAAGGAGGGAGATAAGGTATACTTGCTTACGAAAAATTTACGATCTCAACGGACGACAAGAAAACTGGATCATGTCAAGGTCGGACCATTTTTGATTTCAGAAGTCAGAGGACCAGTCAACTACAAACTCCAACTCCCTAACGATGCGAAAATCCACCCGGTCTTTCACATATCACTCCTTGAACTAGCAGACCTAGAAACACCGTTGCAGACGACATTCCATTTCTAGACAGAAGAAAACGACGAATTCGAAGTCGAACAAATACTGGAACAACGAGGTTAGCGATACCTTGTAAAATGGAAGGGTTACCTACATACAGATAACACTTAGGAACCACGAGGAAATCTCAAGAACTGCCCGAACCTCCTACGACAGTTCTAACAGAATCGACATTCCAGAACTCGGAAGACAAGTCGAAACCACCGTCAATAGCATTCCAAGTGGAAGGCGACAGAGAGAAACCAGAGATGTCGGCCGGAAATTTAAGAGCCTCTACCTCGGCAGCCTCTTGCTTAATACTAGCATATTCCGCGGATACCGCCTTATCCTCTTTCTTGTCTAGAAGATCCAACTATTGACGAAGGCGCATCTCGCGAGCGAAGGCCGTTTGTTGTCTCTCGCGCGCCAGATCTGCTTCTTTGCGAGCCTCCTCTTGCGTAGCATACGCATCCTTAATGGCGTTGCGCAACCGCTTGCGCTCTTGTTTTAGGCGATCCCATTCGGATTGCGACACACGGATATCGCACCTCTAATTGCGACGAAGACATTTACTACATTTCCCGGACCTAACGTGGACCCGACAAACGCGGTTATGCTTTGCACATGTGGCGCACGGCTTCACTATAATGGTTCCTCTTTCTTCGATATAGTCGGCGAGTCTCTTGCGACGTTTAGTACTGTTGTCTTTAGGCATAGCGGAAAGAGTCCATTGCTCACTAAGGTGGAATTTGGAGACAGCAGCTAATTATGTACGTCAGCGTCGGGACGACGCTAGTACGGAAGGGGGATGGTGTTACGATCCTGCCAATGACAGGGTCGCGCAGCCTGCTCTGTTGTTCCCCGCACCTTGGCGGAACAGAGCACTCTGCATAAACATGCCAGCTGCTCTGCTCTGCTCTGCTGCTCTGCCCTACAGAGCACAACAGAGCATACAGAGCAACATGCATACACTCATTATCTATTAAGTATATAGGTAGGCAGGACAACCTTAGGTAGTCCTGCGTTCAACTCAATTAGTTATTCCAACAGTCCCTTTAGTATACACTACTACACACACTACTTGCTTCACTTCGCTTAACACTCCGCTTCACGAGTCTAACCCCGTGACCTATTATCTCATCCTAGATAGTTGGCCATAACACAAAATCCGGCCGTCTCCCCTACATTTTCTTACAACCATTACTACGAATACTTCAAATACTCCCTCCTACGCATGACTATAACTAAACAAGATACAAGAAATCCAAATAAGCCATTCTTTTCGTAGTGCGGCAATTACAGATACCCTACTTCCGCTTCGAATATTCATCGACCTAATTAATACGGATCGGACCCCCCGAAATCAAATGGATCGGACCCCCCCAAAATTTCCCCCCCTACCTAAAATCAAATAGATCGGGCCCCGATCCGTAACTTTATAGAAGGTTAGACACTTAGCTACCTACACATAACACCGATCTAGCAATTATTACTAGTGCTACATAAAAGAAAGAGAGCTTAAACGTACCTATAACTACATAACTACTTTATCTATAAAAGAGCAAAAGTATTAGTCTTACTAGGAATCGAACCTAGGACCTCCTATACGCCCTAGTAATATAAGACAGCTATACGAACCGTCCGATACTACTATAGGACATTAGGTAGGTGCTCTAACTACTAAGCTATAAGACCGATTGTTGTAGGTACCTAGAATCCTAAGATACAAATACTTAGTCTTCTCTAGTTAAATCTTAAGAGGAGCAAAAAGATTAGTTCTACTAGGAATTAAACCTAGGATCTCCTACCGACCGCTATAGTACTACTAATTAGGTAACACTATACTAGTCTATACTAGATAGGTGCTCTACTACTAAGCTATAGAACCGATCGATATAGTTGCTAGAGATTTAAGACAATATAAGTTCTCTAAAGAGTGAATCTAGTGTCTATAGACATAGGAGAGTAGAGGTGCTTTTAAGGGACAACTTAGACACCTAGTTTAAAGACATAAAGAACTAGCTTTAAGGAGAAAGCCTCTAGCCTATTATTATAACCTAATTGTTATAGAAGACTCTATCTTCTACTCTAAGATCTAAGGGACTAAACCTAGACTCCCTACTTAGAGAAATTACCTTTAATTTCAGAAATCTAGAAATTAGAGACCTACTAATTAGAGGCACTACTATTATAAACGATTTCATTACTAAGGATGCTAAAGCTAAGTACTAGATTAACCTATCCCTTAATGCCTTCGATAAGGAAATAGTTAAGGATGAACCTACCTCTAGATAAGTCTAGGTAAAGCTTCTTAAGAAGTATTAACTAAGAACTACTATAATTAGACGGCAACACCTAGTAGACTTCTCCTCCTATAAGATAGAATCATCTATAACCATTAATAAAGCATTCTAACACTTAAATAAGCTAGGAAAGAAGCTTACTAAACAGACTCTAGAACTAAAGACCCTAAACACAATGAGATTTAAGTTTAGGTAACTACTTAGTGCCCTACTAAGTAAATATGCTACATATAAAGCTAGCATAGATGTAAGAGGAGAAATCGATCTAGAAGAAGGACTCTAAATCTTAAGAGAAGCTAAGAGAGACCTCTATCTAGAACTTAGCCTATTTATAAAGAAGCTATATAGAAAGTTAAGGCCTAGATCTTAAGAAGAGAGACCTAGATCCCCTATTTAAAGGGATAGCTAGAACTATTTCCTTTATAATGGATTAGACTATTAGATAAGATTATGTCCTTATATATCTATAGCTAAGAGGACTACTAACTAGGAAAGGAGAAGCTAGACTAAGTTAAGGAAATCTACTAATTAAATTAGTACCTAGTCTACTAAGATCTCTTAGCTAGAATCCTAGATTAGTAACCTAGCTAGGAAGATTAAATCCCTTAGAGTAGAAAAGAGATCTAAGAAGGTATACCTAGCTAAATCTACTAGTAAAGACGTAATCTTAGATAACACTTTAGTCTTATTAGAAGACGATAAAGAAGAAGTTAAGGAGATAGTAACCTTCTATAAAGAGAATGTTAGTACTATCCTCTAGGACAAATGGATATTAGATTCTAGTATAAGTTTATATATAACGAACAACCTTACCCTCTTTAGTAATCCTCCTACCTAAATTAGATAAGTTATAATAATAGTAGGAGGTAGAAAGCTATACTTAAATAGAAGAGGAGAGGTTAGAATCTAAGGGAAAGATAAGGCTAGGATTATCTTAAAGGATGTCCTATTCGTTCCTAGTCTAGGAGTAAACCTTCTATTAGGGAGAAAGCTATATAGGAATAGGATTAAAGGAAGGTTTAATAATAAGAAGATATATTACGTTAATCCTAAGGGACACACTATCCTTAAAGCAAAAGAATAAGGTAGTGTCTATATCCTAAGTAATATCTATTACTCGCCCTCCTATAGCTTAGATAAGCTACTTACATTTACTACCTAAGAAGAAATTACTTAAGATGAAGTAATAGGAGAGTTAAGTAATAATTTAGATGCTAAAGCCTATAATAAGAAAGTACTAGATAACTATATGTTATACTATAAGAGATTTACCTACTTAGGCTCCTAGAAGATTTCTTAAATCTATAAGATAACGACTATAAAGAACCTAATTAAGGTAGTTAAATGTGTCTACTAGACCTACACTCTTACTAAGTTTAGAAAGAGGAAAGGAAAGGTAGTAGATAGAAAGGGAGTACTACTTAAGAGGGTATCTATTAATACTTATTGTTACAATATGGCAGTCAGGGTGACAGATGTAGCGAGAGGAAGTTAGGTGATGCGGAGAAGCCGCAACACAAAGACTTCCGTACTGCAACAGTAGTTAACCAACTCAATCACAACACACGTATTGGTTCCACCCCTTGATGACTATTCCCCCTAGAGCTCTAGCTTCCGACTACCAGGCGATACTTTTCAACTGGTTATGAGCCCGGGTTCGCAAGAGCTCGGAGGAATACAAGCGGTGTAAAACTTACACTAGGATCGCGCCCGACCCGAAACAGCAGCCGTAAGTCACCCTCGCGTAAGAGGACCTGCAGTAAGCCTGCTCCAGTATCTTTAGTAGAAGACTACTGAATCTAACAGTACTTGGACACTGTTGCAAGTCGATAGACAGACTTACCCCCGAACCCGACGATCGAACACGAAATGGACGACGCCGAAACACAGAGAGGTAGGCCAGTGGTCACCCTCACTAGAGAAAACCAGGAACTATGGTTCCAAAACATGAAGAGATGGCTATACAGCAAGGACTGCTGGAAAGCAATTGAGACACCTAAAAGCAAGCATGAAGCGGCTTTCACCAAAATCGACAATACAGCTTTGTACTGGATCAATAAATGCATCTTAGAAGACGACCAGATGCGTTATGTTGACACAGCCAATTCAAAGACACTTTGGGACCAGTTGCAAGCCAGATACAAGAAGACTCTACCTGTTTAGAGGAGACTGCTTGTAGAATCGTTCCACTCCTTCCAGAAGGACCAAAACCAGACGATTCAAGATGCGTGGCTGTATCTTCAACAGCTAGGACGAAAGATTACAAGCTCAGACCCAACCAATGCGAATCTAGGCAAGCCTAAAGCTAGGATCCAAAAGCTACTTGCAAGTCTTCTAGAGGAGTACGACACAACTATGAACGCCATTGACGTGCAAAGTCATCTAGACCCAGAAGATATCCTTGCACTTTTGGAGAACTTTGAAGCAAAATTGAACTCGAAGACGACCTCACATGCTTATCTTGCAAGGAATAGACAGGGTCCTATTGAATGTCATCTTTGTAAAAGGGATCACTTTATTAAGGACTGTCCATCTCTTCCAGCTGCCCAACGAGCAGCAAGAGAGGATCGAAGACAAAAGCGGTCCTCCTAGTCATCCCGCCAAGAACCTATGATTGCTATGAAAGACCTGGAAGCTGTAGTTGCTAGGGTCTTTACACAAATCATGGAGGACAAGGCTAAGGTCCAAACTAAAGTTGCAAGAAAAGAGAGAGCCTATAAAGTAGAGGAAACCTCCACTGTTAGCTCTGCAACTTCGAAGTCACCTATTGCTGTCTCATTTGATGATCAAGTATCTTATGAAGTTGCCCACCTTTCAAAGGATGTCACGAGTAAGAACCCCTCCCAATGGTACATAGACAGTTGTGCCAGTTCACACATGACTAACAAAAGCAACTGTTTCAGAGGACCATTGATTCAAATTAGGAGGAGGTACATCCAGGTTGGAGGTGGGATCCTACACTCAGATTCTATGGGAACAGCTATACTAGCTGACCACATGGGAAGGGAATTAGAGTTGCAACAGACCCTCTTTGTACTAGGACTTAGTGCAAACCTATTGTTAGTAAGAAACCTCTATCTCTAGGAGAGACTAAATGGAAAGTTTAACTCTGACTCTATGACAATGGTAGATGCTAGTGGAAACGCAGTAGTGCACAGCAAAATACAGCATGGAGTGTATGTTGTTGCCGACGTCTATCTAGGAAGACTGTCTAGACAACTTCACACTGCAATGCTAGCTACGGCTGATACTACTATACATGCATTTAACGCCATCGTTTCTCCTCAGGAGGAGGAATTGAGCTCAAAAGCACAGGAGGAGTATCAACTCTAGCATAGAAGAATTGCACACCTAGGACCTGAGAAGATTAGGAACTTGCACAAAGTTACTACTCTAGAGAAGCCAGTCCAGGTGGCACCTAACCATCAGTGCATCGTCTGTTTAGTTGCAAACATTAGAAATAAGAGAGGTGCAACAAGTAAGAGAAAGGAGGGAATCCTTGAACTTATCTACGTTGACACCTGTGGTTAGATGCCGGAATCTCGTGAAGGATACATCTACTTCATTTCGATTGTTGACAACTTCTTAAGAAAGACATGGATCTTTCCTATGAGGGCAAAGTCAGATGCAGCTCCTATTCTAAACCAATGGAAAAAGGAAGTTGAAACTGCAACAGATCTAAAGATCCTAGCAGTAAGGTCTGACAATGCACTAGAACTAGAGAACCTCTTTAGATCCTAGAGACAAGAATCAGGTGTGCAACATAAATCAACTGTCCACTACATGTTAAGTCAAAATGGACTAGTTGAAAGATCACACCAGACAATTCAGAATGGCACCAGAGCTATGCTAAAAGATGCAAATCTGCCAGCAGAGCTATGGGTCGAAGCTGCATAAGCAGACGTCTACATTAGGAATAGAGTTTCGAATGGTCCAATCATTGATGGAGTACAAGTTAGCCCAGAAGAAGCGTTCACTGGGATCAAACCATCTATTAACCATTTGAGAGTTTGGGGATGTCAAGCAGTTTCATACATGAATCTAGACTCCCTACCCCAGGGTACTAGGAGAGATAAGTTCATGGACAGAGGCAGACACTGTGTGTTTCTTGGATACGTTGAAGGAACTGTAAAGCAGTGGCTCTTTTGGGCTCTAGACATGAGAAAAGTGATTAAATCACACAGAGCAGACTTCTTTAAGAATGAGCAAGGAGGAGACCTGCAACTAGGTATTCCTAGACGAGCTGCACCAAACACAGCTCCCCTAAGAAATCTAAGAGGTCGGCCACCCTTGCAACAGACTCCTACAACAGATGCAACAACTGTTCTACCAGTTGCAACTGCTACATCAAAGAAAACTGAACCACAAGTCGAGATCCTAGCATTCCCAGAGCACAAAAGACATCTCTATTAGGACTCTACATAAGGATCTAGACAGCCACAACCAGAAAATGGCGCCAACTCATAGGAGGAGCGCGACTTAGAGCTGTCAGAAGAGAGTGATGTTAAGTCTCAGGAGGAGCTACGACCATCTCCACCAGTAATGGCTACAACAACAGTACTAGCAGCTGCAACTGTAGGAAGAAAGATCCTTTCTCACCTTGAAATTCCCCGAGTATCAAAGAGGATGAGAGAAGAGTATAGCATACTAGAAGGGCAACCTGATTTCAAGTTGTACAAGGCAATGCTAGCAATCAACCTTCCAAGTCTAGGAATTGACTTAGAGGACAATGATCAACTTAACATCCTGCATCATGCCTTTATGGCAGCATTCTTGGCGAAGGAAGAAGTGCCGATCCCAAAGTCATATCAAGCTGCAATTAATGATCCTACATGGGGATCATTATAGCAAGAAGCATTTAAGCTTGAAACAGATGCCCTATGGGCAAACGGGACTTTTGAAATCACTAAGCCACCCACAGGGGCAAATATCATCACAAGCAGATGGGTACTTGCTGCAAAACATAATCTGGATGGCTCGTTGCAAAAGCTAAAGGCACGCCTTATTGCAAGAGGGTTCACCCAGAAATTTGGAGTGGACTTCGACTATACCTTTGCGCCTACTCTCCGCCATGATACACTACGGGTGTTCTTTGCAATTGTTGCAATGGAGGATCTTAAGTGCCATGCTGTCGATGTTAATAATGCCTTCACTAAGTCAACATTGAAGGAGGAGATTTACATGGTAGCACCACCTGGAATGAACATCCTACCAGGTTGTGTACTGAAAGTACTAAGATCGCTCTATGGCCTGAAACAAGCTGCAAGAGATTGGAATCAGAGCTGTATAGAATCGTTGCAGAAGATGGGTTTTATCCAAACAGACGCCGACCCATGCCTTTTAAGACATCCAGAGAAAGAAATCCTTATACTAGTCTACGTTGATGACATCCTAATTAGATCAAAACAGATGGACAACATTAACTAGTTTAAGAAACACTTTAGAGAGATCTACAAGATCAAAGACCTAGGAGAAGTAAGCAAGATCCTGGGAGTTCAAGTCATTCGTAACAGAAAGAATAAAACGATCACCCTAGGTCAGTCTCACTACACTAAGGATCTCCTATCAAGGCATAGAATGGACAAGGAGAAGGCTAATCCAATTAGTATTCCACTAAATGGATATGATCTATTGAAACTAGCTGGTCCACAAGACAAAAGAGCAGACTAGAAGGAGTATCAAAAGATCATTAGCGGCCTTATCTATCTAGCCATTCTAACGAGACCTAACATTGCATTTGCAATTAGAAGGCTAAGCCAATATCTGTCGGATCCATTAGAAGGGCACTTCAAACTTTTGAAATCCCTTATGAGGTACCTACGTTCAACAACAGACCTTGGCCTAGAATTCAATATAGAAGGCATGTAACAACTTGTCGGCTACTCTAATTCAGACTACGCAATAGACAAGATAGACAGGATATCCATTTTGGGAAGTGTATTCATGATGGGCAACTGCCCTGTTAGCTAGTCTAGCAAGAAGCAGAAGTCAGTTGCAACCTTAACTATGGAAGCTGAATATATGGCTATGTGTTAGGCCGCAAAGCAGTCACAATGGCTAGCTTAACTTCTGAGAGACATGGGCTATAGCAAGTACATCGGTTACAACCAATATTAGCCAACTGTAAGGGAGGAGCAAAGCTTCGTTATTGGGTCACCAGTCAAACTGTTCGGTGACAATCAAGCTTCTCTATCGTTAGTTAGAGATGCCCATACTCACGAGAGGTCAAAGTACATCGACATTGCATACCATTATGTTAGAGACCTACACCGGAGGAACAGGATAAATGTCGAGTTCATAGGAACAAGAGATATGGTTGCAGATGGCTTCACAAAGCTATTGCCCAAGCCGGACTTTGCAAGATTCATTGACTAGCTAGGTCTTACTAACATCTGCCGTCTAGACTAAGGAGGAGTGTTACAATATGGCAGTCAGGGTGACAGATGTAGCGAGAGGAAGTCAGGTGATGCGGAGAAGCCGCAACATAAAGACTTCCGTACTATAACAGTAGTTAACCAACTCAATCACAACACACGTATTAGTTCTACCCCTTAATGACTATTCCCCCTAGAGCTCTAGCTTCCGACTACCAGGCGATACTTTTCAACTCTTATAGACCATTTCTAATGTTAAGACTTAGAAACACTTAAGTAATAGTTATTAAAGATAATTTTATAAGATACTCCTAGGTTATTCCTATTAAGGACAGAAAGGAATGTCTAGAGAAACTTAGAGTCTAGAGAGTAATAGTTAAAAGACAAACTAGGTATCTTATTAAAGCATTTAGATTTAATAATGTAGGAGAACTAGTTAAGTATTTTAAAGGACTTAAAGTAGAATTTAGGATTAAAACTTAAACTATAGTCCTATACACTTCTACCTAGAATAGCCTAGTCAAAAGGGAAAATTAGCAAGTAGAAAACAATATACAAGCTAATCTTAAGGGCGCTAACTTACTACCTAACTTCTAGGAAGAGGTATACTAAGCTAGATACTATATTAGAAATAGAATCTTAAATAGTCTAGAGGTAAATAGACATACAGTTAGCCCTTATAAGGCCCTTATAAGTAAGGTGCCTAATGTCGACTATATAAGAGTATAGGGATATAAGGTACATTCCTATATAGATAGGGAATCTATCCCTTAGAACTTTAGAAGAGACAAACTTATAGACAAAGCTAGAGTTAGCATCTTTATAGGATATGTTATAGACATAAGTAAGTAGTTCCTAATCTAGGCACCTAATATAAAGACTATTATTAAGACTAGTAATGTAGTCTTCTATAAGGATGAACCTAGCGGTAGCATTAATTACAACTTAGAAAGTAAGCATTAACTAAGTTATGCTATAACTAGAAATCTAAAGGGTAGGCTCGCTATAAATAAGGAAGATAGCTAAGCTATAGTTCCTCCTATATAAGCAAATCTAAAGCTAGTAGGAGCTACTATATAACCTCCTCTATAAGAGGGAGATAAAGATAATACCTAGGAACTAATATTAGTAGGAGACAACAATCCTCTCCTAACTAATAGGGTAACTAGAAACTCTAAAACTACACTACCTTAACCTACTCCTTCTAAACTATAGAAGGAGGACCTAAATTAGAAACTAGTCTTAACTAATTTTAAACTAAAGAAGGACGTAGAAGTCTAGATTAAGTTAAACTCTAGGAAAAGGACAAGAGATAAGAGTAGAATGAATTTTAGTAAGGATAAGTCTATAGAGAAAAGGCTTTATTAAGCCCTCTTTGCCCTAATAGCTATATATACTACAAATAATGACATAGGTGCAAATAAGGACTATACTAAAATGTTAAGAGTATTAGTTAAAGAGTTTAAGGCCTATTTCTCTATAGAATTAGATAAGGAGATAGCCCTAGTAGCATAAGGTAAGATGGACATTCCTATTCCTTAAACCTATCTTAAAGCTATCTTAGATAAGATATAGGGACCTAAATAGAGGGAAGCAATTAGGCGCGAGCTTATTACACTAGCGGGTTATAGCACCTAGGAGATAACCTATCTCCCTAGGGGAGCTAACCTAGTAATAAGTAAATAGGTCTTTACTACTAAATTTAACACTAATGGATTACTAGACAAGTTAAAAGTAAGACTTATTATAAGAGGATTCTCTTAGAAATTTAGAGTGGACTACGAACACACCTTCGCCCTAACTCTTAGGTATAATACCCTAAGGATCTTCCTAGCCCTATGCGCTATCGAAGACATAGAGTGCCATTATATAGATGTTAACAACGCCTTTATAGAATTATTCTTAAAGGAGGACATCTATATAAAACCTCTACTAGGGGTAGATGTCCTACTAGGGATGTGTCTTAAAGTCTATAGGAGTCTATATAGACTAAAGCAAGCTATAAGAGACTAGAATAAGAAGTGTGTTATTAAACTCTAGAAGCTAGGATTTGTTTAGTCTAATTCTAACCCCTATCTACTTACTTATCCTAATAAGAAGATTATTCTACTTATCTATGTAGACGACATTCTTCTAGGATTAAGCAACCTCTCTACCATTTAATGGTTTAAGGGAGAGTTTAGTAAGATCTTTAAGATTAAAGATCTAGGAGAAGTGAAGAAGATCCTAGGTGTCTATGTTACTAGAGATAGAGGAGTAAGGACTATTAAGCTAGACTAAGAGCACTACATAAGAGAGATTCTCTCTATGTATAATATGTAATAGGACAAGTTAAGAAAGACTAGTATCCCTATAAACGGATATAAATCTCTAAGACTTATAGAAGGGATAGATGTAAGAACTAACTAAAAGGAGTACTAGACTCTAGTTAGAAAGCTTATATACCTAGTAATCCTAACAAGACCTAACATTTGCTTTACTCTAGGGAGACTAAGTTAATTCCTCTTAGATCCTACTAAATTCTACATAATAGCACTTAGGTAGATCCTAAAGTACCTTAGGTCGAGTACTTTAAGAGGCATTACCTATAGTAGAAAGGACTACAATAGTCTAGTTAGATATATAGACTTAGACTTTGCCTTAGATAGAATAGAGAGACTATTAGTTCTTAGAAATGTCTTTATACTTATAAACGGACTAGTAAGTTAGATAAGCAAGAAGCAGAAGTTAGTTACAACTTCAACTATAGACGTAGAATACATAGCTATGTGTTTAGCTACAAAACAATCTTAATGGATTGCCTTAGTAATAAGAGATATAGGAGCAACTAAGTACATTAGTAGCTACTAATTTAAACCTCTTATTAAGGAAAAGACAAAGTTTATAATTAGATTACTAGTCCTTATAAGAGGAGATAACTAAGCTACTCTTAGACTAGTAAGAGATGCTTAGATCTTAGATAGATTAAAACACATCGATGTCGCCTACCATTATTAAAGGGATCTCCTTAAGAAGGATAGGTTATAGGTTAAGTTTATTAGAACTATAGACATGGTTGTAGATAGTATAACTAAGCCTCTTATAGGAGAAATATTTAAGAGGTTTATAAGTGTAACGGGACAGGTTACCCTGGTCTCCTCTCTCTTTTGCCAAGCCGGCGTTTCCCATGCGACACGCTGGCGCAGCACATAAGAAGAATTCTACAGCTACCCTACGTGGAGCAACGAATAGCTTTGGCTACAGACAGACCTATTGTCTGAGAGTGATCCATACGTTGCTACATACCTTTATACCTTTACAATTCTATTCGTTCTACCTAGGTAGCAGCCTATAGATCCTCCATCGCTCCCCGCGGGCGTACCGACAGCGTCTCGCGACCTAGT
Organism: Aureobasidium leucospermi; assembly: GCA_019775405.1. NCBI lineage: Eukaryota > Fungi > Ascomycota > Dothideomycetes > Dothideales > Saccotheciaceae > Aureobasidium > Aureobasidium leucospermi. The sequence continues at coordinate 21,524 of JACWFU010000039.1, read as the reverse complement.
TAACGGACGCACCGATCCGGACTTCGCGACACCTGGCCTCGAAGAACCTGCAAGCGTAGGGGACATACTAGAGGCCATGGACGACGACGCAAGCGTCGACGAGGACGACCTCCGACGCATGATTGCGAGGGAACGACTACGAGCCGAGTACTTAGCGCTCCGAGAACGCAATCGCGTCGCATAGCAGCCGACGGTTAACGACCTCTACGCAGGCAACACTCCTGGCGGAATGCTAGGATTAAGAGAAACGAGCCCCGCGTACTCGACTGCTACCCTATCCGAGGGCGAGGAACAGGCGTACCGCACCCGCCACTTAGGCGGCTCGAAGTCGAGGAAACAACCAGACATCCCGCCTTTCCATGGAAAGGACCTCCACGACGCAAAACTCTTCCTTTATCGCCTCGAGTTAGCCTTCTTAAACAATGAAGCCTCGTTCATCCGAGACAAGGACAAGATCGTCTACGCCCTCCTCTAGCTAAAAGGCGACGCCGAAGCGAAGGCGATGCGCGTGTGGAACGCAGGCGCCATCGAAACCGGCACATGGCCAATGTTTAAGGAACTCATTATGAACACCGTGACCGACCCGGCTAATCGAGAACTGACGCTAATGCTCCGCTACGAACAAGCTACTTAAGGGGCTTAGCAGAGCGTCTCCGCTTTCGCCTCATAGCTAGATGGCCTCGAGAAGGAGTTCGACGAGTCATACACGCCTATACAGAGCCGGCGCCACCTCCTCGCAAAGCTAAGACCGGCCCTGCGTGACGCCATCGTTCGCCAGGCGTACACCCCGAAGTCAAGAGAGGAACTCATATCCCTCGCCGAGAGAATCGAGAACTCTATAGTAGGCGACCGCGGCGCGCAACTAAAGCGCTACGCTTCGGAGACGCACGGGAACCGCGCTCCGAAGAAGCCTCGCGCGGAAGACAACTCTCGGGATTCGGGTCCGAATCCGGCTACGGAGAAACGTCCTCCTCCTAACCCCTACGCTCACTGCGGAGGCAATCACTAGAATCGGGATTGCACTAAGCGAGACGCAGGCGGAGCGACCGTGAACCGTCGAGTCGAAATCTCGGGAAAAGCTAAGGGGCTAGCGAAGACTCGTCGCTAAGCTAGCCCCTCCTAGTAGAGTCCTATCCTACGATTCGGGTGCCGGGTAGATGCGTAACGGCTACGACTCGCATTCGCTGCGAGTGCATTATCGACCCTGGTGCCGATCTTAACCTTGTAGACTAGGCATTCGTTACGATGCACGACCTGCAACCGATCGCCAACGCGACCCTTCCGGTTATAAAAGCCTTCTAAGGAAGCGAAGGCCACGTATACGGAGCATATAAGTTGTGTATGCGTGTCGTAGACTCCTCGAGTACGGCACGCGAGACTAAAGACATCTACTACGCCGTCAACCTCGAGGGCCCCCTAATCCTTCTAGGGTACCCCTGGCTCAAAAAGTAGGGAGCCTAAACCGACTATGCGACGGACCGCTGGCGTTACGGTGTCGGAACCGACGCGCTTCGGCTATGCTAGCCGAAGGAGTTCGAGAAACAGCTTAAGAAGGCAAATTACGTCTTTACGGTAAACTATCACCGCGTGGAAGACACTTCGCCATCGAAGTTACTAACGGAATTCGCAGAATTCGAAGACGTCTTCACCTACGAGGACATCGCGAACCTCCCGCGCCCCGAAGGCGTAGAGCACGCGATCCCCGTCATGGAAGGGCAGAAACCGCCCTTCCGACCGCTCTACAACCTCTCCTACACGGAGCTGGACACACTGCGGGAATACCTCGACACCGCTCTCGCGAACGGCTGGATTAGACCTAGCGAATCGCCTGCGGGTGCCCCGATCCTCTTCGTACTAAAGAAGGACGGCACCCTGCGCCTCTACGTAGACTACCGAGGTCTTAACGATGTGACCATTAAGAACCGGTGCCCCCTACCGCTTATTAGCGAAACCCTAGATAGACTAAGTGGCGCGTGGTACTTCTCGAAACTGGACCTAAAGGACGCCTACCATCGCATCCCTATTAAGCGGGGCGATAAGTAGAAGACTACGTTCCGCACGCGTTACGGCCACTTCGAGTATCTAGTAATGCCCTTTAGCCTCACCAATGCACTAGCAACCTTTCAAGCGTACATTAATAAGGCCTTGGCCGGACTCCTAGACACCTGTTGTGTCGTTTACCTGGATGACATTCTTATCTATAGTCCCGATCGCGAGACTCACGCGGAACACGTGCGTGCCGTACTCCTCCGCTTAAGGAAGCATGCGCTATACGCTAACCGCAAGAAGTGTGAATTCTTCACCACTAAGGTGGAATTCTTGGGCTTCCTCGTAGGCACCGCAGGTGTAGAGATGGACCCGAGCAGGGTAACCGCCATCGCGGACTAGCTAGAGCCCGCCTCTGTACATGACATCTAGGTGTTCTTAGGCTTCGCCAACTTCTATCGCCGATTTATCCGGCACTACTCTAAAGTAGTTACACCTCTGACTAACCTTCTCAAAGGTAGTAAGAAAGGGGCCGCTCCGCCGCCCTTCGGGATGACCGAGGCCGCGAAGCAGGCGTTCCGCACGCTAAAAGAGGCTTTCACCTCGGCTCCGGTCCTTACATACTACGACCCTACGGCCCCCCTGCGGCTCGAAACCGACGCCTTAGGCTTTGCTATCGCGGGAATCCTATCGCAGCTAGTAGTCGTCAATGACTCAAAAGACTGGCACCCGATAGCCTTTTAGTCGAGGAAGATAATAGACGCCGAAACTCGCTACGAAACACACGACCAAGAACTATTGGCTATCGTGGAATGTTTTAAGCACTGGCGCCACTACCTCGAGGGCGCTCCGCACGCGGTCTAAGTGCTTACCGACCACGCCAACCTTACAGGATGGCGTAAGGTCACCTCCCTAAACAAACGCCAGAAGCGCTAGGCGGTTCAGATGGAAGCTTTCGACTGGGACATCTCCTATTAAGTAGGCAAGCGTAACCCGGCCGATGCGCTATCGCGACGCCCTAACTACGTAGGGACGGAGCAAGCGTTCGACAACCTTCTCCCGACCTTAAAGAACAAACTAAGTCGATGGGAAGGTGACGACCACCCGTTTATTCGACGACTGTTTGCTTCGATCCCCTTAGCCGACGCTAGGATGCCCTTAAGCTAGTGCTTGCAGGACGCAACCGTAACGCAAGTACACCCTACGCGGGGTGCTATACTAGTTACCGCGTTAATCCGTTCCGTATCGTCTATCTCCGCGTACGACGAGGAACCGGATGCGAATCTGCTCGCTACGATTGCCGCCTTATAGGCCGCGGACCCCGTCGTCCACGAAGGCGAAACGCACCCTATGCGTAAGCAGAAAGGCGCCCCCTAGGAAACCAAAGACGGTCTCCTATACCGGGGTACTTGCGTGTATGTTCCTTAGGATAACGCGCTGCGGACGCAGGTGATACGCATGTATCACGACGACCCGCTTATAGCTCACTTCGGACGAGAAAAGACTATTGCCTTAATTCGACGAACGTTCGACTAGCTAGAGCTAGCGAGCGACGTTAAGCGATATGTCGAAACTTGCGAAATCTGCCAGAGATCGAAGGCGAAACGCTATCGGCCCTATGGCGTTATAGCAGCGCTACCCGCGCCAGCCGGCCCATAGGAAGAACTCTCTATGGACTTCATTACGGACCTTCCTCCAAGCAAGTACCATAACGAGGTCTTTAACTCAATACTGGTCATCGTAGATAGATACACGAAGATGACGAAGTACATTCCGACTACTAAGCGTTGCGACGCCGCAACGCTTGCGAACCTCTTCCTAGAGGTTATTATCTGTAGTTTCGGAGTCCCGAAAGGAATCGTGTCTGATAGGGGCTTAGTCTTTACTAGCCAATTTTGGTTAGACATGTGTTACGTTACGCGGGTGAAACGTAGGCTCTCTACAGCCTTCCACCCCTAGACGGACGGCCAGACGGAGCGCTAAAACTAGACGTTAGAGCAGTACCTTCGCTGCTTCTGCTCAGGCAAGCAGAACGACTAGGCTTCCTAGCTACCGCTAGCGGAGTTCGCGAGTAACAACAGCGAGAACCATGCGTTAGGCATGAGTCCCTTCTGTGCGCTATATAGATACAACCCGAAGCTTTACGCAGAGGCCCGAGACGGGCCTCGCGAAGGGGAGGTACCAGCAGTAACAGAGCGTGTTTAGAGACTTTAAACCGCAAGGGAATCGCTAGCGGCAAGCCTACACACCGTAGGCGAATACCAATCCCGAGGATACAATAAGCGGCATGCGGAAAGGACGTTTAAGGTTAACGACAAAGTAATGCTGTTAGCAAAAAACCTGAAAGTACGACAACCGAGCCGAAAGTTATCCCTAAGGTACATCGGACCGTTCTAGATCACAGAAGCAATCGGAGCGCAGGCGTACCGCCTAGCGCTACTAGAGAACTATCGTCGACTACACGATGTGTTTCACGTATCCCTCCTTGAACCATACTACTAGCGGGATGGAGTCGAAGCCCCGGCGTTCAGCAATCCAGAACTAGTCGACGGAGGCGAAGAATGGGAGGTAGAGGAAATCGTAGACCATCGAGGTACTAGTAACAAGAAAGCCTTCTTAGTCAAATGGACAGGCTGGCCAGCAGAGTACAACTCATGGGTACTAGCGAGCGACATGGCGAATGCTACGGACGTACGAGACGCATACGAAGCGCAGGCGCAACCTAAGCGAAGGGGTCGGCCTCGGAAATAACGTACCTCTACGATCACTGCTTATCGCCATCATCATAGATAGCCTGGAGACCACGTCTACTGACGAGCAAAGCACCACGTCTACTAACGAGCAAAGCACAACTTCTACTTAAACATAGGGCACGGAGCATCAGTCAACAAAAGCAAAAGTTGAATTGGGCATGGCCAGGCGTTATGCCTGCTAGCAGCAAGGGTATCTCTAGGTGCCCGCAGGCCGAACTAATAGGGCCCGCAGGCCAAACACACGAAGGGCGGCCGGCCTAGGCGGCGCTACCCTTGACCATCGGCAGCTTAACCACTAGCGGCGGCAACAGCGACGGCGCCAGCAGCACCATCAGGGCCGCCAGCGGCACCATCAGGGCCGGGGGCGTCGTCACCCTCGCTGTCCGAGGAGGACTCGCTAGGGTCACGACGGTGAGCCGAAGCGTTAGCGGCGTCTAGGAGGTCGTCCTCCGAGTCCTAGCGGTACTCGTCGATGTCGGAGGCGGAGGAGTCGGACGAGTTGCCATCCTCGCCGTCCTCATCGTCGTCACTGTCGTCGGGAGCGGCGGCGACCGTAGGCTGGAAGCTAGCGAAGTGCATGGCGATCGCCTCGAGGGCGCTAGCGGAGCGCGCGGCGATAGTGTTGGCCTCGGTAGCGGCACGGCGGGACTTGGTAGCCTCCTACAAATTAACAAGGTTAGACACGGTCGCGCGACACATAGGCGGCCACACTAGACAATGGCGTCGTCGATGGCGACGGGGACACCGATAGGCTTAAAGGAAGGCATGTTAGCGTGCGGTACGGTTGCGTTGTGGTAGAGTTATGTTTGCGAAGAAGAGGCGAGGCGCAAGAGGTACGCGTGCTAAAGGAAGGAACAAAGAAGTGACGGGCTAGCTTTGTTATTGTCGCCAGCCGCATGCGTCGCGACGCCCGAACCTTAGCCGGCGTCGCCGGCTCTTACACAGCACGCGCGCGCCACGACAGCGAGGTGGTCTATTGGACTCTATAGAAGTCGCTCACGACTGCGGATTTTAAGGGCAGATACAGACCGCTAAGGACAGCGTCCTAGAGGGGGGGATAATTGTAACGGGACAGGTTACCCTGGTCTCCTCTCTCTTTTGCCAAGCCGGCGTTTCCCATGCGACACGCTGGCGCAGCACATAAGAAGAATTCTACAGCTACCCTACGTGGAGCAACGAATAGCTTTGGCTACAGACAGACCTATTGTCTGAGAGTGATCCATACGTTGCTACATACCTTCATACCTTTACAATAAGACTACTTAGGATAAGCTAATCCACTACTACTAAGTAAGAGAGTTAAAATTAGTATAGTTATAGTAGATAAGCTATCGGCTATCTTTACCCTTATAAGAGTATAGCTAAGTAGTCTATATGTCTCTTAGTATAAGGGAAAGCTTAACTTCGTCTTTAGCTCTTTACCCTAATGTAATTAAGTTAATTTAAGTTATAAGAAGTTGCCCATTTGTTTAGGGGTTCTACTATAAGCCTCTTAATTTCTATAGTATACCTTCTAGGTCTTCTACACTTCCTATTACTAGGGAAGAGTAGTTTATATAGGTTTATACGAATTATTTTAACTAGATTAAGATTAATGTTCTCCTAACATTATTAGCGATAAGCTCTAAGATCGACAGCAGTTACGAAGAACATTATAAGCCTAAAGACCTAGACGCGATTAGAGAATAGGCTAGACTATTAGAAACTAAATTCTATTTATCGTCAAACGAATCTAAGTAGTCGCTATTAAGCTATAGCATTGTATAAGCTAAGCTACGCCCTCTTATTCTAAATAACGGCGACATTATCGAGCGCGTTTAGAAATAGGTCGACTAGTATAATAGTAAGGGTCCTCTAGTTAAGTAACTATAGGATTAGATGTCCTAGAAGGAAGGAAATAGCGACCTACTATCGTCTACTAGTAGAACGACTCTAATCTAGGAGGCTTTCGTAATATAACGTAAGCTTACGACACGTATCTTAATTAATGTAAAGAAAGTTACGTTTAGTTACTAGCTAAGAGTATAAGGACTATAGGACGTCCTTTGCTATTAGAGTCTCCCTATATATATTAAGAACTACGTCCTTAAGAAGATATAGTAGGAGAACGCCGACCTATACTTCCTAATCTATAGTATACCTAAATCTTAAGCATTATTTAACCCTTATAGTTTCTTACTAAAGCATCGCGCATTTTTAGAGTATGCCCCTATATATAAGCTTATAGTCGTCATTAAAGTTAAGTACTCTAATTTTAAGTATACTATTAATAGGTAGGAAGGTGTTAAATAGGTAAAAGGGCTACTAGTACATAATCTCCTATTAGAGAAATTGTTCTAACTCTTCTTTACTCTTAGTTACGTTTGCTAGTCGCTCGATATTAAGGTCGTTTTTAGTAGTAGGGGCATAAGTAAGAAGCGCAATTATAGACTTAAACACCTATATAGATCTACCCTAGCGGCCCTTAGAGAACTACTCTTAATAATAATCGACTAGGTTCTTGCTAATGTCCTAGGGTTCTTTAACAAAGATAGTAATCGTAATCTTAAAGATATGCTTAAATTTTATTAGATTAACCTTATAAAAGGTGCCTAAGCTAATCTAAAGAAGGTCGAGGGTGCTCTAGATTACGAACGCGAAGAGATAGGTCAAAATATCCTTATAAAGTACCTTAGTAAGTATATATAAGAAAATTATAAATGGAGACGATCTCTAGCGAAGTAGTACGACTATCTTAGATATATCTTTAAGTAGGCATTCCCTAAAATTAAGTAGGATAGGGACGTTTAGACTAAGGACTATTATAGAGAACTCGAGGTAGACATAGATAAGTAGCTTCTAATAGATGGATAGCAATATTAACTTTATAAACTTTACTAAACATAAATTTAACGATACTAAACCATTTTAAGTTATACTATAGAAGTGATTCGCATCATTCTAGAGTTTCTAGCTCGTAGATTCGAAGGTCGAGGGATGATTCGTAAATTAGTAAGTGTAGCCGGCTTCTTTATATAGATAATAACATAGAACGCGCTTCCTAAACGAGCGAATACTATAAGCATATAATAAAGAGACGTTTCTATCTCTAAGACCTATAAGCGGTGACTCGCGTTAACTACTACTTTAGACTATCTTCGCATTGTCTATAGCCTTAGTAAGTAACTTAGACTTATGCGGGGTCTCGCTTTGTTTTACAAAAGATTTGTAAGCGCTCTAGGCTAACTAATTCTAGGTTAAGACCATTAGCAGCAGCCTTTCTATGCTATTATAACATTACCTAAAACACTCTTACGCCCTAAAGCTAAGCACAACTAAATAATAGGTGCAGTGTCGGGCTTAAGACCTTAAACTCTAGGGTCCAATGTTTCTATAGAGAGAAGAAGATAGAGAATACCGTTACTGTCTCGACGATGGTACCAATAATTTCGAGTATCGCTGTCGTAAGAAAGATGTCGGCAAGCATCATGTGTTTCTTGGGCCAGGTACGATACACAATGACAGCGGCATGAGGCCAGAACTCTGCGACAATATTAAAGAACCCTTAATAGTATTAGCATGACGATCACTCCGTGGAACAGACACATTCAACTCACCCTATAGCAGGCACATGATAAATTCCAGCTCTGCATCTTGTTCATGTTTCGGGTCCAAGAACAGAACTACCGCAGTCTGCGTAATAATGATTGCGCCGATATGATGAGCTCCACTGATGTAGCTGACCTTCTCACGGTAGAAGAGCTCGAAGATGTACATTGCTGTAAACACTTGGAAGGTGCAGAGAAGCACATCGCCAACCCTCACCGTCGAGCTACCTGCAAAAGGCGACTGCAGATTCTTGTGGCCGGAGATGACCGATATTGCAGGGTAGACGGATGCAATGATGAGTATCAGCTTGATGCTGGCTGCGACATAGTGATTGATGAAGCTTCGCCTTTGCGCTTGGTCGAGGTGCTTGTACTCGGAAGTGTATCTCTTGACCAGTGGCTCCAGAAGATACATTCGGACGAGGAAGATGACGACGCATGAGACTGTAAGTATGAGTGCTGAATACGGTACCAGCTTGGATAGCTTCGAATGTTTGTGATGCGGGTCGTCAAAGTTCTTCGCAAGTTGACTGTATGGCATGTTGGGCTAGGGAAGAAGTCGGGGGCCGCGACGTCTTGTTGTGCAATGCGCTCGAAAGGCTCAGTCGCCAGAGGCTGTTGGTCTTGAAAGCTTGCAAGGAGTACAGATTTGAGTCGCTGTTAGCAGGTAGGCTGCCTGGATCGAAGGGTGGTCGGTTGAAAAGTTGATCGGTACTAAGAAGTTGGGCAAGTCCAAGAGGAGTCGCTGCCTTTTACAGCACGAACATCACAACCCGTATTGAGGCATCCGCAGACATGGGAAACAAGCCACAAGGCAGAGGGATTGCGTGGCCGCATCGCTATAGCGCTCGCTATTTCGAGCAGAACTCTGTTTACGAGACCCCTGATGGACGCTTCGAATTTCGCACCAATCCTGAGTAGGTGCGTAGCCGAAGGGAGAGTAGACAGAGGTCTTTGCTAAGCTTTCCGTCCGGGAATAGAGTGGAAAAGACAGAAGGTGAGTCCTAAAGGGTGACGCGTCGCCGGGTGCCGACCGTTGTGAAAGCGGTACGGGGCGTCACCTCTTCAGAGTCTCGACCAGGCACCGAATCCTGGCTGTTCCTGAGATCTGGTAAGAAGTTTACAAGAAGGCCACTTCGGCATGTCGTTGCGCGATTTCAAAGCGTAGTACAAGTATTCTCGACAAGGATGAAGGTCGTAGAGGCCGGAGTTTCGCTGCTTTGCTGAGATGGCAGGACCGAGTCGCACGATCGCTGCCAAGATGCCGAATCGTGATCACGAAGTATGCGTCGAGGTCAGAACGACTCAGCCCGGTTCTCGTGTCCAGGACGAATTGTCGTTGCGTGCGCTGGGATGGGCATATCCACAATGTGCTGCGGATTGCGACACAAGCGACATTGACATGATTGTGGCAGTCCGCGGACGCCGCTCGCGATCATCCACTTCAGGCATGTTGAGCAATGTTGGAAGAGCGATTTCTTGCCCGGTTTGGGTACAAACAACATTCTGACACTTGCCATCGCCTGCCCTGACGGACATTGGTATTACGACTTTTCCATGCGGTCGTGAAACCTCGCATGTTGTCGCGTTCTCATCACCAAGCACCATGACTGCGGCGCCAGGACGAAACCCAGAGGCCGGTGATTACACAATTGAGTGTCCAGGACATGGTATAGGAAGCAGAACGAAGGCGCACATTGCTAGTGCGCTCAGAGTGTCCAGATTGGGCTTTGAAAGGCATCAGACAAGAGTAGCGACGCCAAATGGATACGGACGAGTCTGCAGTGATGAGACCGTTATGGCGCAAACTCTGCCGCACCGACTACAAGAGTTGGAGTTATGGATGTGCAAGCGACTGATACATGTAGGGGCCATGAATGAGAGAGTGAGAAGAGTATCGAATGACTGCGCGGATGCGGTTCGACTGTGGTGTTGTTGTGATGTGTCTAGGTGTTTGGGTCTGGTCGTGCGTGCGGCTGCAATTTGCGACGCTGAGGACTGATCAAGTCGCTTGCGGTGAAATGCTTCCGACTGAAATTCTGGTCCAGCAATATGCGATCAGATCAAACTGCAGCAGACGTGTCCTCGCGTAGACCAACGGTATCCAAGGAGAAGATTTGCAGTCTCGTCAATGACTTGCGGTTATGCAATGTGCGGTGTGATTTTTCTGGGCGTCACTGCCTCCCAAACTCGATTTGGCTTCTTGTCAAAACAGATCAAGCGCATAGGAAGCGCATGGAGACAAGAACAGGCACAGGACACTCAGGATACTTTCAAGATAGATTTCATTCCAGAAATCGCGAATAGCACGCCGTGTCGCAAGTCATCAGCGACGAATTGCTCGAAACAGGGTGGTGAGCACGACAAGCCAAGCTTTGCGGCTCGATTCATAGGCTCGTGTACGATATTTTCAAGCCACGTCAAAGTGAGACCGAAGGCAGCACCTCAAGATCTGGACTCCCTGGCAGCAACCTCGAACATGCTCGATGCAACAGAAGAGATAAGGAATTGACGAAGAACAGGAGAAACGAAAAAGAAGATGATGTCGCCAAGACGATCAAACCGTCAAGGCGGGTCGTGCGCAAGAAGGAACCGGCGGAGGTGGAGGCGGAGCAAGCCGCTCCTGCCTGCGGAGCCTCGAGAAACTCAAACGCCGGGCGCATCTTGCACCTTCCGTCTTTCCTCGATCTCGACTTCGACCTCGACATCTCAGACTTCCGTCTTGCAACGCGACCACACGCGTCTCTTGGCCTGCGTCGTTCGTCTGTTCGTACTTCCGGAACTACTCGAGATGATACATGCAATGCCTACAACTTCTTCGGCCATCCCGAGATAGGCAGGCGACACTGCGCAAACCGAATACGGTGCCAGTCTGGTTCAGTCGACGCCCACAAGTGCTACCAGTGCTGGGCAAACGTGATAACGACCACAACCACCACAGCTCTCGTGCAAATGACATGAACGATTCTCGTCACCAAGAACCTCCGCCGTTGTCCAAGAAATTCAAACCCTACACATTTCGCCAAACTCGCACATACTGCAAACATGGACATTTCTTGGACCTTGGCGGCCAAGCCTTGTCATCCAGATTACTGGCTTGGATCACTTGGAATACTGCTCTGAAGCTGATAAGGGAGGTCATTGAAGTCTGGTACAAGTAGGTCTTTGTCGTCGTGCCATGAGGTAAGAACGACAGCATTCATTTCGTCCCTTTGTCTTCCTCATTCCATATCATTACCCATTCGCCTCGGTCATCGCACCGACCATCGCTCATCGACATGATGGAAAAGACAGCTCATGAAGATGTCACTGGCGGCAAGACGTCGCCTGAGCTCTCGCCTCAGCTCAGCAATGACGGCTATGTCACAGACTACGCTGCCCCCAAGGCTTCTCTCATGACCAGACTCGGTCTCACACCAGATTCATTCAAGCGTCGCACTCTTGATGACAAGCACAATCAGCTCAACAAGACTCTCAAAGGTCGCCACTTGAGTATGATTGCCATCGGTGGTTCCATTGGTGCTGGTCTGTTCGTCGGCTCAGGTGGTGCTCTGAGAAGTGGTGGTCCCGCTTCGCTTCTGATCGGTTTCGGTATCATGGGTGTCGTAAGTCCAGTCATCGCATGTCTTGCAGTCCACAAGCGCAACACTGACCTGACCCACAGATGATCTTCAACGTCGTCTATGCTCTCGGTGAACTCGCCATCATGTACCCTATCTCTGGTGGCTTCTATACCTACTCTGTCCGCTTCATCGATCCTGCCTGGGGTTTCGCCATGGGCTGGAACTACGTCTTCCAATGGGCCATTGTTCTACCACTCGAACTCGTCGTCGCAGGTCTCACTGTCAATTACTGGGGTGCAGATGTCAATGTCGGCGTCTGGATCACAGTCTTCTTCCTTCTCGTCGTCCTGATCAACGTCTTCGGTGTTCTCGGCTATGCGGAAGAAGAGTTCTGGGCCGCCCTGCTCAAGCTCTCGACAGTCTCTATCTTCCTGATCATGGGAGTCATCTTCGTCTGCGGTGGTGGTCCTTCGAACGGCAAATACAGCGAATACGTTGGCGCAAAGAACTGGTATAACCCCGGTGCATTTTCAGACGGCTTCCCTGGTCTCTGCTCAGTCTTTGTCACTGCCGCCTTCTCCTTCTCCGGTACTGAGCTCGTCGGTCTTGCCGCAGCCGAGTCGGCTACTCCTCAGAAGTCTCTGCCTTCTGCCGTCAAGCAAGTCTTCTGGCGCATCACACTCTTCTACATCCTCGGCTTGTTCTTTGTCGGTCTCCTCGTTCCTTACGATGACCCTCGCCTTCTCGGATCTGGTGGCTACCTCGATGTCTCGACCTCTCCCTTCGTCATCACTGCCGTCGACGCTGGCATCCCTGGCTTCGGCGACTTTGTCAACGCCGTCATTCTGGTATCCGTCATCTCCATCGGTCTGTCTGGTGTCTACGGTGGCTCTCGTACATTGACTGCCCTGGCAGAGCAAGGTTACGCTCCCAAGATCTTCACATACATCGACAGAGCTGGCCGTCCTCTCTGGTCTACCGTCTTTGTTCTCGCTTGGGCTCCTCTTGCCTACATCACTTTGGCCAGTACTGGAGTCATCGTGTTCAACTGGCTGCAGTCTCTGTCAGGTCTGGCTGCGCTCTTCACCTGGGGCTCTATTTGTCTCGCACACATCCGCTTCCGTGCCGCATGGAAGTATCAAGGCCACACTCTGGACGAGCTTCCATTCAAGGCCGTCTTTGGCGTCGTTGGCTCATGGATTGGTCTGATCTTGATCATCATCGTCCTCATTGCTCAGGTATGCACAATTCCTCGCTCCATCTTCTGCTCACATGCTAACGAGACATAGTTCTACGTCGCCATCAGACCACTCGACGCTGAAGCTTTCTTCGCCTCATACCTCGCAATCTTCGTCGTCATCGTATTCTACATTGTTGGATGGGTCTGGAAGCGTGAAGGCTGGCACAAGCTTGCAGACATTGATGTCGACTCTGGCCGTCGCGAGATCGACTGGGACCACTTCAACAAGCTGAGAGCTGTGCACGATTCGCATCCCAAGTGGCGCAGATTCTTGAGCCATATCTTCTAGATAGAACGTGCTTGGGGAGCCTAGACTATCGCTTGAAAAGGATTCAGTGGTAATGCATAGTCGTTAGATCGTGTACATTCACGTTCAATGCAACAGAAATTTGCCTTCTATCTTACAAATCAAAGTCTCAGTCTGCCAGTGGTATCCCATCAAATGCAGCGGAATTGTCAAGTCGCTATCGCAATACCGAAGGCTCATCAACATCGCTACCTCGACCATGTCTTGTGTACCTCCTGCAAGGGAACTAGCTTCCAGACATGTCGCGAGATCGTTTGCGGATCACATCTGGTAGGTTCGAGATACTCCGCTCGCACCGCCAGCGGAATCAGAGGCCAAGGCGTTCAAAGAGCCTCCCTTCGCATGCCCAGCTCCTTGACTCCTTCCAGATCAGGCAGGAGGTAACGAGACGACACACGTGCTCCGGATTTGACTTCGCACTGACATGTGCGGGGTTTTTGGAGATTCGCCCGCCAAGTCTTCGAAACCGTTTGCCAACACTCCGTATCTTCTTCCAAGACTCCCATTCCTGTTCAACTTCCCTGGTTTGCATCTCGGGCTGTGCTCTTGGTATGCACATGCTACAGATAGGTACCACCGGCGGCCAATGAGGCATCACGGATTACCCGCCATACTGCAACTCCTTATCACCCCCTGTTAGCAACCTTTCGCCATACCGCTGGCTCATCTCGCAACGACCGCGGCACAATATTTTTCACTACAGAGATGTGGAACTCCCTATTACACGGACCTCTGCTCTATTGGAACTCTGCATGCCGCTGCAGAAGTGCGCATTGGCACCGCCATCAAAGTCTTGTACAGTGTCGCTCAATGCCTGCGAAAGGAAGGTCACATCTTCGACAAGCCAGTAAGTTCGGATTCGTGCTTGCGACTCTGCGTTGCGGCAGAGAAGGCTGCAAGATATCGCTGAATGCTCCACCGAGATACGGATGGTGTCAAGAGGTAGGTCAATGGTATAAGAAGGTAGTGAACCGGTCAAGGTAGAGTGTCGCATTAGCCTCATCATCTTTTATATCATCCAGTCTTCTCAATCCCTTTTGGCGACAATGAAGTTATCGCAACTTGCTCTACTTCTTCTTCCAGCATGGGCTTGCGCCTACACCGAGGCCGACTATGACACTGGTAAAGTGCACCAGATGATCATGGACCGCAAACATGTGAGTTTCAGTCGAAATGTAGTCGTGCCGAAGCTGACCTTTTCCAAAGGCATCATGGGACAAGCACAGAAAATGGGGCGAATACAACAGCAAGAAATGGAAGTCGTTCCTCAAGAATCACAAGGACAAGGATGTCGTCAGGTGCAACAGCAGAGGTCTTGCAGTCGTTGAACCTGGCAATCCTGCAGAGACTTTCAGATGCAAGAACGTGAGTGAAACCGTCGCATTGTCTGTCGCAACATACCTGACAGTTTCAGATCGACTATTACGACTTCAAAAGCCATGCAGACCTTGGTTCCTTCGCCGGAGAAGGCTCATCTTCATGGGGTTGGGTGTCTCCCAATGGCCGAGAGTTTGTCGCAATCGGTCAGGCAGACGGTACCGCTTTCGCCGAAATCACGAGAGATGGCAAGCTAGTCTACCTTGGTCGCCTTCCTCAGCAATCCGTCTTCTCGATCTGGAGAGAAATTCGCTCGTACAAAAATTACATGGTCATCGGATCTGAAGCTCGCAATCATGGCATCCAGTTCTTTGACATGAACAAACTGTTGGACATCAACCCAAGATACCCCAAGAACTTCAGCATCACTGCCGATGTGACAGGTCTCTTCACTGACCTCCCCGTTGGTCGCACTCACAATGTTGTCATCAATGAAGAACTCGGCTACGCTGTCTCTGTCGGCGCTCAACCTCGCAACAGCACCTGCCGCGCTGGTCTCATCTTCATCGACATCGACGACATTACCAAGCCAGTGTCACCCGGCTGCGCTGGCCAGGATGGCTATGTTCACGATGCTGAGTGTCTCGTCTACCGCGGTCCTGACAAGCGCTACTATGGACGCGACATTTGCTACGGCTACAACGAAGATACATTGACCATCTACGACGTGACTGACAAAACTGGCGTCAATTCGTCCAAGATCATCTCTCGCACTCCATATGTTGGCGCTGCCTACACTCACCAAGGCGCCGTTCTCAACCGCGACTGGCAGGAATACCTTGTCCTCGACGACGAACTCGACGAAGAAGACCGCACTGGCCCGGCTGCTGAGCAGTTCCCTGTTACTTACATCTTTGACATTCGCAATTTGGAGAAACCCGTCAACACCGGCTTTTACAAGTCCAAGCAAAAGGCCATCGACCACAATCAATACGTCTACGATGGCCTTGTCTACCAGTCCAACTACGCAGCCGGTCTTCGCGTCTACGATGTGAGCGGTATCCCTGCCGACCCAACTGGTGGCAATGTAGATGAAGTCGCATACTTTGACATCTATCCTGAGGATGACAACACTGATGGTTTGGTCGATTTTGTCGGTACTTGGAGTCATTATGCCGGGTTCCCTTCTGGTTATATCATGATCAACACAATCGAAAGAGGTGTTTTTGTTGTCAAGATGAACAAGTTTGGCAAGAAGGGTCATGGCAAGTGGTGGAATAAGCCTAGAAAGTGATGAGACATTACTTCAGACAGTCTTCGATGCGCTTTCGCTAACCCAGAGAAATGAAAAAGAGTTCCCAGATCATCAGCACACAGCCTCTAGTGATGACCAAGCGCTCTGAGATGACTGACGATGCGGAGATACAGGAACTGATGAACAAAGTCTGGGGAAGTGGCCACCGTTTTGGCTTCTGCCGTTGGTATGTCACTCCAGATCTCCAAGAGGCCCAGACGCCAGTGACATACCAAGCTTCCAAGTGATCGCGCACCGTAGGCTGTAAGAGGTAGGCACAACGACATTTTGCATCTCTTTCGCTGCTTTCTCGCCCAAACATGTCAGATGTTCTTGCGTTCTGAACGCGACAGAGTTTCAGCGACGACGACGCCGCAAGAACGAGTGCGTCATCATGAACAACACAACCGTTCATGAAAGCATCTCGGAGATAAAACTCAACGACCTTATTTGTGTCAAGCCTTTAGGCAAGTGCGCCCGTGATCGATTTCTTCTTTCGTTCCTCCACTCATTCTTGACCTCGACCGACTTCTGTTTCGCACTCATGCATCGAACGCCTACATTGATGATCCTCGTATAGCACGACCTCTCGCCTGCCACGCTTCCAGGACAGCGTTCGTCGCAAACAACAAAGAAAGACTTTGCAACTTTGCGATCAACCATTGTGGACTTCGACAACCCAATCACAGCGCTACATTATGCAGACTTTGATTGAGTACCGGCGGCAAAAGAAACAGGCATCGTTGATTCACGGCCGAGACCAGCCGAATTATACAGGAGCGGAACGAGATGACCAGGAAGTTGCGACGAACTCGCCAGACACTGAGGCACCATCACTGTCATCGGAATACAGCCCCGACTGCCAAACTTCAACAAGCCCGGGCATCAAGGCGCGCCTGCCACCCCTTGTAGCTTCGCGCAAACAACAATCACCCTCGCCATCCCCGTCGCCGCCATCTGATGAGGATCTGATCAAAGAAAAGAGGCCGGACGATGAATCGAAAGACAAGATCTCTGTCAGCTGCGAAGATAACAAGAGCGACCAAGCAGATCCTCACAACTGGTCAAACGGAAAGCGGCTGCGGACGACGGCCATCCTCTTCTTACTGGTTTTCTCTCAAGGTTGGGTTTCCGCATGCGACTCGAACATTGCAAAACCTGCGAGCAAAGAGCTTCATGTCAGCCAGACAACGGAAACACTGGCGACTGCTCTTTTGCTTCTCGGCATCTCTGCTGGCAGTCTGGTTGTTGGTCCGTTGTCAGAAGAGCTCGGTCGCAACCCAGTGTACTTGGTTCCCTCTATGTTTTACTTATGCTTCACACTCGGTGATGCTTTGACTCCCAATTTTGGAGCCCAGATTACGTTCAGATTTCTGGCAGGTGTGTCCGCAAGCCCTGCATTGTCTATCTACGGAGGCAGTCTTGCCGATTTGTACACCACCGAAGAACGAGAGAAGTTGTGGCCATTCTTTGCGTTGAGTCCTTTGCTGTCGCCCATCTTGGCTCCCGTCGCTGCTGCATGGATTGAGGATTATCTATCGTGGCGCTGGGTGTACTGGATCGGTTTAGCTCTCAGCGGCGGGGTATATCTGCTTGCGTTCCTCTGTCTGCCGGAAACATTCTCGCCCATGATCATCCAATGGAGGACTCATCATCTGAGACAACTCACTGGCAGTGACAAGTACACATGCGATCTGGAAGGACGCGACTCGCTTGGAAAGAGATTGGCGCAGAACCTCAGTCAACCTGCCAAATTCTTCACCACTGAGCCTGTCATCATTACACTTGGTTTCTATCTCATTGTTGTCTATGTTGTCATCTTCACCTTCCTCAATGGTTTCGAATTCATCTTCACCGACACATATGGCCTCTCACCGGGCGAGACAGGTCTTGCATTCTTGGGCATCTGCATCGGCGCATTGATCTCCACAGCACTTACTCCACTGATTGGCCACTTCTTCAAGAACACCTCAACCACTGAAGAAAAGTCGCAAGAACAACCGCCAGAACATCTTCTCATACCTGCCATCATCGCATCACCTTTCTTCGCCATCTCTATCTTCTGGCTCGGCTGGACAAATTACCAATCCATCAGCTACTGGTCTGACTACGCTGCCACAGTCCTCTTCGGATACTCAATGACAGCAATTTTCGTCTCAAGCTATAGCTACATCATCAACATCTACGGTACCTGGAGTTCAAGTGCATTGGGCAGCATCACGATGGCGAGATACTTCGTCGCTTCTGGCATGCTTGTGGCAGCGAGACCGATGTATCAAGGGATCGGAGTACATTGGTCGTTGACGTTTCTTGGATGCTTGGGTCTGCTGTGTCTGCCTGTCCCTTTCTTGATCTATCGATACGGCAAGTGGTTGCGGAAGAAATCGCAGTTTATCGAAGATGAGGAGGAATGACAGCACATGTCTGTTCCACAACATTCAATGAAATGATAATCATGGGACTATCCATAACCTGCTTGTCTCTCTTTTAATCTTTCCGAAATGCTTTGGTGGTCGTGTCTAGCGAGATCACAATCCGTAACTGTGGAGATCTTTCGCCCTGGTCAGACAGCGAGAAATTGCCAACCTGTTCGACGTGAGAATGCATAAGCTGTGATCTCGTACTCATCTGCTCGTCGATGTTCGTACATAGACAGCTTGCTTACGGCTTGACACTTTGATGACCCCAACAGATCCAGTCAAAGCATGAAGGCGATGATTGATTTGCTTTATGCACAATGTTGTCGGTCATACCCTGTTCCCATCAACAGTCGTCGCACTTCTCCATCGCTAAAGCTTGATCTTGAGAGGTACTAAGGTCACTCGGACAAAAATCATCGAATTCATCAAATTTTATTACTCTATAAGCTAGAGCAGTGTCTCCTGGTGATTCCCTCGAATTTCCAGCGAAGCGCCACGGTGCGGGGTCGAGATGCTAGCTCCGAAAGGCCGAGGAGGTGCGAGAGGCGGAGGTATAGCAGGAAAGGGGAGGTTCGAATCGCTGTCACAGGGCAGCGGGGATAGGCAGGATAAGGAGGATACAGTTATGAGGGATAGGGAACATGCGGATAAAAGAAAAAGAGACGGCAGATAGGGCGGCGCAGAGGACAGCCCTCAGAGACGCGACGCACGTATCGACATAGACTCTAACTCGACGTCAGTGGAAGCGACACCAAGGAAGAGACCCTTACCCATGGCTACAAGAATGGCGACTAGAAGCGCAGAAAAAGAAGGAAGAGACACCAACCACCAATCTAAGGGCAGCCCTACACCTGGTAGTGGTAGAAACAGCGACAGCATAAGAGAGGTCACAATGAACGACATCATGCAACAGCTATTGGACGCACAAAGAATAGCTAGAGAGAGAGAAAGGAAAGAATAGGAGGAAAAAGATAGATATAGAGAGGAGATTAGACAACTACAAACGACTGTCACAACGCTAGTCCTAGACATTAAGAGCCTACAAGAGGCAGCCCTAAACTGGGGTTCCCTCCAGTCATCGTCTCTACCGACAGGAACAACCGATTCCTACGCAAGTGTTACAGCTCGGGGAGTACAACTGTCAAGCCAGGAAGCAGTAAGAACGCCAGTCAGGTCGCCTAGAACATCAGTATCCTTCGATCTTTCAGAGCAGTCAAGCCTACCGCAGTCACCCCCAGTATCTGTAGGAACGTCGATCAGAAGCGCAATGAAAAAGTCCAAAAACGCACAAGAAGCAGATATGGTATTAGACATAAAAAACCTTAAGACAGATGGATACACTAGAACACAGCTTAGAACAAGAACCAAGAATCGAATTATGGCTGCGATCAGATCCAACGAAGGGCTAGACACAGTCGTCCTCAACCAGTTCATGATCAGACATACGAACAAGGACGTCCACCTAGCGTACTTTAAGATCGACAAGGAAGCGGAGAAAGTAGCGAGAGCTTACGTAGATGAATGGATACCTATGTTCCTCGAAGGGGCAAGGCTTATCGAATCCACCTGGTACCCAATCAAGGTGGATTTCATCCCAAAAATAGAAGCTACGGACCACCAGACCGGGGCAATCAGTCAAGAAACGCGAGATGCCTTTGCAGAGGAGAATGAAGTAGAAGTCAAGATGATAAGATGGCTAGGTAGACCAAAGGAGCACGCCGCCTATGCATCTGCAGTGGCTAAGCTAGCGACGAAAGAACAAGTAGAGAGACTGCTCCAGAGACAAGTAGATGGCGAAGAAGTACAACTGTTCGGCTACATGGTCATAGTCTTAACTTTCCACGACAATAGAGGACTAAGAGCCTGTTATAACTGCCACCAGTTCGGACACCCACAGAAGGAATGTAAGAACACTACCAGATGCTCATAGTGCGCACAAGAAGGACACAACAGCTGCAACGTAGGGGAGCCGAAGTGTAGCAACTACGGAGGAAGTCACCCAGCAGGCTATAAGAAATGCCTAGAGTACAGGAAACAACAAGAAAGAGAGATCAACCTACGTCGCCATGATTAGTACACTAAACATTCTTCAAGCAAATTTGCATAGGAGCTCAGGAGTTCAGGATGCTTTGTACAACGACTTAGACATCTGGGACTTCGATGCCATTCTCATACAGGAACCACACTATTGGGAAATTGTAGGAAACCTTCAGATCACGGGAGCCGGACCTAACTTTGAAGTCATAAAACCAAAAACACTACAAAGAGAAAACCAGACACAGAGGATTCGATCGTGCATGTGGATTAACCGGAACAACGAGTATACGCAACTTACGCTAAACAGTAACGACATTACGGCAATCGTCATAAAACATGGGACCCGCAGCATATTGCTAGTGTCTATATACATCCCGTGTATAGGCAATGGGCAAGAAGTTAACACGCAAGAATTGCATACCCGACTGCAAGAGGTCTAGGAAGCAATTACAGGAGAGGGAGACTATAACGTAGAGTTAGAAGTCTTCATCGCAGGAGACTTCAACCGGCATAACACGATATGGGGAGGAAATGAGGTGGCATTAGGGATGAGACAAGGTGAAGGTAGCAGGATACTGGACTTCATTGAGGAAAACAACCTACAGCTACTTACACAAAGAGGAGTGCTAACATAGGAACGCAATGGGTCGACATCAACGATTGACCTAACCATAGTTAGTGAAAGACTGTTCGAGGACCGAGACATCTGTTAACTCTTTAAGAATGAATACGGCTTAGACCATAGGGCGATTCATACAGCTATAAACATGGGAGAAACCATAGAGGACCCAACAACTCCACGATACCTGCTACAGAAAGCAGACTAGAAAGCGATACGAGACAAGATAGGCCAACATCTTACCGACAACCCATTCCTAACAGATGATCTTAAAGCAATGTAAGGCTACATTTAGGAAGTCACTCAGACGGCGATAGAATAGCATTGCCCGAAGGCAAACCCATCAAAACATGCAAAGAGATGGTGGTCAAATGAGTTAACTTCTATGAGAAAAGAGTACA
>JACWFU010000038.1:0-126173 GCA_019775405.1 Aureobasidium leucospermi | reverse complement strand
CCTAACCCTAACCCTAACCCTAAAACCCTAAAACCCTAAGTAGTTATAATTCTATTAACTATTACTTCCCTCGCTTTACGCTACCTGCTCGCGACCCCGTACCGAAGCTACCTATACTACGATAACTCGATCTTCGAGGGAAGCCTTACTCTAAGTAGCATTTACATAACCGTGTCTTCGTTCCCTATTAGTATTAGAAGCTACCTATAGGATACGAAGCGTCTAGTTACGACAAACCGACCCGCAATGTGTTTAAAATTATAAGTAGGATTTGTAGAATAAGTTAAGGAGATTTAGCCTATCCTTAAGCGCCGGACCTAAGACAATTTTGCGTTAATTAAAAGATTCGTAAGACGGGGCCGTTATGTACGGCTAACGGGTAGAGAAAAGTAACGAGGATTACGGGGATAAGTCCGCGGTCGTAAAACACATAGTAGGCTAGTTTCTAGGCTGCCGCGATAAAAGGTTAGTCTTTAAACGGTCCTAGTATAGATTCGTTTAGAGGAATGCCTTACGTGAAGGGATAGCAAGTATAGAAACATCTACTATACATTTAGCATTTATACACTGCCCTTAAAACTAACTATCTAAAATCCTCGGTAGTGACTATTCGTGTACTACTAAATTTAATTATAACATCCCTTAGGATGTAGCATAGGATTCCCCTTAATCGATGTTTTAACCGTTATTATCCTAACCGCTAATGAAAGCTTTAATTCTTCTTCTAGAAGATTCTCTACTAGCTATAGCTTGCCCCTTAGTTTCCTATAGCGTTTCTTTTAAGGCGTCGAGATTACTAACTATATGTCTAAGACGAGCGATCTTAGCATTTATTACGGCCTATACTATGTTATAATCTATAATTGCTACATTAATATGTCCTTTAATAGCCTTTACTCGCCTAACATCGTCTAACGCTTGCTAGGCATCTTAAAAGGTATTAATAGGCTACGAGATTATTAACTCTAGCGTCGTATTTGCCCTAAGCCGCCTTACGATATCCTTAAAAGCTGCCTATACGTCACTATCGCTTCGATCGCTAGACGAGAGGTATTTCTTAAACACTAGCGGCTACTATTAGTGGCAGTTAATAAAAGCTTTAATATGCATACTAATCGCGGCCGCTAGATAAAGAGGTAGGGCTATCTCTAGGGAAACATCCTAAGCGACAGCACCGGTCTATACCTCTACGGGAGTAGGTTATGTAGATTTAGTCTCTATAGCAACGCGTTACGGTACTAAAATAGTACCCTCTCCCGTCGTAAGTATAGGGGGTAAGAAGGGCGTACCGGCGGCCTAAATACTCTTAGGGATAGAAGGTTAAGGATCGGCAGCTAATAATGCTTCTAGCCGGTTAACTAAAGGTAGGCTATCCTACTATAACTCGTGCAGATAAGGGTGTTAGCTTAGCTTAACTACTAGTGCTATAGCTAGTTTATCCGATGCGCCTAGGGGCGGAGTTTAACCTATACTTGCGATTACGCTATTAATTATTTAGGTAACCTAAACCGAATTAGCGTCTTAAAGTGTCGTAGCGTCGCCTTTGTCTACGTCTAAATGTTCTTCGGCTAGTTGCTCCTTATGTGTAGAGACATAATTGCTAGTTATGCTATGCCGCTTACCTAACCTACGCGCCCGAAGGGTACCTACGCTAACGGTAGTATTAGTCTCGCTAGACGCGAAGATCCTTTCTAACGTTTCGTCTATTATAAGGGGAGAACTATCTAGGTTCTTTAAGAGCTATATTTGCTTCTTCTTAGTATAAGGGCCTTTCTTAAAGATAGCTTTATTACTACGAGAATAGGAGCTTAGGGCGGCGCTAACGTTTAGCTTTATTACGCTTAGATCCTTTCCCTTTATACCGGTCTCGTAGACTGCTATAGAAATTTGTTTAGAGGTGCGACCCTCTAGATGTTCTAGTAGAACATTCTTTACGAGCTACGTAAAGGTTTCCTTGCTCTTAGCTAAACTTAGTAAGGCAGTTAGGGTAGCGTTCTGCTTATTTACGGCCTCCTATACGCCTAGATGCGGTAAAGCATTTAAGTTGTTAATTATATTACTAATAGACCCCCGTACTAGGGGGCCTAGGGTTAAGAAAGGATAGACGGCTCGCGCTTGCTTTATAACTCGTGCCCTAGTCCCGGTAGAATTTCTCGCTTCGCTAAGTTAGTATATAATCTACATAAGTCTCGTCGGCGTAGCGTAGTTAAGTACCTCTTTTACGTCCGCTCTCGCGACCTAGCTACGTCGACGCGTCGCTACCCGGCGGTAAGCTATTAGTGTCCGAAGCACTTATTCTAGCTATAGAAGCGGACAATTGTCGACTAGAGTTTGATGGAAATAGGCGTTAAGATTATAGCTCTCCGAATTTAACTACCTTAAGAATGAATAGCTAGAAAACTTTAAAAAGGCGTCGAGCGTCGCGAAACTAGTACGAAAGGTGTCCCTATAGGATTCGAGTCTTATAGGCTACGACCGCTAGCGCTGTAAGACGCTAGAAAGAGAGTTTTGCCTATTAAAATCTAACGCCGTTATTGCTATAACTAAAACCCTATTCTTTGCGAGGCTTCCTAAATATAGCTATAGTAACCTTATAGCCTATCGGGAGCTTACGAGTAGCGGAAAACGATTTTGTGTCGTAGTTTATCTAATAGAAAATATAGTCTATGCGACTTCTTATAGGAAATGGAACTATTCTAGTAAAAAAGTCCAATTTTTTTTAGCGAGCTAGCTAACTAACAACCTAGCGTAATAAGCATAATAACTATAACAACTACTATTAGCGAATAAGGTGCTATCTTAAAATAAATCCTAGAATTGAATTTATAGCGTCCCGACTTCCTTTTTACATTCTGCTCGCCTCGAAATTGCGAACACGTTATTAAACCGTAGTGTCTCTTTATAATTAAGCTCGCAAGAAAGGCCGTTACCGTAGGCGGCAGTATAACTATAGAGAAAGCCCGTACGTCACCTATGCTATAGTAGTAGTGCGCCTTAGCACCTAGATGTCATGTAGGGCCTATTATAGCACGATCGAAGCTTAAGCTATAGTCCTTATTTAACCTACGTAGTAGAACCGGATATAGATTAGCGATTATGACTTATTATAATAAGGTCATCTTTTATGAATTAACTATAATAATAGCATTTTTGCCTATGCTTAGCTCTACATACTACGAACAATAGGAATAAGGTTAATAGCTAGGCGCACTACTTATGCCCCCGAGCAATAGTAATCGTAATAAGACTATAAGCCGATCCTATATATCTCGTACGCTCGTCATTCGAAGAGGGATAGAGGATAGACATCCCTCGTCTAGGGCTAATAAAGTTAGTAGCACGGAAACTAGGAACGACGCATTCTAGATTATCATTATAACTATTACGACTACTATAACACGGTGCATCTTCGTTTTGCTACGTACATCCTTACTCTATTTAATTTAGATTAACCTAATACGACCTAAGAGGTAGGCGATACATTACACATAGCTTTTAAGAAGTGCTCCTACTAGCAGTCGAGCTATCCTAGACGTCCTAGCTATACGCTTCGAGCAGTGTATTGCTTATAGAATAGCATAATTATGCTAACAACCGAGCAACACTCTAAGCGCTCGATGCTAATAGTATCTATGCTAATAGGAAGGTCTTCCCTCTAAATTCTACAGAGATTTACAATTCTTAGCCTAGATCTTAGAGATCTTAAAAATAGCTCTCGTATCGGCAATCAAATACATTATATAGAAGCTTAGTATAGGTCCGCTATCGATTAGTGTTAATTTCGCTATAAACATAGGTATCTTAGTAGCTTCTCCTAGGAAGATTAATAATAGATAGAGAACGTCCTATAGTAGACCCGACTAGAGAAAATGCTCCTCCTTAAGCTTCTTATAACTAGGCTTAGACTTATCTCCGCGGGCGTCTTTAATATGTAACCTTTTAGCGTCTATAATCGGCTCCAATTTATAGAGACCTTTACGTTGCGAATTCGGATCTCTAAATAATTGTGCGAAGAGCATCGAAATGGCATAGTGTTCTAACACTAAATAAGTATATGTTATAAGCACTAACTCGGCTCTCTATGTCCTTTTCTCTCTAACTAGCACTAGGGTTCGCTAGATATGATAGACAAATACAATTACTTATTAATCCTCGACAGCTTAGAGAGACTAACCCCCTATAATAAAAGAGTCCTCCTAGAGCTAGTTAACTAGCGCCCTAGATTTTAATGGTTATAACGATGTACGAAAACTCGCTTCGATTATAGATTAGGATGTTCGAGGAAGAAACTTTGTTAATCTTACTTACTTTTAGACCATTTATTACCCTCTAGCGGTGTCGGCGGTTTATAGTGACCTAGGGCTAAGCGTTAGTGCCTATCATTCCTTTACGCAATTAAACATAGTAGATAGTACTACATTTCTCTTCGAATCTATATTTACTATATAGACAAAATTAGGAAGATCTAAAGCTATAAGAGATATAGGAGGACTTGCTAGGCAACGATTGTAGGAGGATAGCGTTTCTATGTAGTTTAATATACGGAGCACTAGTAACGCATAATAGACTATATATAACTATAGCAGTAGTTAACTACGGTGTATCTACACATAGTTATATAATTAATATATATAGGATTCAAATGAGTTAGATAGGGAGGGGTTAGACACTCTAGACTTACTAAGGTAAGGAATAGGCAGAAGAAGTGTCGAAAAATCGGGTTACGGCAATTAGACATCTTAAAGACATCTTAAGATAGCAGTAATTAGGACATCCTATATATTCTTTCTCTCGTGCATAAGATAGCCCGCCCCCCTCGTTAACTTACTAATGCATTATCGTGAATTAAGGAAGGCATATAGGACCCGAGAAGTTAAAAGGAAGCCGACGGGTGATCCTAGCTAAGTAATGTAAGGCATTTAGTAGCCTAGCGTTTTAGTTCTCTAATAACTTATCTCCGACAGACGCTTTATAGCTACTCTTCGCGTAGCGCTAATCGCTAGATAGTTGTAAATCGTCGTCTAAATTAACGCCGATATAAAGTAAGTCTCGCGTCCCTAGCTAAAGCCTAAGCCTATAGAGGTAGGCTACATACGATGCCTCTTACTAACGAAGAAAGTAGGGATAACACTATTACGGAAATGCAAGATAGAGATAGTACATAGGAAGTGAAGCTTATTACAAGGAATCCATTAGGAAGTAAGATTTATCTACGAAGATCTTACTCTTCTAATCCCTCGTCTAGAGTAGATTGTAGCTACTAGCGTTAGAAAGCTAAAGAGCAAGTTTAAATCCGATGTTCCCCTAAGCCTACGAAGTAGATTATAAGAACCGACGGGCGTATATATACTATCTTTTCTACTTTCTCTAAATTATAAATATTTTATATATCTTACTTATCTATACTTTACTACTATTCTCTTATCTTCTAAACTCTCTTTCTCTTTACTATTAATCTACCTATATATCTAATTCTACTACTTCCTACTTAAATACCTATATTACTACTACTACTACTACTATATCTTATAAAATCTCTTTATACTAATACTACTTATTCTTAATCTTTTTAAATCTATATCTCTTTATACTTCTACTAATCTATACCTTCTTCTACCTATAATATACCTCTTATTCTACCTAATATAATACTTATATATATTATTATCTCTTATATTAATACTTATATATATTTCTATCTCTTATATTAATACTTCTATTATTATCTACTATATCCTTATCTTTATCTCTATTATTATCTACTATATCTTTATCTTTATCTCTATTCTTATCTACTATATCTTTATCTTTATCTCTATTCTTATCTCTATTATTATTATTATTATTATTATCCTTTTTCTCTTATCTTTCTTTCTTATCTTTATCTTTACTACTATAACTACTCTTATTACTACTACTCTTACTACCTTTCTCTTACTCTTAACTTAATATATACACTATTTTCCTATCTCTTATACTATCTACCTATTATAATATTAATATCTAACTACTTATATATCTTTCTACCTTTATTATACTTACCTATATACTTATATCTTTACTTACCTTACTTATAATATCTATATTACTACTATATTTACTACTTACCTTAATTATCTTATTTAATTCTTTTCTTAATACTTCTCTATTTTCTAATATAATTCTTTACTTCTTCTATTCTCTACCTTTATATACTCTATACCTTCTCTTACTTATCTTATACTCTAGTCTATCTACTTTTCTATCTATCTCTCTATTTACTATAATTCTTATATATCTATTCTCTAATATAAACTTCTTTATATCTTTCTCTATATTCTAACTACTTATACTACTAGCTATTTTAACCCTAATTACTTTACTACCTTTTTTATCTCTTTCTACTTTTCTACTCTCTTAAATATATTCCTTTAACTACTACCTAATATATATATATATATAACTACCTTTACTTGTAGTATCTCTACGTCTAAGCCTATTTATTACTATAATAACCTTCTCTTTTCCTTCTTTTAACCTTTATACTAATTAATCTTTCTATACTTATATTCTTAACTTACTATAATATATAGGGTATCCTAGCTCTTATACTAACTACTTTACTATATTAACTAACCCTATATATATACATATATATAATAATTAATCTACCTATTACTATACTTTTATACTATCTCTTTAAACCTTATATAACTATATAAATAGCTATATTTATTACTTATAAAGTTAGATATTAAAGAGTTAAATACTATACTTATAGAGATAAAACCTTTATAAAGTATAAAGATATACTTATATAAAGGGTAAAAAACTGCCTCTATAAAAATAAACCTTCTATAAAGTATAAAGATATACTTGTATAAGGGGTAATAACCTACTTTACTAGAAACAAAACACCTATAAAGTATAAGGATATACTTATATAAGGGGTACAAAATCTTCTCTATAAAAACAAAAGATAAAAAGAATACTTAATTACTTAAATTCTACTTAATTCTACTTAATTTTTCCCCTATTCTAGTCG
Organism: Aureobasidium leucospermi; assembly: GCA_019775405.1. NCBI lineage: Eukaryota > Fungi > Ascomycota > Dothideomycetes > Dothideales > Saccotheciaceae > Aureobasidium > Aureobasidium leucospermi. Next base: position 119,149 of record JACWFU010000038.1, on the reverse strand, counting down.
TACGTACTACGTTTTCTTCCTATCCTTTCCTATCTAGTCCTCTAATTCCTTAATAGTAAGGTAGGGGGTAGGAACTATACTAGTAAGAATGTACTTAGGCTCGTCCTTATTAGCGTACGAGTAGCTTATAGCTCTATTACGCTACTTATAGCTAGCGTAGCTACTACCCTAGTAGCCTAGGACTTATACGTCCTTAGCGAAGACCTAGCGGGAGTTCTTAGTGTAGCGCGTACGCTAGGGGAGACCGTAGGAGGCGATTAGGATTACGTTAACGTACGAAGGGCGACCGGTCTTAACCTAGGACGTTGTTAGTAGTTGTTTATAATTATTCGTACGGGTAGGGGAAACTTACTTAGGAGGCGGTAATGCTATCTTTATAGATAACGAACTTATACGAGGGGAAACGCTAGACTTCCTTCTAGTCGTAGGTATAGTAGAGTTCGAAGAGGGCTTAGTTACCTTTAGCGGTAAGGCGTACGACGACTAGGTCTAAGGTATTATTGTCGTTAGGAGCATCGTTAGCGTTAGCGAGGCGTACAACTTCGACGAACTTATTCTAGAAGGCACTAGTAAGTGCGATAGTAGTAGGGTCGTACGGGCGATAGATTAGAGCAGTAGAGTTAGATATAGTGCTAGAATTTGCGTATAAGTATAAGCTTTATACGGAAGGGGAGGGGATAGTTACTTACATAATAAGGTTTATAGTTTAATTCTTGTACGGGTCGTAATTAATCTTTTTAACTTAAATAAAGAGGTTAACTAACTACGCTAAAGTAGTTATTTATTAGATGTAGGGTATATAGAGGAAAACTTTCCTATATAAACGTTAGGTTTAGATTATAAGACTTAGTAGAAAACAATAAACAAAGAAAAAGCTAACCCTTTGTACGCATGTAACACCCCTAATACCGTTCTTATATAGCTATAAAGAATAAAAGAATATAAACGGATAGAAAAAGCTCGTATCTTTTCTTTATTTAAGAATAAACATATGTCTTATACTACATTTAAAGCTAAACCCTCGACAGCTTCCTAAATATCCTTTAATCCTACCTCCTTCTTAACATTAGGTTTACTTATATAGTCTTATACGACTAGAATAGCTCTTTTATCTATCTCGTACGACTATAACTATTATAAATTAATAGAAATAAGGGGCTTCTTTTCTTCCTCTAAGAATAATGATGTAAGCTTTCTTATACTACATCTAAAGCTAAACCCTTAATAGCTTCCTAAATGCCCTTTAATCCTACCTCCTTCTCTTTTATCCTCTTACTTAGAAATTTCTAAGTACTAAGTTATTGTCGTACGAAATAGAACATTTATTTCCTAACTAAGCTACTATATCCTTTTCCTAAGCTTTTAGATAACATGCTTATCTTGCTATGTACTATTAAGCCCTTATACGAGCCTAAGGTCCTTATATAACTTAGTACGACAGTAGCTTATACGATATACTCTAGTAATAAGGACTACTACTACTATAAAGAGAGCCTTACTATATGTGTAGTTCTTCTTATCTCTTAACTTTGCTATCCTAGTCGCTATACGGACAAACGTCTAGTATAGCTCTTATAGCATGCTACATAAGAAGCAACCGCTATACCTATTAAAGCTAATAGTTATACGGATCGCGCTAACGGCCTCTCCGTACGAAGTATCCTTACCTCCTAGATAGTCTACTAAGGCGTAGTTATCGTTGCTACTATAAGCAGCATACTAGAAGCATCTCTAATCTATCGAGGTTAGGAAGCGTATAATGCTTTCTCTTATCGTCTCTATCTCTACCTAACTCGCCTATAACTTATATTATACGAGGTCTAGCGCACGCTCTTACGCCTAGTAGACGTAAAACCCGCCGCTACTACTAGGAGAGCTTCTCTATCGACTAGTTATATCCTACTACGTACGGGGCTAGACCCTAGTAGCTATATAAACATCGTAGCCTATAGACGACTTACTATACCTATCGCTACGTTAGATACCGTCTAGGTATTTACTTAATACCGTACGATAGTATACTTCCTAACTAGGGGTGCCGATATAGCGTTATAGTTAGAAATCTACGGACCGTAAGTCGATTACACTAAAGGATCGTTTCCCCTATTCGTACGAAGCTACTAGCGAGGCGGGCTCTTCTATAAATAGGATGCATCGACTCGGCTTACTATCTCTACTAGCCCTACTACTCTCTTATCTATACGTAACTAGACTATTAGGGTAGTTATAGTAGATAACCGCTCGTACGTCCGGTATGTCGATGCTAAGCCTAAGGGCGTTAGTTATAACGATTATGCCTTCCTCGGCTACGATAAACCCCTCTAGACTAGCCTTCTTATCTTCGTACGAGGAGAAGTAGTAAGTATAGCCTAACTATACTACTACTATAGTTACTATCTGCTTACGTCGGTAGTAGATGATCGTCTTACTAGCTTCTATAAGCTATACCTATCTCTTAATCTCGGCCGTATAGTCGGTCGACCTTACGTACGACACTATATACTCGAGGTTATATTAGGTAGTGTCTACCCTAATCGTACAAACGGGCACCTACTATAGACTAAGCAAACGCTAGAACAGAAGCTCCTAACTAACCGGTAGCGTAGCCGTTAGAAAGACTAGTCGTACGCCGAACTAGAAAAGAGCGACGAGTTCTTTAATCGCTAGCTAGAAGTTAATGTCGTCGTCCGAGAAGATGTAATACTTATTAAATACTACCCGGTCGATTTAGCCTATCGTACGAAGGCGGTAGAAGTAAGTAAGGAAAGCGGCCGTTATTGCCGACTTAGGAGTTATAAAGATAAGTTTAGCATTAACGTCGTCGCTCCCTTAGCCCTAGACGCGCGTAGGGATAGAAAGAGCTATCGTATAACGGAGCATATCTTACTATAAAGCTAGAAGAGGTACAATTATAATCGTCGTCCTACTAAACTCGTATAAGGCTAGAAGTATAAATGATAGACTCTTGCCCGAGCTAGTCGGTATAATAGCTAGTATCGGTAAATCGCTATTATAAACTACTCTTAGAACCTCCTCTTATTTCGAACGGTACTCTACCTAGGGGGAAACTAACTCTCGAAGTCGTACGAGGGGAGACGACCGCTATAGTAGCGCCTAACGCCGTACGACATGCTTCTCTACTAGTGCTTCGTATAGGTTATTACTATTGTCGTCGTCGTTAACATAATTATCGTCGTTAGCCTTATTACTGCCTTTCTTGCCTACTTCTAGCGTAAGATTACACTCGAGTAAGGCGTACTAGGCCCGAGACACCGTATAAAACTTGTCGCGCGAGGTAAGTAGAGATCCGCTAATCGCCTAGCCGTCTCGTCTATACACTAGCTAGGCTACGTACGACGAGTGTAAGGCTTAAGCGTTAAGCGGGTTCGTTATCTTTTCTGCCGCGTCGCCGTGCTCGTCCGAAGCATCTACTACATCTACAAACTGCTCGGCTATAGTAAGGTAGCGTCTACTAATTGCAATAGCGATGTGTCTATAGCTAGAGATATTGATGCCTTTACAGCCAGTATACCTCTCGGTCGTCTATTTGAACCTCGTACGAAATGTGTCTCCGTTAAAAGCGTGCCCCGGTAGCTGTTCGGGCTATAGGTGATCGCTCACCGTCGTACGGCTGTAACACTGCGTCTCTAGCAGCTCGATCTAGGGCAACACGAGCTAGAGGTAGCGTACGACGAGCAGGCCGACGGTCTTAGGTAGGTATCGCTAGATGATGTTCACATCGGCCTTTGCTGCGATGGGCGAGCCCTTATAGTACGAGGTCGTCAGACTAACGAGCCCGCCGTCGATGTAGACACCCCGATGTCCACCCTCGTACGAGTTCCGGTGACGGATGGACAGTATCTCCGTGGCTCGTGCCGGCTGACCGCTGGTGATGTGACAGAGGACGGCGAGGTTCGTACGGAAGCGGTCGACGTGGTGGATGTATCGATTGACGGCGGGTGCTTTGAACGTATCGCTCGTACGGTCCGCGAAGAACTGCCGTTGTAGGTGTGGTGCTGCGATCACTCGGTCTAGCAGCCACCGGCTACCGTCCGCCTTTAGGAACTCGCCATTTCTAGGAAGTCGTACGAAGCTGAAGCCGGCTTCGAACGAGTTTGGGCTGTCGCTTAGGCTTTTGTAGTGACAAGGGCGGCGTACGGAGGCCTAGCAGCAGAAGAGAATCGAGCAGCTCTCTTGTGTCGTACGCGAGAAGGCTAACCATACGACGGAGCTGGCTCATGTGGAGGCAGACATCTCCGTACGAGACATGTTCCGCGTGTGGCCTTAGTCTCCGCGCATTTGTCGCCAGGAAACCAGTCCAGACGTAGCTTTGAGCGCCGAAACTTATCCGATGGTGAACATGAGACTCAGGGACCAAGATAGATCGAAGTAAATAATCAAATAGGAAGTCAAAGTCATCGAATCTTCCAATCGAAGATGGAGGCAGGGTCATAGGACGGGCGAGTGGAAGCCGAGATCGGAGGTTCGAGCTTCTTCTCCGCAGCTGCGGCAAGAGTCGACGAAATCACCTTCCGGAATGAACGATCAACACCGACAACATGAACTAAGCAGGAACCGCAACACGGTGCGACTGGGAAGGTCAAGACATGGGTGCCTAACATGTAAGCGAAGGAAGGTGCGATGCAACGAGCAACGGCCGAGATGCTCGCACTGTGAGCGACTCAATCTACAATGCGCCTGGAAGTCCAACGCCGCGCTCGCTGTTGCCTTGTCGCAAAGGCGCCAAACACACAATCAAACAGTCGCATCATCATTCGCAGGTCAGCATGAGAGGGAGAATTCCAACCCGAACGAGTCGCAGCATGCCGTGGACACGACTTCCTAAGCGACTCTCATCCATCCGACTTGGACTTCCCAAGCCGCCGCCGCCTTCACTGCAGACTCGACATCGCCCGTCATGTCGAAGCAAGCTCCCGCAGTTGATAACTTCTTCGACTATGCCGGCTTCATGTGGGACAACCCAGAGTGGTGGCAGCAGTACCAGACCATCGACGCCTCTCTAGCCACGACTCAAGTCGACCACACCATGTGCGACCTCTTCAGTTCACCCAACACGAACTCGCCAGCATTCACAGCCACCGAAGAGACCCGCCGTCTCGAGCACTCCCACCCGCATCACCCAGCAGCAGTATCAGCCTCGGCGTCGCAACAAGCACAATCAGAAAGAGCTGGGAACATGGTACAAGACACACAAACGGGGGATCGCCTGCTGCTGGACTACTTCTTGCATAGCACTGTCCCCCCCATTCTTGCGCCAGTCGAAACACGGCCACAATGGTCTTCGATGCGCCGACACTTCCTCGTCATGGCCCAAGAGTCGCCCATGGTGCGCCTGGCTTTGTTGAGCTTCTCTGATCTGCTACTGCATCGTCGCCAGAACTCGAACATGTCTCCCGATGGCCAAAGGTATCATCAAGACTCTTCCCGCGAGTTGGCGAGTAGCGGTACTGGTGCCGGGACAGCTGTCACAAAGCGCGAGCATCTTCTGGCGACTTGCTTCTTCCTCAGCTACGTGGATATCCTGGGAGGCCGAACCGAAGCCGCCCATGGAAGCTTGAAGGCAGCATACACCATCTTTGACCAGGGCGACAAGGCCAGCTTCGGCCCTCTCGAGATCCGAATACTCTCTTGGATCCGGCTACTGGATGGACGCGCTGTCTCTGCAGGAGGCGAAGGTCTGTTCCTTTCAGATGATGAAGCGTCAGAGATGCTCGTACAACCGTCACCAGCTGGCTTGGAGAGTGTACCAGGAGATCTGGACACGACCAACGATATGGATCAGAACGCCGAGATCGAGGATGTCCTGTTCCAAGCACTTTACCAACCTGGCGCCGTATTCTTCCAAAAGGTGCAGTCTTTCATGGGTCGCATATCGAAGATTGACCCATGGCATCGGAGTCGAGGCACCGTCTCCGATGAGACAGAAGTCATGATTGTCGCTGCAAACATCACAAAAGACCTTGACAAACTGTTCGACGCTCGACCTCGACTCATGGACTACGCAGCAAAGGGCCAGCTGACACCCCAATATCTCAACCCCCACCTTTCGCATACCATCACAAGAGCCTTCCGGACATATGCCAGCAACTTCTACGCGAGCAAGGTACACCTCCATCGAGTCGCATACAAGTCCTTGCCTCTGGCGCCGGAAACAGTCCTAGCACTTGCAAAGATCAAGGAGCTTGCAAGGATGATGGTTGATACGCCGTCGGAATCTGGTGTCGGAGGCGAGCCTCTGCCGGTGAACATGCTTTGGCCCCTTTTGATGCTTGGATCTGAAGAAGATGACGCGCAAGAAAGAGCTTGGATCAGAACCCAGATATGCAGGATGCAAGAAGTCGCGACGAATGCTCACATGACAGCCCAAGTCCTGGATGAGGTGCAGAAGATGCAAGATGCGACAAAAACAAGGGTGGACATTCGAAGCATCATGCACAAGATTTTCGATGCATGTTTTGCCATTGTGTGATTAAACCTCTTAGTATGAACACTTGCTCTGACCCCGTTGTGCCGCTCCTACGTCTTCACATCAATTACAACTCATCCATCCAAGGAATGCTCTGTTGAGCGCCTCTTCGCTGGACCGTCACTGCTGCAGCGCTGTTGGCCTTCTGGACTGCGCTCGCTATTCTGAGGTCTCCTTTCACAATTTCCATTGCGTACGCGCCGATAAACGTATCTCCAGCTGCCGTCGTGTCAACTACGTCCACCTGCCCTGCCTGAATCAATCCCTCCTCGCCAGATATTGAGTCAAGATAGAACACTCCTCTTCCTCCGAGAGTGATGATGACATGCTGGACTCCGTAGCTTTGGAACTTGCGAGCAATTGTTGACAAGCCAGACAAGGTCGCGAGGTCGCTCTCCAGAAACTCGCCAGGAACGAAGCTTCCGTCTCGTTCATCACAAGATGTGCGAGGCCGTCGTAGTACTTGGTAGGTATCTTTTGTGCTGGCGCAGGATTCAAAAGAATCGGCACGTTATGCGTCTTCGCGGTCTCCATGACTTGCAGAACAGTGTTCAAGGGTACTTCCAGCTGCATGATGATGAGGTCAGGTCGTGGCGTAGGAAGACTGACGAGCTCCGATGGAGAGAGCGTGTCGTTTGCTTCAGCGCAGAACAAAATTCGATTCTCTGCTGTCGCTTGCTCCACCATGACAAAAGCCGATCCTGTCCTTTTGTCTTGTCTGACTTTGACGCCGGGCATGTCGACGCCGTATGCTCGCATACCAGTCAAAATCATCTCCCCGTGAGCGTCATCACCAACAGCACCTATCAGTTGTACCGAAACCAGAGGCGTGCTACCTCCGTTGCGAGATCTTGACAACTTTGCGCATGCGACGGCCTGGTTTGCTCCCTTTCCCCCAATGCTGATAGCAGACGACGTTGCTCTGAATGTCTCGCCAGCATCCGGAATCCGACGTGTATATATTGCAATGTCGACATTGAGTGAGCCTATGACGGTGATGACCGGAGTGTCGAAAGTATCGGGCATCTTGATTTCCAGTATGACACAAAGCAGCACAGGAGCAGTCGCGTTCTCTAGCTCGATCAATCGCGAACGATATCGGCCACAAAGTTGATTGTTACATGCTTTCAAAGATTAGTGATAGTGGCAGTAAGCAACAGATCAAGACATCGGAAATAGTTGTCGGATGTGGTCGGCGCAAGCAACAGCTGCGTTATTCCCTGTCATGCCGATGATTCCGAGTCGGGTCGCGACTTTCCGAGCCGATCGGATGTCGTTTTGGTGGAGCTGCGGAGTCACCGATCTCACTCCACAGCACCCCACAACTGGCGAGCAGCGACGAGACGACCGCATACCACATGGATAAGAGTGGATGTTTGTCTGAAGAGACTACCAACGCGACAGCTCGTCGCGTCGATGACAACCAAGGTGCGAGCTGACTTGGCCTACCGCTCCGATATGTAGTTCCACACTCCCACAAGCTTTTCAATCAAACAATTTCCTATCCTCGAGTTCGCCGTCAACAATCTCGACTATCTACAATGGTTCACAGCACTACATCAAGATCCTTCCCTCCAGGTATCCATGTACCAAGCCTCACGTGGTTCGCCGATGATGCTAGTCAAGAGATTGATTGGCCTACGCAAAGCAAGCACCTTGAGTTCCTGATTTCGTCAGGTCTTCATGGCAGTATGTTATTCGTTACTCATAGACTCTACATCAGTTACTTACAGGCTTTGCTCAGTCGTCCTCGCCGGTACCAACGGAGAAGCTGTCACACTTTCGCTCAAGGAGAAGTCTGATCTGGTCAGCACAACTCGCAGACTTGCAAACGATCTCCGTCGACCAGATATCACAATCACACTCGGATGCGGCGGTCAAAGCACAAAAGATGTCATTGCAGAGACTAGACTCGCCAAGGAAGCTGGTGCCGACTTTGCGCTTGTGCTCGTACCAAGTTACTTCCACTTTGCTATGAATGAGGATGCAATCGTGGAGTTTTTCCAAGAGGTGAGAATCTTCCATTACGTATGTGGGCCGGCGTCTGACTTCTTCTAAGCTCGCCGATGCATCTCCCATCCCCATCTTGATCTACAACTTCCCCGGGGTTGTCGCTGGCCTCGACGTCAATTCCGATATGCTCTCAAAGCTAGGCGCACATCCCAACATCGTCGGTGTCAAGCTCACATGCGGCGGTATCGCGAAAGTCGCTCGGGTCCGCGCTCAATTCTCTCCTTCAGAGTTCTGCGCTCTTGCCGGTCAAAGCGACTGGCTTGTTCCCGCTCTCGCTGCCGGTAGCACTGGCACAATCACTGGTGTCGCAAACCTATACCCCAGATACTGCATTCAGATCTACGACTTGTGGATACAAGGCAAGACCAAGGAGGCTGAGGCGGCACAACTCGAGCTTGCAAAGATAGAGTGGGGATTTGCAAAGGGTGGTATCAATGGCACAAAATGGGTCGTCGCAAAACTCAGGGGATATTCGCTCGACGGTTATCATTGCAGAAGGCCGTACCCGAAGTTTGTGGATGCAAAGAAGCAGGCGTGGATCTTCGAGACGGTAAGCCCACTTCAGGACAAGGAACAGGAACTGGCATAAGTTGTTTTGACCAGAAAGCAATACTGTATACAAGCACCATCACAAAGCGCCTACGAGTCCCTATGAGACTTGCTTACTCCCTTCAAGTGATCGGATACTCCAGTCGATTCATCGGCCCCGTTACTACCTATCTCCCTGGAGTAGCGAACGATGGAAACACATGAGTTCTCTTAAGATTGGGAATGCGACAAACCTAGAAGGAACCACCTTGAGCGATTATCAACTACTTTCGAGGTACGGTCTTGCAACTCTGGTGAATGAGTGAATGAGGTTGGCGCTTCGAAATCATCGAGATACGATGACATTCGCTCAAGCCATAGAGTCACCGAGGCAGCCCATGGTACTTTTTAAGGCGCGATGTGAAGTTACCTCGGAGACCCAGACTGTCTAGCCGACATTTATCCGCAAGCGTGTCGTAGACTGACATCGGTAGAATGTCGGAATTGAGACAGTCTGGATCATCGAGGTAAATGTGAAGTCGCCTGCAGAGTAACTTCCCCACTCCATCACCAATGCTAAGAATAAACCTTATCTGGCAAGCTGTCGGGTGCATGCCGAGCCCGGTGAAGTGCGGAGATAAGGTCGCGTCCTGACGGTTGCCACTCTTGCATTCATCCGGGCCGCTTTCGTCTTTGCGACATCCCAAACCTGAATTCCCACATTCAGATCTTCGACAACACGACTTGCAACCCATCTTACGCAAAATATCCCGGAGAAACAGAGGCGCCACTGCATCAATGAATTGGAATTGTCACACTGAACATGACCTTTCTGGAAACAGAGGCGAAACTCAGTGCAGCCTCCAAGAGCTGTGCCGCTTCATGCAACATGCAAGAATTATTGACGCAGCTCACCCAAAAACAAGGTTGGTCAGCAGTTGCAGCAAGAGTGTACTCAACTACCGTGTTCCTGGGACCTGCATGCGCATGTACAGGGTATGTTTGTAGCCGTTGACAGCGCGCACCTCTCGACCAACACCTTCACCATACCGAATCTAGGAGACCTCTGTAGCTCCAGAGCGTACTATCACATCGCCCGCAGCCTTCCTTGCATCTCCCACACCCTCCTTGCCTCCCAAGCGCGAAGCAGTTGTGCAGACCTTCTAATTTTGAAACAATCTACGGCCTAGCCACACACCATTTCATGCGGCTTTCATCAAGTTGATCGACGACCAAGCTTTCCCTCGACCGTCTTCGGTCCTGATCCGTCAACAATCGCTACTCCTGGCAGGAGCTGGAAGCATTTTTCCGTCGAAACTCGAGCGGAATATCTAGCGGATGCTGGGAACATGTACCATTGGATTCGCGCAAGCCACCTCCAGAGATGCAACAGCCCAGAATGCGAGCTGAGCCCAACATCGATCTGGATTTGACTATGCAGGACGATGTTTCTCTGGAACTAAAAGGTCTAAGCATGGTATCTCTCAACATAAGCCACCTTTCCTTCTATTTCAAGTTGCTCCATATATCCCCCTCCTCTTGAGACATCTTCCGTCGTACATCTTCAGAAGAGAGCAGCCATACGACATCTTGTGCTTCCATCAGTCGTCCAGCATGGGTCTGAAATCATACTTTCGCAAGCCTGGCAAGGATGCCCAGTCTCCCACTGAGAAGGGAGAAGACATCCCACCTACGCCCACGACACCCGCTTGCTACACGCCTCGTTCAAGGGAATCTGCTGGTCTGGAAGGAATCCCCATGCAACGACTCAATGATGCAAAATGCGATGTCATGGTCAATCACGTCTGGTCCCAGCAAGCAAAACTTCTCTGGAACATTGGAAACGACGACGAGGGTGTGGTAATCAAGAAATCACGAGGCCAGTATGTTTGTTGTCCACCAGACTTGCGCAGACCTGCAGGCTTCCTGGAAGCAGTCCAGGCACTGAATGTCAAGGTACGTGTCTGATGGCATCGCCCGCAATGTTTAGACTGACCAGAACCAGAGTGCTATGACAGTCAGCACCCGAGTCATTAGTATCCTTCTGCAAGAAAGTGATTGCAGCTTCATTCCGATTGGTGACGATCTTCGTCTCCAGATCCTTCCAGACATGTCATGCTTGAGTCGTTGCGCAAAACATCAGTTCGCCGCCTTCATCGCCGACAGGAGGATCTTGGTGGTTTGGGATGACCAACCTGAGAACCTGATTGCCCGCGCAGAGAAAATCGAAAGAGGCCTCATGGCTATGATCTGGTCAAGCGACGCCGCGGACGAATACAATGAAAAAGGCAACAAGGACAGCCGGGTGTCTGTTCACGAGCTGGATATTGCAAATAGCGAACAAGGCCTGGCAGAGAAGCCCCGTCGAATTGTGCTGCTTCACTCGATCACGACTGCTCTCACGCTTTGCTTGATCATCGTCACTCTCGGGTCTGGCTACAGGAAGATCGCCAAGGAGGTTGCGTACGACAATAGCTATACCCGTCTAGCACTGGTCGCGACTGCTCCGGTCACCATCTGGCTGGCATTCTTCTTCTTCCAGGCTCTCATCGGTAACATATTCCAGATCTTTGGTCCGATTAGTCAAGTACAGAACAACACCAAGTACTACTCGGGTCTACCGCCAAAGCGACTTTCAAGCAACGGGTCCTTGCCTCACGTCACCATCCAGTGCCCAGTTTACAAGGAAGGCCAGCAGACAGTCATTGCCCCAACAGTCTATTCGATCAAAGCCGCTATCTCAACGTATGAGATGCAAGGTGGCACAGCAAACATCTTCGTGAATGATGATGGCATGCAACTATTGTCTGCTGAAGAAGCGCGTGCTCGTCAAGATTTCTACGAAGAACATAGCATCGGGTGGGTGGCGCGCCCTCGTCATGATCCGAAAGGAGAACACAATCCCGTTCCGTTCCTTCGACGTGGAAAGTTCAAGAAAGCATCAAACATGAACTATGCGCTTTGGGTCAGCAACAGAATCGAAGACAAGATCAACGGAGGCGGCCACAGACCTGACTACTGGACCCAAGAAGATGAAGTCGCTTCATACGTCAGAGCCCTTGAGGAAGTCATCGAAGAGGACGAGGGCCGTACCTGGGCAGATGGCAACATCCGTATGGGCGATTATGTGCTTCTGATCGATTCTGACACGAGAGTACCGACAGATTGCCTGCTCGATGCGGTCAGCGAGATGACCCATTCACCACAAGTCGCCATCATCCAGTACTCGTCGGGCGTGATGAATGTGACAGAGAGCTTTTTCGAAAAAGGCATCACGTTCTTCACGAATATGGTCTACACGCAGATCAAATATGGTATCGCAAACGGCGACGTTGCGCCGTTCGTTGGACATAACGCTATCTTGCGATGGTCAGCAGTACAAGACATCGCATACGACTGCACCGACGATTCTCGGGAAAAATACTGGTCAGAAGCCACTGTGTCTGAGGACTTCGACATAGCCCTACGCCTGCAATCCGAAGGATATCTGGTGCGATTCGCTAGCTATACTGGAGACGGCTTCAAAGAAGGAGTTTCACTCACAGTCTACGATGAGTTGGCTCGCTGGGAGAAGTATGCTTATGGCTGTAGCGAGCTGATCTTCCATCCCTTGCGACACTGGCCAACTCGAGGACCATTTACGAAACTGTTCCGCACGTTTATCATGTCAGGAATGCCGTTGCCATCAAAGCTTACCATCTTGTCGTACATCGGGACCTACTACGCTATCGGATCTGCATGGCTATTGACACTGATCAACTACTTTATCGTCGGTTGGTTCAATGAGGTGCTCGACAAATACTACTTGAACTCGTTCCAAGTTTACTTGTCAATTATTGTGGTGTTTACAGCACTTGGAAACGTCGCTCTCGCCATTCTTCGATACCGCATCGGAGAACAATCCCTCCTGCGAGGATTAATCACAAATCTCATGTGGATACCACTTATGACCATCTTTCTGGGCGGCTTATCGCTTCATGTCTCTCAAGCTCTGCTCTCGCACCTGTTCAGCATCGATATGAATTGGGGAGCTACGTCCAAAGAAGTGGAGAACACGACATTCTTCCAAGAGGTGCCCAAAGTGATCAAGAAGTTTGGAATCACGTTCATGTTTTGTATTACGCTTTCGATCGGCATGGTATTGTTGGCATTTGTGGTGCCCGACTTTTGGAGAATTGATCAATTCTTCGCTATCTATCCGCTTGGGAGTGTTATTGTCAGCCATTTTCTATTGCCGATCGCCCTCAACCCCAGCCTTATGCTTTTCACCTGGTAGTCGCGCTCTGTTGAATGTGATGGACGGTACGAGTTAGATGACGTGTTAGGACAGCGATATAATTATGCAATAATAAGATTTTGTTCCATTTCCGTACGGACGATTGACAAGAACAGGAGGATTCTGCAGATTCTTTTGGGCGACCCTTGATTTCCTCCAAATCCAAGGTCTGCGATTTGTTCTCGACTTCCATTCTTGTGCGACACACATGAGCCGATCGCGAAGTGCAGCCGCTAGGGGTTTTGCGTGATGGACATCTACAGATCTCACAGCTCCGATAGTGGCACCTCGCCGCTCGAAACAGACGCATTACGTGAGCCTGCTCTTCTTGCGCGCGGAACAACAGGCGCACCCTCCCATGCTGTCCCTTGTGGTAACACTTCCCCTTTCATGAGCAGCGACAGGCTTCCAAGCTGCGCCCCATCCTCAACTCTACTCCCTGGCAAACAGACGGAGAACGTCTTGAGGCAAGCTCGGCGTCCAACAGATACATTGCCAACCTTCATAACGCGGTCCTCGAAGAGATGAGTCTGCGCACCACACATTTTGTTGACAATACACTCATCGCCAAAAGTGACACAGTCATATTCTGTAATGTCGCTGGAGAACAGCGTTACTCGTGAGCCAACGGAAGCGCCCATGAGGCGGAAACACATGGCTAGATAAGGCGTTCCGACCAATTGAGATGCTAGCAAAGGCTCAGTGAGAGTCTCCCAGGTGCTTGTGACAGCTTCACTGAGCCAGACGTCAAGACTCCAAAGAGGCCACTCGGCTGGTTTGTAGCGACCGATAAGAATCCATTTGATCAGAGCTGTGAACGTCAAGGCAGGTAGAGCGAAGAGGAACAGATAGAATAGTGGTAGCATGAGTAGAGTGCGAACTGCACCAATCTTGTGGTAGCCGTCGTGAGCAATTTGCAGTCCAAAACCAAGACCGAAGATTATGATGGCGCGCGGTATCACGATGCGGAGACCTTCGATAAGCAGTCGTCCAGCTAGACGACCACCAGAAGGTCGGAAAAGGAGACTGTCCTCGTGGCCCTCAGCTCGCTGACGATTGGGCATCAGAACTGGCGGAGATCCAAAGCATGAACTATTGCTTGCCATGGGCGTGTCTGCAGGAGGTGCTATGGACAGCACACCAAGTAGGGTTCCTGACGCTAGTGTTGTACCCTGAGGAAGCACGGATGCATTGCCTGCGAAAGCACGGGGTTCGAGTTTGGTCTTCTTGAGTGTTACCTGGTTTCTTCTCACCACACCCTCTCCCATGATAACCGCGTCGGCAACGAAGCTTTCTTCACCAATTTCCAGTAGCTCGAATGGGACATTACGAGCAGTCGAGATTTCAGCACGCTTGCCAATCTTGGTTCCCAGTGCTCTCAGGAAGGGAACAATGTAGAGGGTAGCGAAGACCGGGTGAAGAACGTCCAACGCAAGGTCCATCAATCGATCGATGAACCATTTGCGAAGGAAGAACATGCTGTAGATGCTGTAAGTACCCTCCTTGAGACGGCCGAGGAAAAGATGGCGGTAGACCAATAGCTGTGCAAATACCAGGACCTGGTAAGCAAAGGTAATTGGAACCGAGAGAATTGCAACCTGTTGCCATCCGCTAATGGTTCGAATATCGAGTACATCGAATAGAATCAGTCCAGGGATTTGAGGAAGAAAGTACAATAGTGGCAACACCAGAAACGCGATGAGCCCATTCCCAAGAAGCATGGCTGTTGCCCGAGCTTTCGACGGTCTGGTGTCTTGTGGTCTTGCTGAGTCGTCTGCGTTTTTAATCCTGTCAAGACGTGCAGGTGATCCATGGAAGCGGTGGAAGCTAGGAATTGTCATGCCAGAAGGTACAAGAGAAAGCGACGCGACTTCTGCTTCCTCGCCAACAGTCGTGCCACCTTCAATCGCGCAACGAGATCCAATACTTGCACCATTCTCGATGACGATTCGCTTAAGGATCAATCTTCCCCTCTCGATGGTAGATACACCGAGCAAGACATCGCCTCCTATGACAACGTCGTGTCCTATCTCGACAAGATCGTGACAGGGGCCAATCTGCAGCGCGCCAAGATGGCAAAACCGTCCGACTTTCGCTCCCATCGCTCGTAGAAAGAAGGGGTAGAGTCCAGAATCCGCGATCAACTTTGGGTTTGCCAATGAGGTCAAGCGATCCACCAGCCACCAGCGAAAATAGTAGACACCGTATAGTGGGTGCTCACCTGGTCGCACTCTTCCAAGAATCAACCATTTGCTTGTAATGGCCACAACACTCAGAGCAGGTGGGATCACCACGAATACTGCGTAGGCTGTCAAGATAGCAAAGCCGATTCTGCCAGCGACCGCGTGGAAGTCGAAGAGCAGATAAGGAACCAGAATCTCGATCGACTGCAAGAAGAAGATGAAAAGCAGCGGTAGAATCTGAGCTATGCCGCAGAGCACGAATTTCGCTTGTGATATTGGTAGGTATTCTCCGGTCCAAGGACCAGTACCCTCATCATCGTATAGCGAGTCAACCTCGTTGATGTCAACGTAAGGGCTTTTAGTCTTCGGGGAGATATCAAAACGAGACGCGATGTTGGCAGGAGTTCTCGCTTCGTAAATGTCGGCGAGACCTATAGAAGCAAAAGGTTGAGTATTGTCCATACCAAGCTGTGCCTGACGCAGTCGCGACACTAAGATTGCTGCTATCAGCGAGTGACCGCCTAGGTCGTTAAAGATGTCGCTGTCAGGCTTGATGCGAATTTGTGGGAACAGTGGCGATAAGGTGGTCAACATCAGACCTAACACTCCATCTGCTGGAAGAATGGAGCCCAATGAGTCGATATCGTCGGCCTCGTTGTGCCGAGCAGTCTGCGCATCTGCTCTTTCAGCATGGATCCGAGCAGAAATCCCTTGCAGGGCTTTCGCATTGATTTTGCCACTTGGTAGTCGAGGCATCTCATGCGACCGAAGGAAAAACGTCCCTTCTGGCCGCATATAGGATGGCAAGCTATCAAATGCAATCTGACTGATGGCGACAGTATCGGGGACAGCACCTTCGCTGAGGACTACGAACGCCTCTAGACGAGCGGACTCCGAGTTGACATTGGCCAATATAACAGCTGCAGCTTGCACATCCGGTACGGCGTACAGTCGCGACTCGATCTCCCCGAGTTCGATGCGGAAACCATGGTGCTTCACTTGCGTGTCAATACGTCCAAGGAATACTATCTTCCCGTCCGCCTGCGTTTTCACAAGGTCTCCGGTGCGGTACAATCTCTCCCCAGTGCCAACTTCCAGAGGATGAGAGATGAATTTTTGAGACGTCAAGTCAGGGCGTCCAACGTAGCCAAGCCCAACACAGGGACCACCTATGGCAAGCTCCCCCTCAACTCCTTCACGCCACTCAAGAGGTTCGCAAGTCGCCAATGAAGAGTCGTCTGAGACAGGAAGAAGACAAGCATGATATCCTGGTAGTGGCTTGCCGATAGTGACTGGAACATCAGGTCGAAGCTCATCCCAAGTTGCGGTCACAGTGGTCTCGGTGGGACCATATGTGTTTATGATACGAAGACCAGGCCTTGCGATCCGGTTCACCAACGCGGGCGGGCAAGCCTCTCCGCCCAGATTGATCAGACGGACGGAAGATGGGAGCAGGGAACCCCCATCATCGGTCCGCGCGATGTTCATGATACCGATCAGAGTTGGAACCGCGTTAACAAGAGTGACTCCGCGACTTGCCCAGACAGCAGGCAAGGCTGGTACATCTCTGCATTCCGCTCGGGTGCCTATAGCAAGGTGGCCGCCTCCAGCGATTGTGACCCACATCTCTTCAACGAACATGTCGAACGCTGGGCTAAAGCCATTCCAAACAATGTCTTGCGGACTTGTTTCCAAGACTTTTTGCTCGCTGAGAGAGAATATCAGCGCCGCAGAATGGGGAATGGCGATGCCTTTTGGTGTTCCAGTGGTCCCAGAGGGGTGTATATGAGATAGGCTGCATCGTGGGGCCGCGGACCAGACAATGCTGTACTTTGTGTGTTCAAGGCGAGTGGTGTTTGTGCTTCGTCAATCAACTCAGAGAACGTATGATATCGAATACATCCAGTCGCAGCGTCTCGTTCCGCTATGGCAACTCGCTCTTGTACTTCCAGGAGCTTGTCAGAGTGTGCCATGTCACTAATGACCAGGGAGACCGAAGCGTCGATGATACAGCTGGCAGCACGCTCTGCAGGAACGTCGGGGTCCAGAGGTAGCCATGTGGCGCCAAAATACGTCGTGGCAAGTATAGCAAGGATGAGCTCGAGACCTTTCTCTAGCCAAATTGCCACTGTTGGTACTCTGTCATCTTCGACATGGTGAGAAAGAGCGGCGATGCGAGTCGCCAATGAGGCAGCTATGGCATCTGCCTCAGCGTAGGTGGTTGTATGAAGCCCGGTTCCAGTCTGAACGGAATACGCGATGCTGTTAGGCTGTGTTTTCGCCATGTGTTGGAAGAGCTGTGGGAGTGTGGTAGCCGATCCTGGCGCGACAGGCTCCGCATCGAGTGGTGCATCTCCAATCAGAATACGGGGATCCATCATGGCTGGCTCTGGTTCGATGAGCGGGGCCGAATTGTATAGAGCTAACGGAAGTGAGCAATTTCGTTATCGGTTACTTGGTGATGAGCCCGTTAGAGAGACCGAGCAGATGGGAATTGCAGTCTTGAACGCGAGGCAACGCTTGGAGGGAAATAAATCAAAAAACAGGCGAGAAACGTAAGGCGCTGAACAGCGTCCATTTCGTGGTCATGACTGAGTATGACTCCATTTGGCACTGAGGCATTTTGAAGTCTGAGCCTTTGCTTTGGGCTTACGCCTACCCAGAATAGCATGTAGCGAAGACAAACAGGCCGGACCAAATTTGGAATTGGTCAGAAGCTGAGTGACTTGCAGGCCGCGCGGCGCCAGATTGTCAAGTCCTACGGTATAGACTTTGGGCGCTCGTATACCGCGCCAACGTCGTGGACCCCTCGGGCGGATGGACGGCTTGCGGTATTTGTCGACAAAGTCTGAGTCGCCTTTGCGCGCATTGTAAGACCGTCACATCCAAGACGCGTATTCATTCGGGTGTTTCCTTCCAGTAACGTGAAAATGTCGCCATGAGTGGAGTCTGTGATCCATTGTGCCATGATAATATGGAAGAACGTTGTTGTCGGGATCTGGAAGGAAACACATCTTGCATCTTGCCAAGCCAATTCAAGCACGTTGATCCCCGCTTCCGAAATGCTTGTGTGATCGGACCGAGGCGCCGGGGCGATGATTGCGTGTTCAAGGTTGGTGCTTATTTAGGACACAAGATGCGACACACAAATCAGAGATGACTGGGAACACACGTTTGCTCATCTAGTACCATTCTCACGCCCTGCCCTTGAACTTCACTTTTTTTCTCACCATCTCACCCTGATGGCAATACCAAGAAGGCATGCCGCCAGTCTAGATCGCGAGGCATTGGTACTTCACACTCACTATTCAAAAATGTGCCTTAGACGCCTTGTGCATCTCGTGGCTGCTATACTCTCTCTAGAATTGCCCTTGTCTGGCGATCTGCACATTCTCAAGTCTCACATAGTATCATCACAACCTTCACGCCTGATACTCCCTGCTTATTACGCTTCGGAGCTGCCTTAACATAAGCGAGGCCTCCTTCAACCACAAGGACTGAACCAGGCTGGATAAATTCTCTGACGATGAAAACACCTTCGCCACCAAGACGAGCCATAGAAGGCTTGGTCAGGCAACGTAGGTATGGCGCACTACCCAGTCCAATCACCTGCTTGGTCTCTGTCACGAGCTACCTCCTGCTCTGCTCTTGCACAGCTTTGTCAGCCTCATCCGAATTTACACGAACGACCAGTGCGGTCTCGACGTTTTCCGCCGCCTGAACGATCTTGACGAAACCCTCATCGTCAAACGAACAATGACAGCAGGGGACATGACAATGTCACGATGCATGAACAACACCTTCCCAAGTTTGGGCTGTGCCAAGACAGCATTTTAACCAGAAAGTCTTCTCTACAGCGCATGTCGGTCGCTGTAGCTCTGTTATGTAGTCAACTACCTTCTGTTCCGCATCACTCGTGATTGCAACAGTCAATTTATTGATCGGCAGGTTGGGATCATACCACGCGTGCAATATCATCGAGTTAGATACGGACACTGAGATGTAAGGTATAGCTACCATTTCCACAATTGTGATAGTAGACAATTACGAGGTGGAAGGGGCTGCAGAGCGTTGGATATGTAATGCTTCTGTATACGGATGTCAGCAGCAGATGATATGTTCATAGTCATGGTCTCTTCTTACAGGATATCTGCACGAGTGGCCCAGTCTGGGCAGTTGGCCTGGACCTGTGAGGCAATCGCAAAACAAGAATGACCAAGGCTCAGAACGCAGTCTCTAGAAGGGAAAGTGATACATTGTAGGGGAAGCATCATTAAGACTGTGTCTGGTTTCTGTAATTGAGTTGGGTAAATCTTGTAGTCTGCCAAAAGACATGGGTTGGGTAAAGTAGAGCTGAAGCTTTTGTAGAGTTGATGTCAATGATGAATTTCCAGCTCAAGACGCTGGAAAAAACATGTTCCAGGAAAGTCTTTCACGGATGGAAGACTTAATTTCCCAGAGAGGCAGACTTCCAGAGGCGTCTGGTATGTTTCGCGATTATCGGGCAGTCACAAAGAAATCCAAGACATGTCACGTTAACAGAGAGTGCAGCCATAGGAGACTTGAGACACAAAACAAGCTAAGATGTCTAGAAGCTTCACTTTCGTTCCAGCACATTCTCGGTAGTCGGACCTGTTACGGATCTAGAGAAGCCTCAAGAAGATTTTGTTTTAGACAAAGCCTTCATCGAACACGGTTCCAGGAACATCTGGGGTGTCGACTGTCACTAGGGAAGACTTGACTTGAGTGCACCATCAGCCAATTGGAACAGCATATCAGGGATGGTCTTCCTCAGTATCAGCCTCGTTAGAGACGTCAATCCCATGCTCAACGCCGCCAGGACCTGAAATCCTTGCACCAGAATTGCCATCTGCGACGGGTCTGTCGAAGGCTTGAACGAAACAGCAAAGCGACTAGAGTGAGATTGTCCAAGTCGATGTCTCCAATGATCCAGCGGTAGTGAGTTGTAGGATAGTTGGTAAGAAGCTGCATTGTTTACCACTCTACAGGCTACTCAAGTACTGCAATCAATGGCAAATTTCTTGAAGATGAGCCAGCGTATACAGTCTTGATATGTTCAGTAATGACCCAGTCCTGCTTGACGGTATCCCAATTCGACAAATCTCTGCGAGCCAGAGGAAAAGTGACCTGCACAGTCTGACCAGGATCAATAGTCACGCGCTCGAAGCCACGGAGAATGATCTTTGGGTCAAAAGGCCCACCAAGAGAAATATATAGCTGAGCCACTTCATCGCCAACCACTTTGCCGGTGTTGGTCACGTTGACTCGGACATGATATAAGGTATCCCAAAGGTACAAATTGCCGCCGTTCGGACCAGAGGAGGGAGAATGCTCGAAGCTTATGCCATTCAGAGCGTTCTCAGGTATGAAAGAGTCATCGCCAAAGCCTGTCGCACCATATGATTCGTTCAGGATCGTGCTGTTGAGCCAGGGGTAGACAAAGAGAGGAATCCGCGTGATGTTCTCAGGGAAGGTATGAGCTGAGGTATCATTGTCGATGGTGCCGAATGTGGGTGCAGGCTCAGAGAAACCAGAAGTTGGCTGGTACTCGGCAACTTTCAGCTTCTCAATGGACAGTCCCGAGTACTCGAAGGTGGTGTAGCTCAATCCAAAGCCGAACTCGTATACTGGCGTGATACTTCGGTGATCGAACCCACGGTAGTCAATAAAGACACCTTCTTGGAAATTGTACTGAGGCACTTCTTGGTTTGGTGTGTAGAGGACGTCAGTGCCATAATCAGATCTGTTGCGACCCATAGTGAACGGCAACTTTGCTCCGGGGTTGACGCGGCCGAACAAGACATCTGCAATCGCATATCCTGATTGTTCACCTTTCCATTGGTCAGTAATCGAAGTGCAGTAAGATTGACGAGGCTTACCTGGCAGTCCAGCCCAGAGAATCGCAGTAATGTTCGGATTATCCTTGTACTGATCAATCTCGACGGCGCCAACC
Organism: Aureobasidium leucospermi; assembly: GCA_019775405.1. Classification (NCBI taxonomy): domain Eukaryota; kingdom Fungi; phylum Ascomycota; class Dothideomycetes; order Dothideales; family Saccotheciaceae; genus Aureobasidium; species Aureobasidium leucospermi. The sequence goes on along the minus strand of JACWFU010000038.1, from coordinate 97,688 downwards.
GAGTGAATGACCAGCACAGTGTTGTTGCAAGTGGCAGACACATTCGCAATCACGGCGTCAGCACCTTGCCAAAGGGTCAAGTTCTTACGATCACCAAGGTTGCCGTCGACGTTAGCAAATCCTTCCCCAGACCCGGCATTTGTTAGGACGATGCACACTCCAGCGACATCCCTAACGCGACGAGCCAAAGCATTGATCTGAGTGAATGCTGAGTTGTTGGTGATTGACTCGTACGATCCGTAACGAGAGACAACTTCATGCTGAATAGCTGCATCTGGGCTGATCAAATAGGGAGAGCTCGCTTGACCACTACCCCAACCAACTGCAAGAGTACCAACATCGCAAGCATGATTGCGACAGCCGTTTGGACCGAGAGGGTTTGAGCCGGCGTCTTCTCCGAACACTGCAGTCAATCTTGCCATGTTGTTGAGAGGCAGTGTGCCATGCGTGTTTTTGAGGAGCACGGTCGAGGCTCCCCCGATCTCACGAATCAATCGTCCGTGCTCACGTCGCACAACAACATGTTGATTGACCAACCCAGTGCCCCAAGTCGAGCCGACATGTGCGTGCACCGGGCCAAACGTATCGGGCGTCCATGACTGGAAATTTGGATGAGGTACTTCGGTGTCTCCGCCCACCAAATACCAGCCAGCCAGGATACGGACGACCATGTCATCCAGGCGCCATTGCGGAACTGTACCATTCAAGACTGCAATGGTGAGATTGGGGCCGAAGTAGCTCAAGCCATCGCCGAAACGGATGTCGCCAGCCATGGTCATGTCTAATCCGGCAAGGATGGCAGACACACCGCTCGCAGTGGCTTGCCAGTCACTCATGACGTACCCCTGGAAGCCGAGTTCAGACTTTAGTACGTGGTTGAGCAGATAGCTGTTTTGGCAAGCTTGAGAATTGTTGACCAAATTGTAGCTGCACATGACAGAAGCAACCCCAGCCTTGACAGCATCTGCAAAAGGCCAGACATAGAGTTCATGAAGTGTTTGATCATCGATGTTAGAAGATCCAGGCTGAGTGATGTTGAAACCATAGTCTCGAGATTCGGGAGTTTGCCGGAAATGCTCTTGTTCGTTTCCGACGTAATGTTTGGCACTTGCTTGTACTCCTGTGCTTTGTATGCCACGGATTGAGTCAGCGAAAAGCTTGCCAGTAAGATAAGGATCAGGACTGAATCCTTCCCAATTGCGACCTGCTGTGGGAGACTGGATGGTGAGTCGTCAGCGTCAAGCTCCTGTGATAAGCAGAAGAACTTACCCTCCCCAATGCGCCAGCATTAGGTCCAAGCTGGACAGTGACCCCCTTGTCGCGACTTTCAAGACCCATTGCCTTGCCTCGTTCATACGCAAGACGCCTGTCCCATGTGGCGCCAACATTGATGCCAGCAGGGAACAGACTGACGAAACTGTTCGTGCATCAGAAGCAGTTTCGGTGGAGCAGTCATGAACCGTGAACTCACTCGGTGTATCTCACGCCAACAGGCGAATCTTGAAGACATTGTCCACGGATACCGAGACGAGGAACACCTCCGGTCTGGCCAACACATTGTTCTTGCTGCCAGCCGGACCCTCAATCATGCTGTCAGCCACGCTCACGAATATCACTGAGAAGATAACAAGAACTTACCAGTCGTCAGATTCACCTTTTCTTCAAGAGTCAACTGCTCGACAATCGCGATGGCCTTCTCGTAGGCAGTTGCCCATTCACCAGCCCCCGTGCCCCAAGGGCTAGGATATCTTGGTGGAGAAGTCTGGTTGGTTTGAGCTCCCAAAACCACATTTGGATTCGGAGAGATGGCGTCGGGATAAGTGACATTGGGAAACTGAGCCATGTCAAACGATGTTGAGAATTTCCAACAAGTGAGTAGTTACCGGAACTGCATTGTCACTGGATTGTGCTAGCGTCCAGCCAATAACAGCAGCCAGTGTGAACATAGTCAGACGCATGTTGAGAAGCTGGCTCCAAAGGCTATACCTTCTAAGAACGCGGAGGACCTTTATATATACTTTGCAGATGCTGATCATCGCTACTCGTTGCAGTCCAAGAAATGATTACCCGGCTGGTGTCTGGGCGAAGGCTGGTGATGATGTGTGGAGTGCATGTAACATCATCCTGTTGCGAGCCAAGCCCAATCCTACCAGGAGGGGTCACAATCCTACTCGCTTATGTTGAAAGCTTTGAGCGCTCGATGTATGCAGCGTGATCATATTATTGATGGATAACAATGAGACTCAATGCTGACACGACGATGTTGCAAGACGCGAGGAGGGAGGAAGACGCGGTGTTTGACGGTGTAAAGGCGGGGGGCAAGCGGCTAAACTCTCCGGCACTTCGGGCCAGCTGGCCGAGCCCGCTTCGGACTCCCGAAACGCCGTTCTTGCTCATGCTGCTTCCTTCGATTTTGCTCCGACCAACTTGAGCGGCAGACTCGTGTCGTTGGACTGGCCTATCTGTTCGCACCCTGATTCAATTCACACCCTTCAGCCTTCGTAATCACTGCTTGCTTTCCTCAGGACCCATCAAACCTTGGCTTCCTTCTTCTTCTCCTGGGCCAGCTCAGCAATGACCTCGAGCGCGTCCTCCTCCCTTCCAAGGGGTACAAACAGATGATCATGGTAGAATCCACTGATCGGATTGACGCCCATCCCAGCCGCAGCAAGCCTGGTCGCGACGACAGCAATGAACCCTACAGCATCTAGACTCGACGTGACGTCGAGCGTGATTTTGCGACACGGAAACGCGTATTCAATGCCATGTGACTCAGCATAGTCGCGTGAAGTAATGACTGTGATGCCTTCGGTTTTGGCTTCTCGGAAAAGCATCTCCACTTCTGAGAAAGGTGGTAGTCTTGTTTCGTCCGGTATCACAGCGAAGACGTAGGTCGTAGGATGGAGGGTGGTTGTCAATGTCGCGAGCAGCTTCGCAAGCGACAGCTCACCAGGATGCGTTGTTTGTGTCGACATGGTTCGGAACGACAAATCTGATGCAAGAGCGATCTTACATGATGAGGAGAGAAAGCAACAAAGTCACGCTTCGCGAGGCGTTGTTGTGGCATTTCTTCGGAAGAGCTCGTCGGAACATGTCTCCGGAAGGTCGTATCATTGCCACGTAGCAGCGTTGCCGACCCCTCCATCTATACTCGTATCGCAACAACTGGATGGGCTTCTTACAGCTGTGTCATGAGCCACACATCTGCAGTATACATTTGTCAGAAGAATTAACACGCAAGATTCATCAAACACGACGACACTGATTGGTAATCAAGGATGAGTCATGAAGTGGAATTTTGTTCCTCGTATATCTATGCGACTCTCCTTCTCACGCGCTGCTACTCCTCGAATTGCTTAGCATGTGCGAGTGTTGACTCTGACATCGTCAATGACCAGACCGTTCAACGTGTTGACAGCAGCCTCTCCACCAGGAACAGAGAAAGTGAAAACAGCAAACTGAATATCCTCACAGCCCTTGACAGGACCAGAGTAAGCAAGCTGCTGAACAGCAAGAGCAGAGCTGGGGTTGAATTGGAACTGCTGGGAGCAGACCTGCTTGGCATTGCTGACAGAATTGTCGCTGCCCTGGTATCCGGTCACCTCGACATTGCAAGCCTGGTTGAGGGCAGTGGCGCCTTGGCCAAGGTTGAGGACGCAAGAGAAGTAGAAGTCCTTGAGATCGAAGGACTTGGTCTTGCTGTCTTGGTAGTTGGTGGTGATCATGGGAGTACCCTGGAGTTCAGACACGAGGTTGGCGAAAGCATAGCTGTAGCAGTCTTGTCAGTCTTTCTGGTTTCCATTTCATGACTGGGGTATCTTCATACTTGGAGCCGGAGTGGGGAACAGGGCCAGGAAGCAGACCGGTCTGGATGACTGTGGCGAAGTCAAATGCCTGGAAGTAAAGGCCCTTGTAAGGAGTGGGGACAGGGCTGAGGTTGACGAGCGGGAGGGCAGTCAAGTCATCAAACTTTTGGCTTAGTTGTCAGCGTTGATTCTCCTCCGATTGACGAGCACATCACCCACGTTGGCATTTTGAGAGACAGCAGGGCACGAAGGCTGCTTGGAAGTCGGAACGGCAGCGACAGTGGCAGCGAGAGCCAGAAGAGTGGAAAACAAGCCAGGCATGGTTTCGATGTGTTGAGGTTGTTCAGTTGAATTGGTGATGGGCAAGGAACAGATAGAGGAGCAAGAAGCTGAGTTAAGTTGTGATGAGAATACTAAGCAACGATGCTGCTCCACGCGCCTTATATCTTCGCACTTTGTGTTGAGCTTCTAGACGACACATCATGGCATTTCGGAATATAACAGGCCAACGAATTCGAGCGTGAGCCTCATACAGATATGATCTGCTTGTACCTGGAAGAAACGAGAGACGTGGATCTCGTTCGACTGCAGGGTTTCGTCACCGTTGCTGCGTTGTTCAGAGAAAAGAGAGAGGAAGGATCTTTCTCTATGTCATGGTGGAGAGTGTGGAGGAAGCACACACCGCAGCCGGTAAGATCTAACCAAATGCGTCGATCGCATCGGATCTGATTCAAAGTTTGTCAAACTTAGCTGTTCTATTATCAAAACGTCCGGAGAAGAATTCCGTGACTACTTCATTGCAAAACGCAAAGATGTGTATCACTTGCTATAATTTTGAATCTGCGCGACTTGGTCAGGAATAGGAAAGATCCCTTTCCCGAGAAAGCATTTACATAGCGGAGTAATTGGTGTCGCATCTGGCCGAATTTCATGCTTCTTTTTCGCACTTCCGCATCTTGCAGATCATCATTGTGGAGCTTAACTCGCGCAGCAAGAAGCTTCACGAGTCAATACGCACCGGGCACCGGGCTGATATTTAAACATGTGTTGCCCTGATCAAGCCCTTTACCGCAGCTTAAACGACCATGTCATCAACCGACGAGCTAGAGGCTAAGTATATTCGCGAAGTTCTCTCTCAGTTCTCAACCACTTCCTGTACTCCAAAACCCAGAGGAGGTGCCCATATTGAAGTCCATTTTGCAGCCAGAAGGATGTCGTTCACGCTCACCATCTTGAACACACGTGGATTCCACGGTACATGGTTCCTGCTCACGACTCATGCAGTTCATCTTAGATACTGCGACAGTTCAAATGGTTCACCACCCTGGACCGCAAAAGTCGGGCCTTTAATCAGACGCCCATTGACGATTGTGACCACTGCACGGCTTCCATTGGTTGCAGCGATCGATTCAGGCATGCTCACGGTTCCATGAGTCCCGACTGGTGATTCGACAGTTATGGTGACAAGTCCAGCCTCGTCGATCCGCCAGTCGACTGCGATATCCCCAAAAGGCGTGGGCTGACTTCCTTTCGCCCACGTCAGACCAAGCGACTGCGGTGCGACGCGCCATTCACGGAAGCCTGGTGCTACAGGCTGGATACCTAGAACGTTTCTGCTCAACTCCGCGGTTGGTCCCGATGACCAGGCATGACACAAAGATGTCCCGTCGTCCAAACCTGGTCTACCGTCCAGATCCAAGGTCTCCCAGAAACAACCGGTGTAATTGGCGTTGGTTTTCAAAATCATTGGCAGCCAAAGATTGTTGAGTAGATGGCTGGCTGCTTGAGCGTCGTGAGCGGCAAACGCCGCACGCAGGTGATAAGATGATGCGTAAGGGCTGATAAGCTTAGAGAAACCAGTCGTTGTGTTCGAAAAAGGCAATGCGCCATGATCCACAAAGAGAAGACGAGACATGGCTTGCGAGATACCGAGAGCCGTGTGATTGCCTTGGGGAACATTGGCCAGGATAGCCATAGCATTAGCGTCTTGCGCGACCCCCTGAGTTTGAGCTTCTGAAACAAAGTATGCGCCTGTGAAATCGCTATAGAGTTGTTTGTCGATGGACGTCCGGAGAACCCCAAGAGTCTTCTCATATTCAGTCGTATCTTGATCTGCCGCAGCGAGCATTGGTATCACTTCTTGTAGCGCAAGTGCGTACACAACATTGAACTTTGTGACAATGCCGGACTGCGTAGGGTCATAGTAGTTCCAGTCACCACCGAAAGTTGGATCGGAAAGGTTAAAAAGTCCATTCTCGAGAGTCTGCGAGGATGCCCAATCAAGCATGCGAGTGGCGGCAGGTGCATATGCTTTTGCCGCTGCAACATCTGCACTGACCATATAATATTCACCCATCGCACAGAGCAGATTGAACGAATAGCCAATCAGGCCTGTCATGTTGATATTGATCAAGGACTCTCTTGGATGCTGCTGTATCTTGACTGTGGGAACAAAGTAGCCTGCCGTCATTTGATTGGAAGTCAGGAGACGAAGGGTGTCGTTGATGTAGTCAAACTGGTAGTTGCTGGTCGCTATGGTGCGTGCGGCAATGTCCAAGTCACCGGCGTACGCAATCCTGTCTCGGCGAGCACCATCAACGATGACATTCAGAGAGTTTTTACCCACCAGAAAATCTTCAAGAGCAGACTCGGACTTCAAGTCTGAGGAATAAATCTGATCGTCTTCGGAGGTGACCGTGAGGTTGGTGAAGAGTGCAGATTGCCCATTAGCGGCGCCGATGCCGAACGAGCCATAGAACTTGACGTTCTGCGAGAACGAAAGGACAGGCATGTTGTTGATCAATACCGTAATGTTCGATGTATTGACAGAGGCAGACACGTTATGCCACTGACTTAGCAAGCTACTAGTGACATTCAATCTAGCAGTCTGCAACAGGGTGTCGACCTCCGTTGAGCCGCTGTATGCCGAGATGGTCGAATTGGAAAGGTTGATCCAGACGTATATTCCATCACCCAGAGTATCGCTCAAGACTTTGAAGCTGAAGCCGCCTGTGATTGGTTTGACCATGAAATTCATTCGATATGAAGTCAACGCTTGCGCCTGAAGGCCGGCATAAGGCTGAGGAGCCGCACTCTCGATGAAAGCACCTTCAGAACTGATCTGCCAGAAGTCTGGGATGGATTGTGCGGCGATCATGCTTAAAGCAACAGTTTGAGCGCCAGCACGCCATATGTTAGTCCAGTTGCGATTCGAGCAATCAAAAGAGGCTCGCGGTCGAGGCGTATAATAGGATGGAATGATGCCCACTTCTGATAGTATAAGCTCGCCAGGAGATGAGAGCGTAAGAATCTGCCATCTGACTCCACCCTGGAGCAGGCGACTTGTGTGGGTGGAGTTGGACGCGGATATGTTGTAGTGTTGGACTCGGTAAGTGTTCTGCGCAGCAGACATGGCAATTGGTCCATCACTCTGCTCTTAAGTAAGCGTGACGTGACCGAATGAGAAGCGACAATTGCACTGACCTGTATTTGGTTGAGCAATGCTCTTGATTCACTGTGAGCGACGCTGAAGAGAGAGGTGTTCCCAATGGCGTGTACGACATTCAAGGTTGGGAATCCGGTAATGTCTTGACCATGGTCTATGATGACTCGAGCTGGGTAAGAGCCATCAGTCCGAAGATGAATCATTCCATTGCGTTCCCGAGCAAAGACTGCATTGTCTGCTCTGACGAGAGTCGACACAGCCAAAAGAAGCGGCAGTAAGATCATCATGCTTGCGGTATCAGGTAAGGTGAGAGATGTCTGCTCTTCGATGACCAGACAGACGAGCTTTATGTATTCAAGATGGCATGTTATGATGTCAATCCAGGTCCGGGAACTCTGTGTCCGTAAAATGCGTATGCATGAACCGCATGTCTAATTATTACCCCGGACTCCCAAGGCGTCCAGCTTAGCTTCTGGAAGTGTCGGATGCGTAAATTGCGTATTCGCTTGTTGCTCCGCTGACTTTTGCTTGATCACAGACCTACTAGCAACTTGACAGCGTCAATCTGGACAGAGAGCGCAGAAGATGTCTGCGATATCCCGGCCACCAGCGAGTTCACCAAGCACGTACCACCGTCCCTTAGCCACCATTTGCTGCGCAATTGATGCAACAATACACCGTAGTATGCACATATCAGCAATGCGATTGGCTTTTTCGCTTGAAAAGCTTTGATGTAGTCATTGTTGACAAACGCCGGCCATGATGTGATTCCATCCGGAGTGTTCGATCGTTGGTACCGACGCCAGGCAAGCATCAACTTGTGGGTCGCGTCCTTGTAGGCTTCGCTTAGCAGGACATCCTCAGGATCCAGGACTTCATAGAGAGCTCGAATACTGAGCGATATTGCGTCTGTGTCTTGCTCTCTGGAAATCTGTCAGATCGACATCTCAACAAAAGCAGGTCATTAAGCATACCCGTCGTGATCGCGAGGTGAACTCGTAGTCCAGAAAACACTGAGATCTTCTCCAAGAAGATCAGCAAAGATCTCACCAAAGGGTCCAGACTTGAGTTCTTCTTCTGCCTGACGATAGATAAGACCGATGCCCTGAACATACTCTCGCATCTCCAGTATACTCTCGCACGGATCGCGCAGTGTGTTACCGAGTAGAGACAAAGCAGTCAATTTGGTCAAGACCGAGAAGCCGAATGCTGCATGGCAGTTGTCTGAGGTAATCTTGGTCAGAGCAGGTCGAAAGGTCTCTAGAGCTCGAGTTTGGTAGCCAAGAGCGTATTTCTGCCATTGCCATGGTGAATATCCTGATGACTTGGCCTCGAGAGCTGCTTGATGGAGACAGGTAAGTGCCATGAGACCGTGAAGCAGAAAATCGCAGGCGAAAGCTTGTTCCGGGAAGATAACTTGCCAAGTGCGCAAATCGTGGCCGCGACAAATTGTTGGGGCTGTGTGGATGGTGTAGAAATGGATGAGACACAGCTCCTGAGCTCTGGGTAAAAGTTCAATTGGCTGGTCGTCGTAGAATTGATCTTGTAGGCTGCATCGAATCTCGCGCTTTTGACAATAGCCACATATCGGTCTCACCTCGTCACACTACGTGAACACAGCTGGTCAGCGGACGAAGCACTTAACGACTTTACAATTGGCAAGAATTGCGAACCAGAACATCCGGATCTTGTACGTGCAGGCGTTGCCCTGGCACAATGCAGGTTCTGCGTCTTTGTATTTTGAGACCAAATCGATGTACGTACTTTCACGTGGCGTTGCTTACATTGAGCGCAGCCTCTGCGCGATTTCGAATGCGACTTACGCGTTGTCATCACGGTTTCTGCCTGTTAGTCGATTGCAACAAATTTGTGCTGATACGTTGGAGGTGCAGAAAGTGTCGTGATCGTTCGGAGACATCACAAAAATGCGGCGTTGATTGAGACGCGAAGATCGTTGCCATCAATATCTTGGCGACGTTGGCAACGCTCGAAAATCTGTCCCCAGCGCGAAGCCACGAACCAGCTTGCCAGTTTCACACCTTCCTCATCTCCTCAAACCTTGTGGTCAATGGTCATGGTAACTTCGCCCTGCCAGACCTGCACTTATGCGACGATCGGCTTCTCATTTCCACACTACTGGAGCTTCATGAAACCTCTCCAAAGACCTCGAAGAGTGAAAATACCCCGCGGATCAACCGCCTTCTGAATTTCCCGCAGCCTCTCCGCGTTGCTTTCTCCATACCCGGCGAAGACTTCGTCTGCTTGGCCAGTCCAGGCGTAGTTCATGTACGTAAAGTCGCTGGATACATTGTACTCGCGAGCAAGTGACTTGACTCGGTTCACGGTATTACGTGTCATATCCCAGACCGCGGAGTCGCCTTGTGCTTCTGTCCAAGATGTGGAGACGAAACAGACTGCGAGATTGTCAGCGATGATTCGAAAGAGCGACTGAGTATCTGCCACGTACTGATCAGGGGTTCGCCTGTGTTTTTGATACCCAAAGCGTTGCCTCCCCGCCGAGACATGGCTGCGATGGTGTTTGCGTGGATTGGGTAGCAGATGAAGTTTGGAGTCAGGCCAGCTACTGTATTGGTGGCTCTGATCTCCTCGCGGAAGATGTCAAGTGCTTTACTATGGACTAATTGCGACGGCGACATGGTCAGAGTACCAAACAGATTGCTAGGAAGAGACTGTCAGTCAAAAACACAGATTTTCCAGGTAGGAGGAGTCGACATACCGAGTCACACCAAGCGGCGGGCTGGAAGCGACATTGGCAAATGAGTCGACCGTCGCACGTCTTGAGACGTACGGAATACTGCTGAGGCCATTAAAGATGGAAGCGTTCATGACAGGCTGAAGATATCTTTGTGTGCCGCTGAAGGAGAACCGGTCGCTAGTTCTGTTGTAAGTATAATACAGATCAAGACTCATGTCCACATCACTGTAGACATTAGGATTGGCCCAAAGCTCGTAAGCTTCATTAAGGACCTCGTTTGTGTAGTTCGGGGCGTATGAGAACTGTGCTTGGTAAATGGGTCCTTGAGGGAAGATGTTGAGGGTGAAGGTGGTCACGATTCCGAAGTTGTTGCCACCTCCACGCAAAGCCCAGTAGAGGTCTGTATTGGAGGTCTCACTCGCTGTTACGATGGTGCCATTGGCAAGAACGACCTGAAGAGCATTAGCAAAGTTTTTCCCATCGCTCTTCTCATTCTCTGGAACTTACCTCATACTCATGGATATTGTCCAGCGCCCAGCCGTGTCTGTTTGCGAATGGCGAGGAACCACCACCAAGAGCATGGCCACCGACTCCTACCGTACCGACACGACCTCCGACGAAAGAACGATTGTATGGCTCAAGAGCAGTGTAGACCTGCACAGAGTTTGCACCACCACCAACTCGGGCACGAGTGGCATTCGCGATCACCTCGACGGTACTCAAGCGATCAAGGTCGATTGTCACACCGCCAACAGAGTTTGAGTCATCTGCACTTCGAGAGTGGCCGCCACCCTTGACAGCAAATCTGCACCAGTTCTTCTCAAGGATGTTGATGATACGAGCGACCTCGGAGGCATTGAAAGGCTCAACTCGACACGCCGGGATCACCTCTTGTTGTTTCGCATCCCAGATGGTGAAGTTATCATTTTCGGGATAGTGCAGGTAGGCGTCGCCGAAAGCTGAACGAAGGGTAGAGCACTGGATCCTCTCAGCTTTTGATCAACACAGAAAATAAATGGAATATTTTACTGCTCTCTCGCATCCAAAAGATGTCACATTACTTCCGTAAGTGATCGCCTCAGCCAAAGTACTCAGCAAGACGATACCCAAAATCTTAGAAAGTCGCGTCATGACTGCTTCTATGTCGTTGTACAAAGAATGCAAGATTAGTTGCGTCGTGATGCTTTATATCAGCATCGTTCTGCGGCATACTTCCTTGCTCACGACGGAATACAGCGATCCGACTCAACACTCCTGATCGTCTCTGAAGTTCCAGCTATGCTCGCTAGCTCTACCATTGAATGACGACAGATGTGCAAGCAATCGAAAACGCGCATAGAGTCGTTCCCTTGGTATTCTTGGCAATGGCTTCCCCAGCCAAAAATTTCGGCCGAAAATGTGAGCGGAAGCAAGGCCGCTGTCTTCAAAGTCAAAAATCAGGTCATTGAGAAGGAGATACAACGTAAACTCCGGACGAATACTTAGCAGCGGATGTGATACTTGAGATTAAGTCCGGAGTCATAAGATAGTCGCTACAGGCATCCCAACAGCAATTCAGAAGCCAGAAGAGGTGAAGTCGGGCGAAAGTGCACTAAAGCAAGCTTTAAGCACCACGTACATTAAGGATATTATCTTGGTCCAGAGCTAGGACTAGATGGATATCCAAATGGATATCCAATAGATATGAGGTTAGATATAGGTTAGATATGGATATAACCCTATATCTAATCCAGTCCAAATCTAGTTGGATATCTACTAGATATCCAGTCTAGTGTCTTAGCAGGCCTAATTAGGCAAGGTGACTACTAAGGACCCCATGAAATGATGCAAAATAGAAGAACTCTGCCGTAATTCGAACTACGGTCCGTCCAATTTTGTAACTAGCCATTTTTAGCTTAATTACCTTGTTTATAAGACCTTTGTTATACGCTTATATATAATACTACTTCCATTAAGTAAAACAAGGGCAATTTCAGAATGTGACTAAGCCGAAAAGGGTAGTACACTAGCCTAAAAGGGTTAGTCAATATCCACTGGATATCCAGTCATTAGTGGATATTAACTAGATATTGTGGACTTGGAAAGGGGGTCCTCTAGATATGGATTGGACTGGATGAGTTAGACTAGATATCCATCCAGTCCCATCTCTGTCTTGGTCTGTAGGTAGATGACCATAGAAAGATCGGATCAAGATTCAGAGATTATTTGGTTTGCACCGTACAGACCAAGAGCAGGCAAAGACAATATGGACATGTTCGATAGACTTCAAGTTTTGAGATTCTCGCAAATCTATTCTACGCATGCCCAATGATGTTTCTAGGAACATACAAATCATCGATACTTTTGATTTCTTCAGCAGACAACTCGAAAGTCGAAGCCTCAATCGCCTCATCAACTCTCTTGGCCGAACTCAATCCCAAAATCGGAGCGCTGATAAACGGCTTGGCCAAGACGTATGCAATAGCAATGACAGCCATTGAAACACTTCTAGCTTTTGCAATTTCTTCAATCTTCTCGTTGATCTTCTTGTCGGCATCAGTCATGGGTTGTCCCAGGAAACCTTGGCCTTGACCACTTCCTCTGGTGCTCTCGCCGAAGGACTTCCAAGGACGAGTCAGGAAGCCCATGGCGACGGGGCTCCAGGGAATGCCTCCCATACCGAACTTCTGACACGAAGGAAACATCTCTCTCTCTTCCTCGCGATAGATAGCATTGTACAAGTTTTGCATGGAGATGAACTCGGTCCAACCGTTTGCGCGAGCAGTGTATTGGTACTCCAGCAATTGATGGGCGCGCATAGAGGAAGCTCCAATGTATCTGACCTTGCCAGACTTGACGAGATCATGTAGAGCCTCCATTGTTTCCTTGACAGGTGTGTTGGGATCGAAACGATGGATCTGCAACAGGTCGACGTAGTCCAGATTCAACCTCTTCAAACTGTTCTCCACGCTCTCAAAGATGTGTTTTCTCGAGAGACCATACTGGTTGACATAACCCTTATCATTTCTCTCCTCCTCAGACATCGACAGAGGCTCTTCGAGACCAAAGCCCACAGGAGCCCACACCTTTGTTGCAATGACAACGGCATGGCGATTCCAGTTGTTTTGCTTGATGGCTTTGCCGAGGATGACTTCAGAGTCGCCGTTGGAATATCCATTCGCGGTGTCGAAGAAGTTGAGGCCGGACTTGTAGCAATGTTGTAGAATGGGGAGGGCTTCTGCTTCTCCAAGAGCCCACTTGTAGCGGCCTTCGGGGTTGCCGTAGCTCATACATCCAACTCCAATTGGAGAGATTCGAAGACCGCTTTCGCCAAGTCTGACGTACTTCATGTTGATGGAGAAGAAGGTCGGAGGGTGATCTGGGAGATTCGGTGTAGTGAGGTTCAAAAGTGAGATGTCGATCAATGTTCCAGCGAGGACTCTATATGTAGTTCCAACAATTGTCAAGGTGTGAAACGTCAGGGTAAACAATACCGGAGCTATTCAAGCTTATGACCTATCTCCAGAGTTCAGTGAGCCCTCGGCGTTATCACGCCAGCTCCGATGCTTTGACTTTCTACAAAGCGTTGATTCGGTCCCTGCTCCTACTGTACGTCACCTTTAGGGTTCACGAGAATACGGACTGGAAGTACAAAATATAAATGGGACTTCATAGCTTCCAACACCTCTCGCTGTCTTCTCAGAATCAATTGCGACCTCATCCGTTGTTTATCCTTACGTCTCACTTGTCCCTCGTCATGATTTTTCCCCGAGCATATGGCGCATTTGTGCTTTTGAGTGCTTCGATTGTATCGGCTCTCCCCAAGCGTCAATCTGCTCCAAGCAATTTCACCTTCAGCACCGTGGGCACGGTTCCTGGAGCGGTCAACCTGGAAAATTTGGCAGTCCGACACAACGGCGATGTCTTGGTGACCTCTATCCACAGCAATACTCTCTTCCAGGTCTCTCCGTCTAGGAACACGACTGCTAGTGAGGTGGTCCAGATCCCTGATGTGACCGGACTGACAGGCATTGTCGAACTCGAAAAAGATGTCTTCTACGTCGCTGGAACAAACTTAACAGGCTCCAGTTCCTCTCCAGGGTCAAATGGTGTTTGGAGAGTCGACCTGCGCAACTCCTCGATTGATGGCAATGGATGTGTCGTACAGGTGATCGCGCTATCACAAGTGGCAGACCTCTTATCTACCCAATTGATCAATGGATTGAGTAGTCTTGCACCTAATGACACATACCACCTCCTCTTTTCTGACTCTGTTGCCGGCTCGGTCAGCATCCTGGACGCGGAGACTGGCTTGTCAGAAGTCGTTGTCAAAGATCCAACCATGAATATCGTTTCGGGAGGATTGAGTGTTGGCGTCAACGGTATCAAAACCTACGGTGATCGTCTGTTCTTCACTAGTCTGGATCAGCACCTGTTTGCATCTGCGTCGATCTCATTGTCCACTGGTCATGCTACTGGACCTGTCGTGCCTATCGTCAATATCACCGGCTCGGCAGATGATTTTGCACTTTCCAGAGATGGTCGCATGGCGTTCATTTCGTTGGATGGAGGCAATGCAATTCTTGAGGTCGATATTGCATCCAAAAGCAGTCGCTACATCGGTAGTCCTCTGCTTGAAAGCATATCTTCTGTTGCGCTGTCTGGAAGCAGAGATCAGTTCGGATCGGAGTCATTGTACATCAGCGGAGCTATCATGGTGGACAACACGACCACTATCGGTGGTCTGTTCAAGGCGCAACCTTGCTTCGGGGTCGGATGTGCTGTTCAAGGAATCTGAGCAGAGGATTTCTGGATACCAATTGACAGAAGCGAGTAATGGCTCTCACCAAAATTAAGCTTGCCTGTATACCAGAGTCAATCAACTCTGCAAATTCTGCAGGAATCATGCAATCCAGGCTCCAGAAAACGTAAATCAATCACACGTCGGTGTGAGTTTTGATGATCATGTTTGCATAAACAGTTCCTCGGCTTGGCATATGGGGAGATTGAGTATGCGAAGTAAGTCAGACAGCATCTTCATCCCGGCCCCGCTTTACCACACCATTCTTCGATTCCACCGATTCGGCAACCACCCAGCTCCCGGACGCCTCATTTGCAATCGTATGACTAGTAACTCGATCCCAATACTTTGCAAGGTCCTCATGATACATGGACATGTGTAGATTTATGATCTTCAAGCCTTGGACACCAGACCCAGCAAATCCCTTAGACTTTCCGGGCTCCAGATAACCTGAAATACGATGGATCATCTCTTCGTACCCCAGGTTATCTGTCTCGGCAGCAACCGTCACGCTTCCAGATCTTGGTTCCATCGTCAGGGCTTAAGTTCTCTATGTCTTGGTCGCTGTACGGATGAGGCAGGATGTAATTAGAAAGGAGTGAGCGACAAACGCGAATAAGAAGTAGTGGACGACTACGGGTGAGCTAATCCTGTATCCTTGGCGTGTGCTGACTCATCTAACATGTGGCGAGATCCAGATAATCCAGGCAACCAGTGAACAGTCTTCCGTGGGTGACTTCTTTCCTTTCGAGGCTGGCTTCCAAGCGGTTCCTCTGTGCACTCAAGATCGCTGAAGTGTGTGTATGATCTTTTCTTTAGCCAGTGACAAAAGGCATGACCTTTACAGCTTGGACTTCGGTCCGTCAGACTCTGTCGTCTCTTCCTTGGCCACATCCAACAACTCGGAGCCCGACTTCTCCACCGCGGTAGCCCAGTTTGTCCTCGGAAGCTCGAAAGTGTCCGTGATGCGAGCATACGATACACCTCCAAGCTGGCCAATGGGTCTCAACACATTTAAGTCGACATGACTTCTTTTCTCGTCGATCGCATTCTCAGCAACCCAGAATCTGGTGGCTTCGATGATTGCCAATGAGCCATGAGGTCCCACAGAGGGCCTGGAAGTCTTGTAGTTGACGACTTCCGTCAGCTTGCCTTCAATCGACATGACGGATTCCTTGACTCTCGGTGGCTTGACGGTCGTGCTGTCAGATTTAGTGAGGCCAGAGAGCGACCATTCAGAAGTGCCGTACGGTGCGTCCACCGATGTCGCATTGACGGCTTCGATCATATCCTCCGATACGATGTTCAAGACGCACTCTCCGGTTTCCTCGAGATTGCGCAATGTATCTTTTGGTCGATTTGCGCGTCCAGAGAAGCCAATGACAAAGACTGGAGGGTCGTGGTCGACAACTTGAAAGTAGCTGAAGGGTGCCAGGTTTAGCTTGCCTTCTTTCGACACTGTGCTCACAAGACCAATTGGTCGTGGCGCAATTCCGGATACCAGCAAGGTATAGTTGTGGAACATAGGCCGACCTTCTTCGAATGGATCGATCTCAACATGCGACTGTTCTTGCTTGCCCTCCACGCCCTCGCCCCATTTCCAGTCCGGCTTTCCTGGTTTGGTGACGCTGATTGTGGACTTTGGTTTCCAATCCGGCAAGTTCTTTTTGGTACCTCCAAGTGATGAGTAGTCGACTTTTGGTGTTGATTGATTGTGTTGAGAAGACGAGAAGGAGCGATTCATATTTGCAGGGATTCGTCTGGCCGTTGCGCAAAGATTTCTCCGAGACTCGCTAATGAACGCCGGTCGCCACAGAAAAGGATTGAACGATCGCATGGATGCTACTTCGGGTAGTCGAGAGAACAGAAAGCTGAGAAACAATGGTTACTGACGCTCTTTTGCAGATTGAGATTTCGATGCAGAGGACGAAATGCTAAACGCCTCGGTCAGAACGCGCCCTCCGAACATGTCTCCGCGGCAAGATATCGGCGGGTCTGGCCGTTTGTCCGATGATAAGCGCGCTTTACCGCCGTGCCGCGTGTGTTGTGCGTTGCGCACTCATCCATACAAAGTCGTCTTCTTATTCATGGACTACATTTCGAAGGAATAGTGATTGACAGATTGGTCTTTTAGGTACTTATTCGTGGAGCGAGAAGTCGCATCATCCGCGGACCTCGTATCAATATGTCATGCAGGATTCAGGATGCGAAGCTTAACTCAAACTTGTTCGAGATAAGACTGAGGGGTTGTCGCTACTTCCTCCAAAACCCAACCTTACTCTCAACCCGCTCTCCTTACCAAAGTCACAGTCACCTTAATGAACACACTTCGTCTTTGAATAAGACCTAATCATGCTATCTACTATCACACTTTACTCACTGCTGCTCCCACTGGCTGTCGGCGCCGCATTGAAAGACACTCAGGCCCCGCTGGTTCAGAACTCTCTAGACCCGTCGCTTGAACATGGCAATTTGACCGGTCTGCCCTTCAAGAAGTTTTTAATCGAGGAAATGGGCGACGTCAAATACTTGCTTCATCACCATGCCGCTAAAGCACTATTGGGGGACCGGTCGTACGTCCTCCTTCGTCAGGCAGAGATCCAAGAACGAGAATCTGCGGTCTGGGAATATCTTTGGAATCACGACTTGTACTGTGAGGACTGGCCAGAGTCTTCATCTTACTGGGATGGACCTCCCAAGATCTACATGTCTGATGGTCGCGTTTTTGATACTGATCCGGAGCATGTGCCGCAAGATGTGATTGTCGCTTTGCAAGAACTGGAGGAGCAGGAATCAAAGCGTCGCATGGAGTTTAGACGTCATCGTTACTGCGAACTCACCAGGCCAGATGATGCTTCGGATGATGTCGTCGAAGCTATGCCTGACACAACTGAAGACGAATGGAAGATCGACATCCCAGAAGAGTACCTACGATACCTGATCCCCAGAAGTGTTCAAGATGAAGAAGACCAGAGAATGGACAGCTACTGGCAAGAGAAGCAGAAGGAAGACGAGAAGAAGATACTGGCCGGTGGAAAGTCCGTGAGAAACGTGGAGTTACCTGATCTCAGAAGGTGCAAGAAACTGGACAAGCAGTGAAAATTGTCCGAGGAGGAGTAACGCTTGGGTAGGAATGGTTCGTGTTTTAATTGTAGTACACTGGAGTCTTGCAGGTTTCTCGAAAGATCAATTCGCAAGACCAACTGCCATACAAGAGACTGCGAGACATAGACGCGTCAAATACGATGCCCTACAGGGATCCGTTGCGCGCCGAATAAGCGGAGCCCTGAAATAAGCTTTCACAAGCATTATGGAAAAGCTTAGTACACGAGCAAGCGATGACACCTTCTCGATTGGGCACCTTCCCAGTCAATCAGGACTTCTCTAACTCTCTCTTCCAATCCAAACATGATAACGGAGTGACGATTGCACCTCTGAATCACGACGCCTACGATGACAAAAGTGCTGCGTCTGATCTACCAAAGCTGTTCTTACATCAAGTACTGGAATCAGATCGCAGCATCTAGCAAAAACTACAGTTGCATGCGTTCGGGAATAACAATACGGTATTCCCGTACCCCGGAAACTTTTACTCCGAGTTTATTACTTGTTTTTGGAGAATTGTCGCGCTGTATGAGTAACGCTGCAACGCTATCCGGCATGTTCGGCACTCTGCATTGCGTACGCAAGTCCTCTCGATAACAACGCCATCTCCATCACCATGCCCTATAAGTATACTCTGTCTTGCTCCGTGTACCTGCATGAGACCTGACTCGACACATCAACAACATGGGGTCTCAAAATCTCGCCAACCTCGCTCTAGATGGTGGTGATCCTCGCGAGCCAAAGAACCCCACGCTGTTCGCGCTCGATCACGGCCATGATACGGACCACGCCGAGGGTTTCGTCATCGAGGCGGCTCTGGTTCGTAATGACCCAACCATATTCTTCGAAGAATATCTGCATTACGCTGCCATCACTCGCGCCGAAGAGAAAGAGTACGAAAAGCGTATCGAAAAACCGCCCTTCTCAATACTTGGTGTCATTAAGAGCCGTTTCTCCAAGGGACATGTCCATCGATCCGACGACGATGACAATGAGCCAAAGTCACAGCATCTCACTGCTTCCACGGTCACTGATGCAGATTGGAGACGCGCATCTCGGGCAACGAGAACGGCAAGCTGGAGCTCAATCTTCTTCTTGATCACCACGGACATCCTGGGACCTACTGGTGCTCCGTAAGTGGTGATGGACCTGGGGGCTAGATGTCTGTGCGGACCCTTTGACTAATTCATGATAGGTGGGCCTTTGCAAACACAGGCTACGGACCAGGCGTCGCTCTCTACACTGTCTTTGGTGGTTGCGCAGCTGTATCTGGCTGGTATGTTTATCTCGTCTTCCTCGACATGGACTCAGACAGATACCCGATTCGTGACTTCGGACAGGCCTTCTTCCGTGTGTTTGGCTCCAAGATGAGACACATCGTGAACATCCTACAGACACTTCAGATGTTCCTACTGGTCGCCGTCTTGATCCTCAACAACGGTGGTGCCATCTCTCAGATATCAATTGGAAACAACGGAGTGCATGGCAATGGGCTTTGCTTTATCGTCTGTCTACTCATTCTCACTATTCTTGGTGGAGTGCTTGGTCAAATTCGCACCCTTCAACGATTTGGATGGCTTGCCAATATCTCGGTGTGGACAACCGTCATCACTTCTTTTCTCGCAATCGGAGCCGCCGCTGTTTCAGAACCCAATTACGCTACAATGTTCAGTTCTTTCGGAGGCAAAACATCTGCCTACGGTAACACAAACTTCCCGAACGACACTGTCGAGAGCCACATCCCCATCCGCACGTTCGCAGGCACTCCAGAGTATGGCTTCGCTTCAGGCGGTACAGGGTTCCTTGGAAGTTTCCAAGGCATTGATCAAATCGTCTATGCTTACGGTGGCGCTATGTTATTCTTCAATCTCCTTGCCGAGATGCGCAATCCTTGGGACTTCTGGAAGGGAATGTTGTGCGCGGATATCTTCATCTACTTGGCTTACATGTTCTTTGGCATTTTCCAGTATTCGTATCAGGGACAGTACACTTACAACACTGCTATTCAGAGTGTCAGTGCGTATGGCTACCAGACTGCTGGTAACATCTTGTCTATCGTTGGTATGTTGAGACTTCGTTCTCCACCTGTCTGTTACAGATACTTACACCAAATCCACAGGCGGTCTGATCGCTGCCGCTCTATACGGTAACATCGGCATAAAAGTAATCTACAGTAACGTCCTTATGGAAATCTTTCGTGCGTATCCACCCTACCCTTCAGTCCTAACCACCTTGATCATCCTCCTGACACAATTTAAAATCAGATTTCCCACCCCTAACGGCTAAAGCGGGAAAACTCATCTGGATAATCCTGGTCCCGATCTACTGGTCTCTCGCCTTCATCGTCGCCGGAGCCGTCCCAGAACTCGGCGACTTCAGCAGCTTAGTGGGCGCCTTCTGCATTGGAAATTTCACCTATACCTTCCCGGCGCTTCTAATGATTGGTTTCCAAATCAAGAAGGGTGCCGTTCTTCCTGAAGAGGGATTCGACCAAGCCACTGGGAAGTACGTTCGTGTTGATAGTGGTGTGAAGAGATGGATGCGTGGATATCGCAAAACGTTTTGGTTCACTACAGCCAACATTGTTTACTTCTTGGGCGCATTGGCGGTGTGTGGGTTGGGTTGTTATGCGGCTATCGAAGCGTTGATTACGGCGTTTAGTGGTGGTAGTGTCGCGACGAGCTTTAGTTGCAAGTCTCCTTATGCTGCATAGGGTTTCTATAGCCCTGATCAAAATCTTGCCAACCCACTCTCTTCTGTCCAGCTCACTACTACTCGCGAGCCACCCATCTGGACTCGCGGCAAGACGGAAGCCCCTCCGTCGCCAACACACGAGCAAGTCACGGTGTTTTCAACAGCCTGATGATGTGCTTTCGACACGCTAACTCGTATCATTGCGTAGTATGGACAGCTAAAGCTGAACTCTCTGCTCAATGTCCCTCATCTTCTCTACCGCCTTTCTCGCGAGACCCCTGCAGCGCTCATCAATATCTTCCTGCTCTGCCAATTCTGCAAATCGCTGCTTCCACAAAGCCCAACGATCAGCATTGAAAGCCTTTCTTATCCTCTCATGAGGTTCAGCGCTGTGAATCACGCTTTTGTCGAAACACAATCCGAACAGCTTTTCTCCCGCAATTGACATCCACGCCTCAGCAGGAGGAACGTACATCTTCCATTCATCTGCCATTTCCCTCTCATCATCAAAAGGCAGTTCAATCTCATTGAAAGCATCATGTGCATGATACATCATGCCAATCCTGAAACTGCCACCTCTTTGCATCAATGTCGCAACAAGCGAAGTGGCATTCAGCAATTCCTCTTCCTGAGCATGCCACTCATCACAAGTCATACCATCAGTACCATTGATCTCTACAGTCACATCAGTCAACTTTCTTCACAACCAAGCATAGATAGAAAACCCAACATACGAACACCATGCTCCGCGAAAATCCACCCGAAATCTGGCATTCCTCTCCAAACCACCTTTCCAGATCTGATAACTTTATACCCCTTCTCATTGACCACATCGGGAAGTTCGCGGATTGCGATTATGACATCGGCCAATTGTTGTGTATGCGATGCACCGAAATGTTTGGTCGCGTCGGCGAAAAGACCCCAGATAGATCCTACACTTGCTCGAAGGCCGGAGATTAGACGAGGGGAGACGATTTCATTGATGCGAGATGCGGTGGAAGAAGCGGAGAGTTTGTTGTTGAGTAGTTGTTCGAAAGCGGAGATGATTAGAAAGTTCTCCTCCTTCTCGAGGGGATCTTTTTGCCATTTCTCTTGAGAAGCGCGTCGGTTTTGTACCCAGGAAGATATCGTTGTAGGCATGATTGTGGTAGAATTAAGGGGGGGTATGTCAGGATGTCACAAGGATATGTTCATGATAAATGTATCGGTGTTTCATGTCAAGGGTGGCGGCGGTGAACGCTTTGGGTAGTATTTGAGTCACGAAGGGGTGTGGCTTGGCAGTTCATTTTGGTAGACCGCATATGTATCTTGATTACCGACGCTGCTCTTGTTCGCTTGTTCCTTTGGCGACAAGAATGCATCTTGTCTGAGACCAGGCGGACAACATTGCTGTCTCTACTCCTTGTCCGGACTAAGGAAGACATAAGGAGGCGAAGCTTCTTTCCCGACTGGCCAAAAGTCGTGTCTAACCATAAGCTAGTTTAAGCTCGCGCTCCTCCTTATCTTCTCCTTCTCTCATCCTTCTCTTCTCCTTCTCTCCTTTGTATAATAGTCTATAAACTAGAGTACAGTTCTCTTAGACCCTATTAACTCCTTACTTTCTAGCTACATAAACTTCGATCATCTCATCCGAAAATAGCTTTCCTCTATATAGAACATGGGCGGCTTACTATCGACTTTCCGAACGGAATTGCCGTTACAACTACGCGTATTACAACAGCACGCCGTCCGCCTCTTGGACCTGCCGCCGGAGATTATTCTAGAAGTGACCTATTACCTTTCACAAGACGACATTAAGCATCTGCGCGCGGTTTGCAAATATCTGGATGCAACCCTACTCGCAACATTTGGAAACCGCTATTTTGGTCGTTTGCATCTGATACCCACACCGACGTCCCTCGACATTTTGACGCAGATTTCTACGCAAGGCCGCTTGAGTGATCATGTGCGCGAGCTGTGTATATGTTCTTCTATCTACCAGTTTTGGGGTCCTCGGCAGACGCGAGCTCAGGCTGGAGCCAGATGGACTAAACCGCAGTTGCGCGTTCTGAGTGAGACTGAGCGTCCATACCCTGATCCTTCGTCGCCAGAACAAGAAGCAGCTAATGTTTGCGCTGAACTCGTGCGCGGTGAACAATTCCGGGAACAGCTCACAACAGCGCTTCGAAGTCTCAAAGTTCAACGGATCGAGGTGCAAGGATGGCCGAGGAATCCTTCTCTAGTTCTCGGACTCACGGAACTGATAAACACCACGGGCAAGAATCCTTTTGAAGACAACTTTTCTGGCATTTCACCTGCCTGGGAGTACGAGACGTTGAATATGGTGACACGCATGACGGAACTAGTATTTTCTGCTGTCAAGGGAAGCGATACGCCTTTACTCGCCATGATTGTCGATAGGATCCAGATCGATCAGCTCAAAATCACTCCTGACCTTGGAAGCAATCTCCTGCACCTCAAACATGTCGAGTTCAGCATCGCATTGTCAGATCAAAGCCTTCAGTTTTCAGATCAGAAAAGGCGATTTGATCTTTTTACTCTGGTTAATCATTTGCCCTGTCTGGAACAACTTTCTTTGTCAAATTGTCCATACACCAAGAACGATTGGGTACCACTGAATGATGCTCTAATGCACATTCACCCTCAGAAAGTTAGAAGACTTTGTCTAGGCTTATTCTGGGATGCTGCACCGCAAGTGGTGGACTATTTGAACAACTCCTTACCGAATTTACAGGATTTGGAGCTTCAATTCACCACAAGCAAAGATGGCAACAAAGCATGGAACGAGATGTTTTCTGGACTACGAGATGTCTTGTCTTTGGAGCACCTGAGCATTGATGTCGATGGTCATATATTTGAGTTCTACAAGAATGATGATATCGACTCCACGCTGGTCTGGTTGGCGGAGAACATGCCAGACCACTGGAAAAGGTGTATAGACGAGGAGGATTCAGAAGATGAAGAAGCAGAAGAGCCGGATCAGGAGCGGGAAGGCCAAGAAGAAGAGATAGAATATCGCCGAGGACCTGGACAATTCTCTAGTATGGATTTGTTTTAGATAGAAGAAACCATGGTACCAGTCTCTCTGGAATTACAGCTCCTAACCACAAGATATTTCAGACACAATGACCCCTATCGAGGACCCGGTACGCAAACACTCTGCTATCTGTCAAAATTCGCGTAGAGACGCCTGTCGAGAGGCACTATCTTTCCGACCAAATACCCACCCTATCGATAAACCCGTTCATCACGAGAATTTTGTGTTTATCGAATCAGCGCTACGTCAATCAAGAAGCTCGGTCCCGATGCGATTTCGATATAGGGATAGAGAAATATCGACTCACTGCATAGTTCGAATCGTCTTGACAGCGATACCATTATGGTGTTCGACGCCTGTGTTGCCCCCTTAAACGGCCCTGGATTTGGAATTGATAAAACTCCACTGTCGGTTGCTCGCTACGTATTGGTAATACGCTACGCAAAAGAAGATGTATGTTTCCGGATTGTTGGAGTTGAGCTCTGCGTTCGTCATACTGGAATCAATGAACGGCATCTCATTGGGCTTTTTTGTGAAATGTGAGATTTCCTTGTATGTGTCTAGGAAGTGTCAAATATAAGCGCGTGATTCTAAATATATGTGGTGATTGGGGGGAAACGTACAGCCGGGTACGT
Organism: Aureobasidium leucospermi; assembly: GCA_019775405.1. Classification (NCBI taxonomy): domain Eukaryota; kingdom Fungi; phylum Ascomycota; class Dothideomycetes; order Dothideales; family Saccotheciaceae; genus Aureobasidium; species Aureobasidium leucospermi. The sequence continues at coordinate 73,470 of JACWFU010000038.1, read as the reverse complement.
CGGCGGTTTCGTCCTGCCAGAAAGATTCGCTTGTGTTGAGTATAGAATGCGTTGGAATGAAGCGTAGGAAAATTAAAATTTTAGCATTAGAAATGTTTGGAAGAAGAATAACCTGCCCATGGTGCTCAAGCAGCATGAGCACCCCATCTGATGCCATTCATCGTCTTATCCTCATCTTTTCCAGGCCACATGACCTGACCCTTTCGCACTGCCAAAATGTGAGCAATGGCTGTAAAGAACCACATAATGACAAGAGCAACGGTAAGAGCGCTGCAAAGACCATTGATTCCAGCGCTGGAAAGAGCACCTCCAGCCTGAATAGTCGCCAAAGTCATGCCGGCATTTGGGAACACAAAAGCCCACCAGTTCAAGGTAAAAGACATCTGTTTGGCTCCAGCAATCACGGAGACCGTCGATACACAGAAAAACCAGAAAGAGAACAGGAGTAGGAACAAACCAGCCATAATCCCCAAGACCTTGATCACATCTTCGACGAGAAGTGAGGTGATGCCAAAGAATTGCTTTCTCTCGAAGACTGCTGGTGCTTGTCGACCGAGGGAGATGAGGGCAGCTGCAGTATATCCGGCTGGTCCAACGGAGACGTACATGCCAGGACGAGTGGAAGGGTCAGGGAGGGCGCTAACCATTAACCTTTGAGTGTAGATGGCATACATCATCAGAGCGACACACCAACCCATTCCCTGGAGCATGACGCCAGCAAGCCATATCGGAACGGCCGCGGTATGTGGTTGACTCGGAATGATGGTGCCTGCAAGTGGCCCAATGACTAGCAATGGATAGATGGGGAAGATCCTTCGATAAAGTGTCAGATTTTCGTTCATTACGGCAGGCAGACTGAACTGAGAAACAAGACGAAAAGAGGTGCTGGAAAATAGAGGAAATAGGAAGAGGAGGAAATGAACAGGCGCGTATTCTCAGAGCGTGATTCATGATGCGAAATCCATCGATGTACGTACCAGGCAGGCATCGCATTGTTCACCTTCAGTCGCTCCAATTGGAACAGAACATAGTACTGTCCAATGCCGACAATCAGCACAGCAGCCACATACATCCAGAACAAAATTTCGAGAGCCTTGACAAGCCACGGTCCGGTGTTCGGTACACCATATAGTTGTATGCAATTGAGGAGTAAACTAATCGTCACCCAATAGCTTCCGAAGAATAGAGACTCGACCGGGTGATGTAGCGAAGCCAGGAATTTTTCCGGGACCAGAATAAACCGAGTAGTGATGATGATGGTAAACGCGACGAACAACACGAGGGCCAAGATAAAGAAGATTTTGCCAATGGTTTGTAGACCAGTGAAGGTGTTTGGTGTTTGACCGAGGACTACTGCAAGGGCTCCGGTAGACATTGTGCAGGCGAACCATGGCCAGGTGAAGTGAGCGACGCGATCTCGCCATGTGACAGTTTCCGGTGGATAATGGTCAATTCCATTGGGGCTATCAGCTAATCCTGGGACGTCACACTCGCGATAACCATCGCGTTTGCGGTTTGAAACCCCTGTTGTTATTGACCCGTTTTCTGACATTGCGGGCAAAGATTGTGGGAGTGATGGGATGAGAGAGAAGTCCGGCCAGATACAAGAGAAACAGGTAGCTGTTCACTGACTGGGTGCTTCAAAGTCCTGGCTGAATCCTGGAAGTTTAGATGGACCACTCGTCATCCCTGTCGCCCGACTCGCACTCCGTGGGGAGAGAGTTGACTTGTTTCTGCTGAACATGATTTTCCATGACTGCTTGGCGCTTTGATGACCTACCAGACGTCATCCTAGATTTGACCGTTGAGCTGAATTTGCAGATGTCGATTCGAACACGGGAATTTGTCGTGTGACAAAAAGTCGCATGCTCTGTGGTCTTCTGAAACCCTCTGTACCTCAAGGTCTCTTCTTTCTATGACCATGAGAGATACAAGAACGGTAGAGGTCATGACGGTGAGGTCCAAATTCCGTCGATCGACGCGTATGGTTGTGGCTGCCAAGAATTTCAGGGCCAGGGTCGAGCGGACATGACGCGATTCGCCGAGCGCTGCCGGATGCCGCCGGCACTCAGGAAGTGACGAGAATCTGGGAAGCCGCTCTCGATTCTTTGCAACTTGATGACAAGTTGGAAGATTGCAAACATGAAGGCTCGATACGTCGACAACGAATTGTAACAAAGCCACTCGCTGTGAAGTTTCCCGAGATGATTTGCACATGCTGAATTGCGACAATTGTCGGGAGCCGGTCGCATCGGCGGGACCTATCAAGAGAGTTATATCATTGCCAGACTCTGTGTAAGATTTGAAAGAGGCAACATCTCGTGCCTCAGGCAAGCGAATGGTGCGGTGCCGCATGACTTACAGTTTCTCTCTCATCTCATGGACTTGACCGATTGAAAGCCACGAAGTTCAGGATGGCAACAACTGTCGTCACAAAGCACCGAAGTACTCGGATCAGCGATTGATCAAGGGACTTGACATGCTGCTGGCTACGTTCTGTCGCGAAACCCTTGCCGAGTATGATTAGGTCGGGAAAAAACGATGTCGCGATCCTGGCTCCTCTATTGGCTGCAAGAATACTATACTTTTTCTTCTGATCAGGCACCACATGGATCGCGTCTTGCCGACAGAGAGAGATTATGATGGTAAGCGAGTTGGTCGGAAAGCAGAGCGATTGGAATGGTCGAGAACAATACGAGCGACTCGTCAGCTGTTGACAGCACATGCTGGATTCATCATCGTCAAAATCACATCCGCGAAGCGCAACATCTTTTACCACTCCAGATATCGCCATAAAGCCTGGCATTGCGTGCTCAAGTCAAGCTACCACGCCTCAATGCCCAGTGTCTTGTTATACTTCATCCAAGAAGCCCGCCCAGACAATCTCACCCCAGAATTCCTTGTGTCGCAAACACGTGGAGACGGCAAACCACCACTTTCTTACCACATGTTCCAAATCCAGGTGTGCTTTTAGCTTCTTGCATGGAGATCTAGTCCTCGATGTTCGAATCAAGCCATCACAGTCTCGAGTGGCATCACATAGGTATTGTTGAGATGTTGAAAAAGAGAAACCATTCAAAGCCGCGCTCCCTTGGCAACGCCAGTCCAAGAGATTCACGCCGTCGTCAAGAACAATGAGACTTTCCACAAGCTGTTCTCGGGCTACTTGGCCTGCATCGTCTTTGTATGCGGTACTTTTGTGTACGAATCGGTAGAGGTAATAGAACGCCTCATCTTATGATCGAAGATGAGGTGATTGAACTTGGCAGAGCAGGAATGATTGATATAAAGAATGAGGATACCAGGGTATTATAATTCGGTGTCAGAGCCGTGCTTCCTCCTGTGAAGTTGTGTTACAGAGCAAAATGGCGGAGTTCAAGACTGCCAACCCCGACCACTATCCCATCCCCAGGGATGATGAAGAAGGCTTGACAATCGAGAAAGATTGGACAGAGGAAGAAGAGAGAAAGGCGAAATGGAAGTCAGTAGAGACTTCCAACCAATCTGGACAGGTTGATGCTTACTCCTTTCCAGGCTTGACCTCCTTGTCATGCCCATTTTGACCCTCGGTTTCTTCTGCCTTCGTAAGAGACTTGTCTGCTTCCCACACCGCACGAGCTAATAATCCATCATAGAACTCGACCGTGGCAACATCGCAAACGCCATCACAGACAACTTCGGAAGGGATGTCGGCATCACTCAAAACGAGTTCAATGTCGGCCAACAGATGTTATCTCTGGGTATCGTCCTCTTCGAGATCCCGTCCAACATGATTCTTTACCGAGTTGGCCCTGGCAAATGGTTGACTCTACAACTCTTTCTTTTTGGTACCGTCAGCACCTTCCAAGCTTTTCAAAACAACTACGCATCCTTCATCGCCACTCGCTTCCTCCTCGGACTTACAGAGTCTGGCTTCATTCCTGGCGGTCTGTGGACGATATCTACGTGGTATACACGCAAGGAAACGGCGAAACGTGTCATGGTCTTCTACTTTGGCAACCAATTCGGTCAAGCTTCTGCTAAGCTCCTAGCTTTTGGCATCCTCCACATGCGTGGTGTCGCTGGCAGGCCCGGCTGGTTCTGGTTGTTCGTGCTCATGGGTGGCTTCACCTGTTTCTGTGGTTTCATTTTCGGCTTCTTCCTCCCTGATTCTTTCCGCAACCCTTGCTCGACCTTCCTGCCCAAGCGAGCATTGTTCACGCCTCGTGAGATCCACATTCTCCGCAACCGGGTTCTGCTTGACGACCCAGCCAAGGGCAAGAAAAAGAAGAAGATTGGTTTGACCGCTTTCAAAAAGGCCTTCAGCAACTGGCGCATGTGGGTCCATTTCTTGATCACATTGTCGAACAATGGACCCCAGCGTGCTTTTGACACATATGCTCCTTCCATCGTCAAGGACTTTGGCTTTGGAGGTCTTTCTGCCAATGCTTTGGCGGCTGTCGGTCTCTTCCTCCAGATTCCTGTCTCGTATTCTTTCAGCTATGTTTCCGATCACTAGTAAGTCTTCCTCTTTGCACCGTCACGATGCTCGATACTTATTCTTCCTTCCTCAGTTCACGGCGCGGCGAAACCGTCATGGCGGGCTTGAGTCTCCACCTCTTCGGCTACGTCCTCAACCGCATCTTCACCGAAATTGACAACCGCGGCGTCCGCTACTTTGGCGTCGTCTGGACCCAAACCTTCGGCACCTTCTCCCACCCCCTAAACATCACCTGGATGTCGCTCACCTGCACCGACTCTGAAGAAAGAGCTCTAGCAATGGCGATGGTAATCATGGGCGCCAATATCGCCGGTATTTACGGCGCTCAAATCTTCCGCAGTGATGATAGTCCGAGATATCGGAGGGCGTTTGGCGTTAACATTGCTGTGTTGGCTGTGGGTGTTACGTTGGCGGTGGTGAGGTTTTTGGATGATAAGATTAGGAGGAAGAAGACGAAGAATGCTTTGCCGGAGGAGGACTCGGGGTCTGGGTCTGAGGTTTACAGTGATGGAGTGGTTAAAGTGGCTGTTCCTGCTGATGAACAGCCGCAGCCTATTGCGTTGAGTGGGCGAAGGGCTTCGTTGTCAAAGGCTGATATATGATTGGCACATGATTGTAGAATTACAGTGGCATCAATTGTTGGCAGGCATTGTTTCTGTTTCTAGATGCATCGTGCGATAGATAGAAAGAGGAAAATGTACGTTGAGAGATTCATACTCAAGATGCTCTGCTGTTTCGGCTCGGCTGCCACTTATCGATCACGTCACGTTAGATGTTGCTGGCTTTTTGTCTGAATGGCAACCTCGAAGGTAGTGATTTGAGTGCATGTTCAGAAATTAAAGTATCAGAAAGCTATTTTTGGTCGTCGACGACCATACTTTGGCTCAATTTCTCCCAAACTTCTTAAGCCGAGTACAAAATACTCGAAAAAGACATTCCATAACCTCTTGGAGTACAGCTACCCGTCGTTGTCGCTATATGATAAGTATCAAGTTGCAAACCATCGCCAGCCCTACAACCCTGTCCATGCACACCATACCATCTTGCACAAAAAGCTCGGACCACACAACGATATCATGCATAAATTCGGCCGAAGTATTCCTTGCATGCATGGGTACAAGACCAAAAACTCGGCCGTCCTCTGGCGAATTTAATCAATAGCGTGGCTTTTAGTATTACATGACGGTCTGCCACCTCTGCAATTCTTCCCTTTTCTTCGCTTTTTTGTTGTTCGTTGGTACAAAATTTGGTTGTTGGAATTTGGTGCTGCTGTACGATTGGTACGTCATGACTAGGGCAACATCTCTTGCCTTGAGATGAGTACACCTTGAGACGAGTACATCGACGTGAGTACGCTGCGGACCTGTAATGACTGGTTGTCTGGACCTGGACCTGGAACTGGGCAAGATTGAAGATGAGAATGCTTGCTACTTCCGGAGTTCATCAAATCCTAAGCGTACTTCCTCGGTATTGCCTCCTGGAACCAAAGGAATATCTGGATGTACCGACGAACACGAGTCCAGCGATAACTCCAGCTCGACTATCGAATTCACCTTCATGGCTAGTCTCTTCGATACAAATGACTTCTGAGCGTTGCGTCTGCTCAAGATCTCACTGACGGAATGAGATACCTGGTGTGGTGTGGTGTTCTGATGGCTGTGGCAGTTGAGTCGAGACAGACATATCCCAGCACGTCAATATCTCACCTGAATGATCGCGGATCCAGGACTCCGGCAGAAATGGTCGATATGAGGACGAGAGTACCAGGTGCTGGAACATCGATTCGAAAGGAACCCGATAAATTCGAATGATCTGGATCATTTGCTTCAAGCGACCAACCAAGCAACCTTCATGGCGGGATCGGCCTTCAAGGGTGCATATCGCGCACGAAAATTCCTGGAGCATATCCGACCAAGTCCAGACGGTTGGACACAGCGTTCTGGTTGACCAGCGGCAACGAACATGACAACCCTGGTGGATGTAAAATCCAGGACTACCGCCGCAAGCGCACCTCAAAAAACTACCGGATAATGTCTAATCCGAGAAGAGACAAACCGGTGTGCAACCGGGATGGCAGGTAATTTGCCAACGTTCATGGAGAACATAGGCTATGTCGTGAGATCGTTGATTCGCGGGTCGTGATCGCATCAAGCACGGATGATAGGAGAAATGGCACTGATACCGCTGGTCATGGGCTTGCTCGCTGCATCATCCAGAGTCCATTCTTGTCAGTCAGCCAGGTTCAATAGATCTGATGGCAACCGGCTCCAGCTTCCAGGAATGCCAGGGACGACAAGAATACATTGAATGCCTGGAGGGTCTCGAGATAAGCACGATACCATTCCTGTCGACGAACTTACGGTACGGACAACAGGGACTGCCGGCTTGCAGCGGCCCTCGAAACGTTTGACGGATGTCAGCAACTTCGCGTCCAGCGTCTGCCTGGCGATGGCGATGGCGATGGTTGAGCTGTTTCAAAGCATCAGGATCTCGTAAGATTGTCCAATCACACACTGCAAGGGGACAGTTTGGTCCATGCTGTCGAGCGATTGCTGTGCGATGTGCCGACGCCTTGAAATGATGCGCCGACGGTAATAAAAACTCGCAGCTATGCGAAAGCTTCGAGAAAAGCCTGCCGCAAGCTCACCCGCACTTGACCGAATCAACCAATCAACTCGAGAGGAAGGTCCGAAGCCGAACCAGCCGATCGTGGAGGGAACGAGCCTTTCTCGAGTCAGAATGCGGGGTTTCTGGGGAGATCCTCTTGACAGTCGACGTTTCTCGTGCCTTACAGACTCGATTTTCGTGCGCAAATTGGCCCGGATGTGGAATCCAAAAGTTCTCTGTAAGTCTATGACAATTACTCGATCTTCTGACCCACGGACGGCCCTTTCATCGGACTCTAAAGAGGTCTTGGCGCGAGGCGGCAGACCCAAAACGGCAAGTCTAGACAGGGTCCACGCTATCCATCTATTAGGCTGAGTCGATGGAAAAAGTATATCTAATCAACTCGAACCAAGCTTCAAAGGGGTTGCCAAGTAAGTATGACCGAGTTCCGAAGTATTAGCAGCACCTTTAGATCCGGGACATTTTTTGACAAGCCACTTACATGCCTTGTTTCCCTCTGTTTGTCCGCAAGACTTTCTTGTAGCGTTCAACATGGACGAACAGAGCATCCGGTCGTCGCAGCGTGTCTCGCGATCATGTGTCGAGTGCAGCCGGCGAAAGATCAAGTGCGACAAGAAGATCCCGTGTAAGCCATGTGTGCGCCGGAATCTCGCCCACGAATGCCAGCGGCCCATCACCCGCGTCCGGGGCATGCTTACAGTGTACGTCCAGGCTATGTCCCCTCTTTCAACACCTCCTCTACATGCAGTCCGTCTGAAAATTAACTGATCAAGTCAGGGCGAGCACCGTCGACCGTCTCTCTGCAGACTCCGAGGACAATACCGTCGATGAACTGCTCAAAGAGCGATGCGCTCTCCAGGCGCAGATCGCCGAACTCGAGACTGCACTAGCCCTGTCAAAACCATGTGGGCATACTCACGGTACTAAACCAGAGTCGCATCAGGGTCAGACGTCCATGGCCGCCTTCGAAGACCTTGTACCTGCTCTTGAGCAGTTCGACCTCCAAGTGTCGCACGATTCGGACCCTGTTGCCTTGTCGGAAAAAGACATGGCCGATCGCCTATACGAACCCTCGACCGACCCTGTCTTCCTCCTCCTTCCATCGAAAGAGATCAGCGAACAGCTAGTGACGTATTCGCTAAGGACGCTTGGTTGGTTACACGGTGCTGTGCATGCGCCCGAGTTTGTCGCAGAGCACGAAGAGTTCTGGAACCAAATACACAATGGTGTCCCGCTAGACGCCAAGGATCGACCTTGGCTCGCTCTATACTTTGCTCTTCTGGCCACTGGTCTGCTCTACCTAGATCCTGAGGAAGTGCCTGCCATATCGGATCTACCTCAGCTGAATCTTCATCAGTATCAGCAACATGATGAGATGAGATATGCTGTTCACACGTCACGCCTGTGGTATGAGGTTGCTCTGAAAGAGGTCGAACGCTATGGCTGCTCGGGTTCGCCATCTTTGAGAATTGTACAGGCGCTGTCAGTACTGACTCTCTGCCATTCCAACTTTGGCGAACCTCAACGAGAGTGGCTGTTCACCGGCTGGGCAGCCAGTATCGCGCGCTGTCTTGACATGCATCGTCTGGGCAGTGAAGTTGCTCATGCTAGACACTTGAGCAATAGGCCTGAATGGTCGACTTTCGAAAGACGGGAATTGGGCCGTCGCGTTTGGTGGACTTATGTTATTCGAGACTGGTACGTCGAAGGCTATCCAAAACTGGGACTTGAAATCACCATACTAACACCTTATTTAGGCTAGGATCCTGGTCCCGTCCACCAGCTATCACCCCAGCCAGCTTTTGTTGCAAGTTCTCGACCGAGAACGAGGCTAACCATGACGTGATCATCGAAACACCAACGCATACTTCCAGCCCCTCGCCACTCGTCTATCAGTCCGTCATGTGCCGATTGTCGTACATCTTCTACATTTACATCAAAGTCAACACGCACCAGAACGCATCCAAATTTATCAAAGCGCTGGAAGAAATTGAGATTGTCAAAAGGAACCTGCCCTTGCATTTGTCGAACAAATTCCCTGCCAACATCGATGACGAGGAATGGGAGGCCACGCATAGCTGGATCACTTTCCAGCGTTTCCTCATAACCCATGGCATTGAGTTTATGCTGCTCAGCATCGCACGTACCTTGGCCATGGGGAATATCGGCAGCGAGCAAACACGTTATCGGGAGGCAGCCATGGCTTCAGCTATGAGCATTCTACACAGCTACCTGTCTCCGGTGCCTCGAGTATATAAGCTCGTCTGGACAATTTCGGCTTCGACTGTTGCAGCTGCGGTATACACATCTCTCGACATACTCATGAACCCACAGGATTACACACCTCAGAAAAGACAGGAGCATGTTCATCTGCTGAAACAAGTTGTCCAAGAATTGAGCAAGTACAGCCACGTCGCTATTCACGCCGCGAAGGGCTCAGCATCGATTCAGAAGCTCCTGGCACGTCTTGAGCAGAACTTCTCCATGTCCCATCTTTCTGTCCATGACATTCTTCGCCATCTGACGACCCAGGAGATGCCTTCGGCAGCTGGCACAACTGGGACTGTGGCGGATGGCTATGTCCTGCCAGCCCAGACGATTCCTGTACCTACGGATGGCTGGAACGAGATGATGGTTGGTCATGATATGACTATGCCACACATGGACCAAGGCCATATTGACGGGCTGCTGGGTCCTTCCGACACTTGGGACAGCTTCATGGAGTTCCCGACTTTCCAGCAGCACTACAACGGGTGAAAGAATACGCGAACAAGACACCAAAGAGCAGGACAAACGTTGAGTAGAGGCATCTGCATGCTCATAATATCTGTCTCCTCTGTTCGAAGCCCTTCGACAACTCGAACTCAGCTCGCCAGCAGAGAAAGGTTTGACGCCAGAACTGAAGCAGGCAACTTTCACCACGTCGTCAGTTCGCGAAACTCGGCTTGCTGTACCACCCGATTTCCCAAATAGCGTGGGCGCGGATTCACGACAAGGAGCCTCCAGCCTTGTCTCTTACTTTCCGTATCATCCAGAACTCTGTTCGCTGCGACTGTCAGCTGAGATGGTGTTCGGAACATGGAGATGAGATGGGTGATGAGGTTTTCACCCATGTCCGCCGTCTAAGTGCGGTACGCGACATCTCAATCAATGCCTAGATCCGTTTTGTCAAGCATTGCAGCTTCCAGGGAGATGTGCCTTGTCCAGGAGTAGCAATGCCGTCTTCTCTTGCTTGCAAGATGAGTGAAGGAAGAATGGTCCCGAGGACTCTGTAGCATTTGAAGCTTCAGAGTAGAACCAAGGCTATCTAGTTGGTCCATTCGGTAATACCAGTCGCGGTATATCCTGAAGACGACATATGAGAGAGTGTTTAGCAGAAGCACTCATCAAGAACTAAGGAATTAGCCTAGGTTATATTTTATCAAACATTACAAATTACTTCACTCCCAACATGATTTTGCATTGCAGTCGCATACAGTTGTATGACGAATTGAAGTGCTGTCGTCGAGACGATGATTTCGAGATTGGAGAGTTTACAAAACGCAGGAACAAGCTCGGCTCAGGGCTTCTCGGAGTTCGGACAAACCCTGAGGCGCGATCGCAGCTTGGCAGAACTCGGGCGAGCGCGGGTCAGCTCCAGCTTCCCCGGAGACTTTTGCACCTTCCTCCACATGCCGACAAAACATCAAGGTTGCGTGTCAACACTTGCTCAAGAACTTTAGTAGACGTACAATGTAAGCAGCGGCCGGGTGCGGTCGAGCAAGATCATGTATGTGAATAACAGTCGATCTCTCTGGCCCGCTTGAGATGGAGCCATGGACATAATACTCCGCCCTTTCGCTGCTGGAAGAAGAACCCTCATCCACCTCGACCTCCACCACACATTCACATCCACAATCATGCCCGTCGCGTTCCAAGTCGCAAACACAACCACCAAGCCCCCAACCATCGGCGACAATGGCTACCAAGGCTTCAACCCTCGTAAAGAAACCCTACCTCAAGGCTGGAAATTCAGAGAAGACGCTCGTCCGCTTTCTGAAGATATGATCGTTGAGCATGATGTCGCTGTCAAAGTCCGCGATGGCTGTACTTTGTACTGTGATATCTTCAGGCCTGTGGGGAGTGATGGTGCTGAAAAGGTGCCTGCGATTGTTGCGTGGAGTCCTTTTGGCAAGAAGCATAATGGTATTGAGATGATGTCGAAGGTCGGTTTTTTGAAGGGTTGATTCATGGTGTAAGGCTGACTTATCACAGGTGAAATGGGGTTGTGGTGTACCGAAGGGCGCGCTCAGTGGTCTTGAGAGGTTCGAGGGCCCTGATCCGGCGGAGTACTGCCCGAGAGGTTTTGCTATTGTCAACGTCGACGCAAGAGGTGCAGGTGATTCTGACGGTTCTATCGTCATCATGGGCAAGCAAGAGGGTGAAGATGGGTACGATTGCATAGAGGAGTTGGCGAAGATGGACTGGTGAGTCTATACCATCTTTTTCAGGTTTTCAACTTTTTCATGGTTTTTTTTTGCGATTGTTTACACAACCTTCTCTGTCACTTCCGCAGACGTCTAACTTGTTCTGCAGGTGCAATGGCAGCGTCGGTCTTGCAGGCAACTCACATCTCGGTATCGTTCAATGGTTCATCGCCGCTCAGCAACCACCCTCGCTCAAAGCTATCGCCCCCTGGGAAGCATGCGGAGATCTCTACAGAGAACAGTTCGTTCGTGGAGGTGCATGGGACAATGGCCTGTTCGACTTCATTATCGAGCACGTCATTCGTGGCAAGAGAGGTGTCGAGGACTTCAAAGAGATGTACCGGCGTTCGAACACAATGAACCCGTACTGGGAGGACAAGCGCGCCGAAATCGAGAAGATCAAGATCCCAACTTACGTTGTCGCTTCTTACTCGAGTTTCGTACACACCATGGGCTCTATTCGCGGCTGGATGGAGGTCAACACAGAGAACAAATGGCTCAGATGGGATCCTTACCAAGAATGGTTCGATCTTTGGTCTGTCAGAGAGTCGATTGATGAGCTCGCCGAGTTCTTCGACCACTTCTTGAAGGGCAAGGACAATGACTGGCAAAAGACTCCGAAGGTCAGAATGTCTTCTCTACCTTTCGGAGACAAGGATGCCGTCTACCCCATCGAAGTACAAGATTTCCCCATCCCCAACACCGACTACAAGAAGCTGTACCTTGGCGAGAAGAATAATCTCCTCGAGTCCGCACCTACCGAGAAGAGTGTCGTATCATACAACTCAGAAAGTGGCAGCAATCCCGTTGCACACGCAGCATTCAACCTCCGCTTCGACAAAAAGACGAGATTGATGGGCTTGCCCAAAGCCGTCCTCTACATGTCTTGCGACGACTTGGATGATATGGTTGTCTACGTCTTGATTCGCAAGCTTGACAAGGACGGAAAGGCAATGATTGCCATCAACATCCCCTGGTCTCACGCACCATACCCTGACACGGCATCTATCCCTGAGTCCGACTACAGCAACCTGATGATCTACTTCGGTCCTACTGGTATCCTACGCGCCTCTCACCGCAAGACAGACCCCGCAAAGGCATTGCACCCTCAATACCCCTTCCACACTCACGACGAAGTGGAGAAGATCACTCCCGGCACCGTCGTCGAGCTTGAGATCGGGCTCTGGGCCATGGGCATGGACTTTGAGGAAGGTGAATCTTTGAGCGTACAGGTCTCGGGCGAGTATCCTCTAGTTGATGAGTTCAAGGGTAGAGGACCCAAAAAGGCTCAGGTTGAGGAGAGAAACAAGGGACAGCACAACGTTCATCTCGGCGGTGAATACGCCAGTCATGTTATATTGCCTTATGTTTGAGGGTGGCTTATGTTTGAGGGTGGATTGAAGTCGTCGCAAAATAGATACCCTAGAAAATTATAGATGTTCTCTTTCAGGACCGGAGCCCCAAGATCAGGCAGACCCTCAAGCTTAGGCGGTACCGGAGCTGTCATGCGTAGAAGGGCATCGAACTAGTATTAGAGTTTATAACCTCGGACTCCCGGCAAATTGACGCAATGCAAAGCGCTGTATACCATATTGTCAATACACAGCCGAGAGTTGTACCCCGCAACTTCATGATCAACATCGTCGAATACGGGATGAAGCTGTTGCACACTCCCATTTAGCCTGATGTATCATGATGATTTGACAAACACAATAGTCAAGCTCTGAGCTGACATGACGGTCAGTGCGAACAAGGCACGAAGATAAATACTTCGCGACTCGCTCTTTCTCCAGACTTTCTGTACAAATAAAAACTGGGCGCTCACAACAATATGAAAGCTCTTTCCCTCGTCCTCGCTTCTAGTCTGGCTGGACTTGGAAGCGCGCAACCTGCAAAGCAACAGAACTCGACCATTTACAACCCTATCCTTCCTGGCTTTCACCCAGACCCCAGTTGTGTTTTCGTCAAAGAATGGGACAATACCTTCTTTTGCGCGAGTTCCACTTTCCTTGCCTTTCCGGGCATACCTATCCACGCGAGTAAGGATCTGCAGAATTGGAAACTCATTGGCAATGCTTTCAACAGACCTGAGCAACTCCCTGCCTTTGGTAACATCACTGGCCAGCAGAATGGTTGGTACGCTCCCACCTTGAGATATCACAATGAGAGGTTCTGGATCATTAACGCTTGCGTCGGAGCTGATAATGGATTTTGGAGTACTTCGGATCCTTACGACAATGATGCATGGACAACCGTCACAGCTGCTGATATCCCTGGCTACGATCCTGATCTCTTCTGGGATGCAGATGGCACAAGCTACTCCGCTTTCGCAGATACCGTGCAGCAAAATCCGTTCACCACCGAGATCCATCAAGTCAAAATCAGCATACCATCAGGAAACACAACTGCGGACCGTTTCCTGTGGAACGGCACTCACATCAATCCTCCTGAAGGGCCGCACATGATGCTGAAGGATGGTTACCACTATCTCCTTCTCGCAGAAGGTGGCACTGGACAAGCTCACCAGGTCACCATTGGTAGAGGCAAATCCGCTCAGGGTCCATTCGAAGCGGACCCCGCCAATCCCATTCTCACTGCATATAATACAACTGGGTACTTCCAGACAGTCGGTCATGCAGATCTCTTCCAAGATGCTGCAGGTAATTGGTGGGGTGTTGCATTAGCTACTCGCTCTGGCCCTGAGTACAAAACTTGGCCGATGGGTAGAGAGACTGTCTTATATCCTGCGAGGTGGGAGAAGGGACAATGGCCAGTACTTGGAGGACCTGTCAAAGGCAAGATGTCAGGTCCATTGCCACCAGCAAACAGGAACATTCGCGGCACTGGTGCTTTCATCAAGGACCCCGATTACTACAAATTCTCTCCTGGCTCTTCCATTCCTTCGCACTTTAGCTACTGGCGCTTCCCGAAGACCGAGAATTATGCAATCTCACCCAACGGTCACCCTAACACGCTGAGACTCCTACCTTCTCGCTCCAATCTCACCGGCGATGCTTCTGCTGTCCCGACGGATGGTATAACTTTCATTGGCCGTAGACAAACCGACACTCTATTCACCTACACCGTCGACGTTGGCTTCTCGCCCTCTTCTGTCGGCGATGAATCAGGTGTTACACTCTTCCTGACGCAAGACTACCACGTCGATCTGGGCATCGTACGTCTCAACAAGACTGGAACATACCTCCGCTTCCACGCTGAAGGGCCAGGTGCACCGAAAGATACCATTGTCCTTATTCCGCAGAAGTGGAACAAGCAAGTCTTGACATTGCAGATCCAAGCTTACAACACAACACACTTCTCCTTCTCTGCTGGACCGAGAGGTGGCAAAACGCAACAGATTGCTGCTGTTCCTGCCACACTTGTCAGCAATGGATTCACTGGTAAGTCTCCCAAAAGTTTGTGAGTTCAAAGTGGTGAACTGTGCTGACATTCGAACAGGTTCTTTCGTTGGCGTTTATGCTACCAACAACGGTAACACAAAAAGCAACACTCCTTCGTATATCAGCAACTGGGTCTATCAAGGGCAGGGACAGTACATTGGGAATGGGGAGTTCTATCCTAGCAACGGACAGAAGGGTGGAGCTGGTTTCTAGTTGGGCGTGACATATGAAGAGAGTCTCTACTTCCTCGAGAGGTGTTACTCATCTGTATTGCCGGCTTCTCATTCAAAGATCGACAATGTTCCGAAAGCCAAAACAATGGTATAGGCTAAATTGATGGGGCCCCATGTTCTCCTCAAGATCGTCGTTCCCCACATTCTCGGCTACCGACAGCCCTGGTATCATCAGCCCTCATTCAAGACATGTATATATGTAGGGAGGTTTCCCTTCCAAGACTTTTCACATCCATCATATCATCATGCGCATTCTTCCATATCTTGCATTGATTGGCTTGGCCTTTGCAGAAGACGGCCTCAGCGGATGGCTACGATATGCTCCTTTGCCTTCCTCGGTGTCATGGCCGTATACTCCACACAACATCGTCGTTTTGAACACCACAAAGACTAGTCCAGTCTACACAGCAGGCCAGGAATTACAACGGGGTATTCAGAGTATCCTCGGTCAAGACTGTCATGTATCATCTGACAGCACGCACGAGTCCATCATTGTCGGCACTCTCGATGCATACGTCAATGCTTACGGCAACCTTTCTCAGACTGTGAATCTCAAGGAAGACGGCTTCTGGCTCAGTACGGAAGGCAACACTGTCCAGATCCTGGGTCAGAACGAGCGAGGCGCATTGTACGGAGCTTTCGAATATCTGTCAATGCTGGCACAAGGAAACTTTTCATCTGTCGCATATGCATCCAACCCCGACGCTCCGATTCGCTGGGTCAACCAGTGGGATAATCTGGATGGCAGCATCGAACGCGGATTTGGTGGTGCTTCTATCTTCTTCGCTAATGGATCTATCGTTGACGGCTTGACTCGCGTCGCAGAATATGCTCGTCTATTGGCTTCTGTAGGCATCAACGCCATCGTTGTTAATAATGTGAACGCAAATTCAACAATTTTGACTCCCGACAATATAAACGGCCTTGGCCGTATCGCCGACACAATGCGACCTTATGGTGTACAGATTGGTCTATCTCTGTACTTTGCATCTCCAACACAAGGCATCAAGGGCCAAGCGAACCTCACAACCTTCGACCCTGTCGATCCAGAAGTTGTCGCCTGGTGGACAAACGTAACTTCCCAGATCTACGACGTGATTCCAGACATGGCTGGTTATCTGGTCAAAGCGAATTCAGAAGGCCAACCGGGACCAATCACCTACAATCGCACCCTCGCAGAAGGGGCGAACCTCTTCGCAAAAGCTGTGCAGCCGTATGGTGGTATCGTGATGTTCCGCGCTTTTGTGTATAATCAACTCAACGAGAGTGACTGGAAGGCTGATCGTGCGAACGCCGCCGTTGATTTCTTCAAACCTCTGGATGGAGAGTTTGATGATAATGTTGTCGTGCAGATCAAGTATGGACCTATTGATTTCCAAGTCAGGGAGCCTGCGAGTCCGTTGTTTGCGAATTTGAGGAAGACTAGTATGGCGGTCGAGTTGCAAGTCTCGCAGGAGTACCTAGGTCAGCAGACTCATCTGGTCTACCTGCCGCCGCTTTGGGAGACTGTGCTGGGTTTCGACATGAGGGTTGACAATGAGACCTCACTGGTCAGAGATATCCTTGCAGGCAGGACTTTCGAGCGGTCGCTTGGTGGTTACGCCGCTGTCGTCAATGTCGGAACCAATCAGACGTGGCTGGGAAGTCACTTGTCCATGGCAAACTTTTACGCATATGGAAAGCTTGCTTGGGATCCTACTCAAGACACGACGAAGATTCACGAGGACTGGACAAGACTTACTTTTGGCTTGGATCAAGATGTCATCGACACCATCACCCAGATGGCTGTCGAATCTTGGCCAGCGTATGAGAACTACAGCGGCAACCTCGGCATTCAGACATTGACCGATATCCTCTACACTCACTTCGGACCCAACCCACAATCCCAAGATAACAACGGCTGGGGACAATGGACACGCGCAGATCACGACACTATCGGAATGGACCGCACTGTCTCCAATGGCACAGGCTTCTCAGGCACCTACCCACCCCAAATCGCCGCCATGTACGAAAACATCTCAACCACACCTGACGACTTACTCCTCTGGTTCCACCACGTTCCCTACACGCAACGCCTCAAATCAGGGAGAACAGTAATCCAGTATTTCTACGATGCCCACTACGCCGGTGCAGAAACCGCTCAGACATTTGCTGCACGCTGGCAGAGCTTGCGAGGCAAAATTGACGATCAGAGGTTTGACGAACAACTATACCGTCTCAAATACCAAGCCGGTCATTCCATCGTCTGGCGCGACGCCATTGTAGATTTCTACCACAACATCTCCGGAATCGCCGATGACCACAATCGCGTCGGCAATCACCCTTGGCGCATAGAAGCTGAAGACATGGACTTGAATGGCTACAAAATCTACACCGTCAGTCCATTCGAAACGGCATCCAACCAACATGCTGTCATAACCTCTTCAAACTCCACTGTTGGCTCTATATCCACCACCTTATCTTTTCCTTCCGGAAAATACAACATCGGTGTCAATTTCTACGATTTATACGGTGGAAAGTCGAGGTTCGAGATTCGGGTTGGTAATGTCACGGTCGGGATGTGGAAAGGGGATAGTGAGGATTATCTTGGTCATACGCCTTCTATTTATCTGGACGGGCATTCGGCGAGGAGAATCACGTTTGGAAATGTTGAGGTTAGGGAGGGCGATTTGTTGGAGATTGTGGGTACGCCGGATGGGATTGAACCTGCGCCGGTGGATTATGTGGTTTTTTTGCCTGAGGGGGTGCTTGATTGATGGAGGATGGAGGATGGAGGATTCTGTTGGGAATGCTGTATGATGTTGCAAACTTGTTATGTTTATGAGGGAAGTACATGGAATGGATATGCCACGGCTGATACAAAATCCCATTGCGCGAACATAAATTTTGTGGCAGGACATAAGGCTTTCTTGGTGTGTTCTAGTCCACTGGCCTTGTTAGCAGAATGAGAATAGCACACTGAGGTCTTGTTTTGGACTCATTATCGTTTGACATTCGCCAAGCTCGTAGCACCTAGAGCAATTGCTGCATGGAAGACGGTCCGACTATGCGTCGCGAGCCTCTGGAGCATATCCAGATTTACTGGCAAAATGCGGTGCGCGTGATTGTAACAGGAAGCTTCATACTGTCAATGCTGTCAATGCTGCGCAGTACGGGTTGTCTTTGCAAATAAGATGAGATGTTCCAGCAAGATAGTGGTTCTACACGGTGTTGAGTAGCAGCTTGCCGGTCAGTTGAAAGCCATCCGTTCTCGATCGGTACCGAGTTCATGCGTCCGGACCTCACTTGGTTAACTTTCTGGGCTGCCCATCTGGAGACATCGCGAAATTTGATGGTCTTGCTAACGTAGCGACATTCGACTTGGAGCCGCAAACAGCTTTTGCAGCTCGTTTTACCTTCATCGCACTGAGCAGGCTGTCAGCACCTCATGGAATTCAAGTTACGAAAAGTTTTACCTTGCGTCGCTTTCGACGACATGCTTCGCATCCCTCTCGACTCCGGACTGTGTTCGTCTTTTTGACATAAATTGGAGCAGGACCATACATCGAGACATAGAACTCGACATGCGAGAGTGTCACGGTGTGTGGACGGAAGTTACAAATTAGGCAGGAGTGCAGCGTCATCGCCAAGACACGAGTCCGACGCGTCGCGTAATCTTGCTCGGCTGTCCGTGCTCGCCGCGACCACCAACCTCCTGCTCTTATTCCACATGACCATCATCATCCATAGATCTGTCTCATCTCCGTCGCCCTGATATAACATCAGGAATATCTAGCATCTTCTTCGCCGTCGACGCACCTTTCGTCAACCATGACCGCCGACCCATACTGCGAGCACCTGGCTTCCCCGAACCCTTGGGTTCTTGGCCTCTCCGTGTAAGTTTCCCCAAACCCCATCAAGGTTCCATCAGATTCTGATATTACTACAACAGCCAGCTTGTGATCGGTATCCTCGTCTCTTATATACCACAACATGTGAAGATCATCCGACATGGCACCTCTGCGGGCCTCTCGCCGTGGTGGGTTCTACTCGGCACCATCTCATCTATCGCCGCACTCGCAAACATCCTCGTCCTGCCGGCTAGCCAGCATGATATGGCATGTTGTCGTGAGATTTCTGGAACTGCCTGCGGAGCTGCACTTCTCGGCGTCGTACAGATCGGCGTACAATGGGTCTGCTTCATGACCATGTAAGCTGCTTTCTTCATCTTTGTTCTTCACATGAGAAGCTGACAACAGCAACAGTATGGTACTCTTCTTGGTCTTCTTCCCCAGAGATGCGTTTGCGCAGACTCCTCCAGAGCATCTAAGCCCTGATACGCCCCGCAAGCGCGATGCTGTAATTGTTGGTGTTGTGTCTCTGGTTTCTCTCCTCACTGTTGGCCTCATCTCCACAATATTCCTCTTCCGCTTACCCAGTCACCTCCTCAGCTGGGCAAATTTCCTTGGAATCCTTGCCGCCATACTTTCCTCCGTTCAATACATTCCCCAGCTCTACACCACTTGGAAGGTCAAGCAAGTCTTGAGCTTGAGTATCGCGACTATGGTCATTCAAGTCCCAGGCGCTTTCTTATTCGCTTTCAGCTTGTGGTTGAGAGTCGGATGGGAGGGCTGGAGTACGTGGTTTGTCTACTGCGTGACTGGTGTCTTGCAGGGAGCTCTGCTGGTCATGGCCATTACCTTCTACAAGAAGGAGAAAGACGGACAGACAGGGGAGCATGAAGCCACAGAGACAGATCCTTTGCTGGAGCAATCCGGCAGTCATAACTGATGGCCTTGAGATCATATTTGACGACTTTTTGTATTTGTATCAATCTACCAAATTCTTCGAGCGACTGTATCAACGTTGACTGGTTGAACTTGTCTCCCTCGCATGTATCTAGGACCTGTGAGATTCTCAGTCGTCCCTGCCACTGTTATCTAGATTTCTATCAAAAGTTTGCCCATGTCTGGTGAAACTGACGGGCAAACTTCGCCTGACCCTGCTTTGGCCTCTTGCTTGGCACTTCCAACGCCGCTCAGACAAGACGACCATGCCACTGCCATCGAGCAGCGACTCAGGTCCCATCGCGAAATGATTGTTCAGACACGCGCAAAGCTACAGAGATGATCCGTGATGTCATACATACGACGTCTTGTATTATCCTCGCCCGAGGCGTCGATGCGCTCGCGGTATGTCCGCCATCCTTTCTCGCACTTTCCCGTGTGCGTTCTGCGCCCGGACATGGCAATTATCGCGTCTGTCATAACAACAACTTGCCAACGCCAATGAGTGAGCCTTTGCGTGCGGGACACAGCTGAGCCTCTGTCTTCGGGGATGGCCTCGATATCGCACGAGTCTTGTGCACTTCGCCGCACGAATCGACTGCTTCGCAATCCACAAAGCACATCTGGAACCAGACCATATCACCCTGGACGCTCTGAATTACTCAAGTACGTCTTGTATACTTCTCCTTTCGCTCGCATTCACCACATGCGACGCTCTCCGATCATCCGCACTGCGACAATACCATATGGTCTGTGTAAGAAGTACTTGTTTGGAAGCCAAGTCGTTGTCTTATGATCACACTGATTCCCTGGAGTACCTCTCCGTTCTTACGAGGAGTACGACTACACTTCGAACAGGCACTAATCTGGATCCTTGCCTCTGCCTGGTCAACGTACTCTTCTCAACTCCTCGGGACTCAACATACGCCAAGGCAGGATAGCTGAAAATGATCACAGTGCGTGCCATCGAGCAGGAATATAATCTTGTCCACGAAAGAAGACCTTCGCGATAGAAACGTCTGTGATTTGTTCAAGTTTGACTGGCTGCTGACCTCCCGTGGTCACGAAAGTCCCAGCGTTGCTGCTGAGCCCGAATTCTTCCAAGAAAATCCACGTGGTGGTGGTGGATCTGACACCAACCATCTCACAATCAACTCACAGCCCTCCGGCTCCAAATTTGACTCGCTGTCCGAAACAGACAAAGTTTTCATCCTGTCACAATATATCAAGCACTACCGTCGACCTCACTTCGCATTTTGATTCTCTTCCTTTTCTGACATCTCCACACAATCGAATTCTTTTACTACTCTACCTCAGGACTATGTGTCAGCCCAACAGCCTCAAGCAACTCAACATCGAAGAGATCAAGATGTTCTGCCAGTTATGGGAAGAGCTTTCGCGCTCAAAAATCGGCCAACAGCTCTGGCACCGGGCGCTTGAGGAGTTCGACAGCGCTGGTCTACGAGCTTCTTTCTACGCCAACGACTCAGACGTCAAGATTTTGCAAGCGAACCGCAGCTTCCTCCGATCGATCGAAAGCATTTATCAGACCACTCTCCGCTACGTGGATACTTCGGAGGAGAACAACCTCAAGCCAGCCCACTTGCCTCCATACGAACCTTATGCACGGCAGACGCCTGCACCTCCAACGACGCAAGCACGACGACCAGAGAAAAAACAGATGAACATCAAGGAAGAAGATCAAGAGTACGATATCATGGATGACACCGACCTGGAAGACTGTACGAGGGGGATATCTAGGATGAAGTGTCGAGAATGAATGCAGTGTTTGTCATTACTAGAGGAACGAGAGGAATAAAACAGAAAATCCAAGAGAAGCAAAGGAGCTATGACAGGACCGACAGCACTAGTTATGTCATTTACCCACACAGGGGCTATGTGAACATGCTCGAGTAAGTTGTTGATAATTCTGTCCATGATTTGATCGCACTTCTCACACAATCTTAGTTATATTTATCATCGAGGATACCCAACGGCACCATTGTAGCATCTATTGGCCGATGGCCAAGCTGGATGGCATTGTAGCATCGATGCGACTCGTTTACCAACAACCTAGGCCATTTTCAAAGTCAAGTGCTTGGTGCATCCCGAGATCGCTGTGTAGCAGGTAGGTGAAGCGCATATGATATTGCATGAGACTTTATCATTCAGCGCATCCTTATACGCGGTCAGTCATGGCTATGTATAAAGGGTCCCATCACGTACGAAAGGTATAAATTTCAACGAACCCCTTGTGGAGGTAATTCCACCTGAGCTCTCCATCGTCACTCTGCGAATCTACATTACTCTCGCAAATCTACATTGTGTCATTTTCTTCCATTAATTCAGAGAACATAACAGGTAGCAGTGTTGCGTGGTCGAATGAGTCACGTCGGTGGTTGCGACGTTTGATTCATATATGAGCAAGTTTGCTTCTTATTCAGAATTCTCACGTCCATTATATATACCCGCCTCCCCCCTCCATTTCTCCATCTTCTTTTTCTTTCCGTTCTTCCCAAGACGCATCGCAAAGTCCTCATACAACTTTTGCACCCATTCCATCGCATACTGCCAAAACACAAATCCGATCTTCGAATCGCATCACCAATATCAAACATCAGCATCAAATTCCTTGCAACAACTTTGCCCACTTTTCAAAAAGTCGCATAACCTTTCAAGACGAACAAAAATCATGGCATCTTCATCTCTCGCATTCTCCGGCGCCGCATCGAGCGAAATCACAGCTTCGTCAACATATCGCCGCGCCATGAGCAAACAAGCTTCCCGCCACCTTTACAACTACCGTCTCAACACCCCCGAGCCGCAACAATCACATCACCGCAAAAGCACTCGCACACATCAAACCGCCTTCACACAAAACCATCGTGCGTCACGTCAACTCACCACTGCCATCACTCCTCCGCGCCGTCACCCAGGGGTTTCACTCCCAGAAGCAAGTGCATCTCAACATCAAGCCATGTATCTCGAATACCTGGATCTAGTCGCTGCGGGAAAAATCACCGATCCTGTTAATCCTCCTCATTATCAGAACTATGATATCAGGGATGGGGATGAGGAAGAGATGCCAGAATTTGCACCGCCGAGTTACGAGCAAGTTTTGGGAGAAAATGATGGATATGAGGATGCTAGCAGGGGAAGGGATGAAGAAAGAAGAAGAAGAAGAAGGGGGGTGGTGTTTCGATCAACACAATCAACACACACGAGGCTAGCAACACAACCATCACGACCAGCACCAGCACCGGCTATTCAGGAATTACAACTCATACGAATAACCACTCCTATCCCAAAAACTCTACCACCTCGACCGAAATCGGTGAATTTCTTCTCTAGACTCGGCGATAAATTCAGAGTTTCAAGGGCAGGATAGGGAGGATGGGGGATGTAATTGTGCGGTACATCATGAAAGAAGAGGGATATATGGGGATTAAAGCATTTATGGAGAGGGGGAGGACAGGGGCGGGAGAGGAAAGACATTCGCTACTCTTTTTCCCCTGATAAAGGGGTTTTTTTAACGAGAGCAGGAGGAGGAGGAGTACAATCATTGGATAAAGACCAGTCATTACGTTAATACTACGATTCCATTTCTACTACTCCTTGGTGTAAAGTGCCCTCCCTACATCACCCCTGTAATTCTGGAAAATCTTTTAGCCTCTCCCCGTATGCAGAACTATTGTCACCCGTATGGCTGTAGAAATGCATAATGCTTTTGAGATTAGTTTAGTCGTCCACTGAGAGTGTAATGGTTAGCTGCCCTTCTGCGGACGACTGGAGTGATGTCAAAAACATTGTGCATTTCTACAGATTGAAACAATACTAGGTATGGCCGTGGGAGATGGCTGGAAGTGACGAGATTTAGCACATGGGGAGGGGAGGAAATATTCATATTGAACTCGAATCTATGTCCTTATGTTACTGTGAATGTAGTTGCTTGTTATTTCTCTCCAGCTATATGTGCGTTGCCATTTTTCAGATCTTGATGACAACTTTACCGACATGAGCGCCAGAGTAAAGATATTCAAACGCTTTCGGTGAGTCGTCAAACCCGAACACTTTGTCAATGGTAGGTTTTAGATCCACCTTCTTGTCAGCCAGGAAGTTGCACAAATCTTGATGGTCTTGTTTTGTTCCCGTAGCAATACCCTGCACATGTGCAGACTTCATCAAGATCGCCATGGTGACATCGGACATTTTGTCAGGGGTACCGCCGAGGAAGCCGACGAGAGAAATTGTGCCGAAGCGTCTGAGTGCTTTGAAGGATTGATCCATGGATGAGGTGCCGACGTTGTTGACGAGGACGTCTACGCCTTTGCCGTCTGTGAGCTTGAGAGCTTCTTCGGCCCAATCGGGGGTGTTGCGGTAATTGATGGAGTGGATCTTCTGGCCATCTTTTGCGAGCTTTTGCAAACCGGCGAGCTTTTCGTCCGAGGAAGATGTCATGATGGGTGTTATACCGAGAGGAAGACAGAGAAGGAGTGAGAAGAGTGAGACGCCACCAGTACCTTGCATCAGAGCGGTCTTGATGTTTGCGGCCTTCTTGGGGTCATCTTGGGCCAGAGAGGTCCAAGCTGTGGTTCCAGCGCAGGCGATGGTGGATGCTTCTTCGTAGGACAGGTGATCGGGGTTCTTGACCAGAGCGTCAGATTCGTAGACGGCATAGTCGCGGAGAACGCCATCGAAGTCTCCACCCAGTGCTCTCATCTCACCGTCTGGGGTGTTCCAGCGGAAAGTAGGGGAGACGTGATCACCCTTCCTGAAGTCTGTGACTGCGTCTCCTACTGCGACAACGGTGGCGCCGGCGTCAGAGCAAGGGATTCCACGGTGATCGTGGGGAGCGGGGTATCGGTCGTGGATCATTGCGACATCGCGGAAGTTGAGCGAGACAGCATGGATCTGGATGAGGACCTCGGTGGGTTTGAGCTCCTTGGGGAGGGGCTCGGTGGATTGCTCGATGTTGTCGCTAGCTTCATTGCGACGGAAGACGCGGGCGGTGGTAGGAAGAGACATGATGGGGGATGTTGATAGGAAAATGGGTTAGATCAGAGTGCCGTGAGAGCTACTGTCGAGGGATGAAAGTGATTGGCAAGTACTTGACCTTTGTTTATGTAGTCTTCTACAAAAGGCACACCAAAGTTATTACCTTGGGCTGATTAGCAAGCAGGCGTCTGAGTAAGACGACATTCTTGTCCTCGATTACGTCGATGAAAGGTGCTCATCCTGCACGGCAATCAGAAGGAAGGAACGGAAGCGAGAATGAAACAGGAAAGAAAGGTCGCGACGTACGGGCATGTTGTATCCCGCAGCGGAGGAGCGTCGGGAGCACGGGAGCACGGGAGCGGGATGAAGGCTTCGGACCGCTGCCTTTCCGGCGTCGCTGCCCGGATACGAGGACTCCGTGCTCGCCAGGCATGCCAGGCCAAATGTTTATAGCCAGGTAGAGATGCCTACTTTTCTTGGGAAAGACTTTTGGTCACCTTGACAAGCAGTTGATGAGTGGATCGTCGTCAGTCCTCGAGCAAGTCTTGCGACGGGCGGTCCAGAGACATGGTGTGGCTCTCGACAAGGCTGCCTTGCTGAAATTAACGGTTCAACCATCGGAGCACCTTCACAGCGAGGCCAGTTTTCGAGGCACGAAGCGCAAAAGGCATTCTTGTTCTGAATTGGAAGCAGCGTGATGTTGTCGATGAAGTATCCTGCATCCGCTGTTGGGAATCGCGAAAATGTGGAGAAAGGCAATCGTGAAGACGCAGATCCCTGCCAAGATGAGAAAGTGCATCGAAAACAGTTGGTTGCTCTTTCCTTGGTGGCACCTTCCTTTGCAGAGCGGTTTCCTTGACGAGACCAGGGCCAATCTTGATGCAGAAAAGCAGCCATTTCGCAGAGGTAGGTCAAATTTGAAATCCCATCGACAGAAAAAGCCGCATTGGGACAACAAGATGAAGACGGTTCGACGGTTCGGCGGTCATCGACGATGTCGGGTCCAGACCCTACTGGTGCTTTAGTGAATCAAAGGCTAAAGTCGCAAAAGCACATTTGCTAAGAATGCTTGTTGCTGAGCATCTTCCTCTCAGTCCTAATAGGCGATGGGCTTGCTATGACCAGACTCATGGCGGGCGACGAACACAGCTCCAAAAAGCGAGCTCGACCGACCATGTCGCCGTCGGACGACAGCCAGGAAAAGGCGACGACCACGCTGGCCATGCGCTGCCACAACGACGTCGCTCTCCACGACTTGGGCCTGCTCCACTTCCTCGACCACGACTCCCGACTGACCTTCATCATTGACACCTGCGACATAGTACCAGGCCACATTGCCTACCGTAACCCCGCTCTCGACCGATGGCTTTCCTCGACCTGGAACACGCCCGCCTTTGCCGACTGGGCCACCACCTTGATGCAAGACTCGACGACGGCGAGCTATGGCGGAAAGAGATGGACATGCACACTACAACAAAAGAGATGGCTCATCGCATGCGCCGCCGACGAAACACTCCCGTCAACAATTATGTCTGAACCGACTCCGCCGCCGTCAAACAAAGTACAAGGAAGCGCCGACGGCACCATCTCTCAGAACAGCTACACTTCGTCCTCGGACTCTCGACGACATTCAGTCGCATCCTCATCATGGCGCACCATGTCTGAAGATGGCGGCAGCCGCTTCCTCGACTGGACCCAAGCGCCTTCTCCCGCCATGTCGGCCCATATGCACCTTGTGCGCAACTTCCACTGGCATCAAGGCCCACTCGGCAGCATCCAGTCATGGCCCGACGCCCTCCGCCAGAACGTCCTCTCCATCATGGCCAACCCAGACCCCCGTCTTCTGCTCTGGGGTGAAGAGCACATCATGATCTACAACGAGTCTTGCATCTCCATGTTCGGTGCAAGACATCCTCAGGCAATGGGCTCAAGAGCTGAGGAAACCTGGTCTGACATCTGGTCTGAGATGCGCCACATGATCAAGTATGTCGAGGTCGAGGGCAGGGGCACCCGCTTGAACAAACTCCCTCTCGTCATGACGCGCAACGGATACACCGAAGACACCTTCTGGTCCTTCAACCTCATCCCTGTCGTCGGTCCTCAAGGCACCACCATCGGTATCGTCGACGAGTTCTCCGAAGTCACCGAACAAGTCGTCATTGATCGCCGCAGAGACGCCATTGTCAAAATCAACAAGGGCATTGCAAGAGTTAACAGCACAAAGGAGTTGTGGTTTGAGTTCTTGGAAGGTCTTGAAGGTTGCAAAGACGACGTCCCTTATGCTCTTCTACACACGGTGCCCAATGCTGGCAACCCGTCATTCCACGACTCATCCTCGAACTCTTCCATGTCTGCTTCACAGCGATACTCTCTCGAGGGTTCAATCGGCCTGGCAAACGGTCACCCTGCAGTACCTCTTAGCTTTGATCTGGCCGACTGCGCCAATGACAAGGACCCTCTTGCTCGCATCTGTCACAAGGCGTGGAAGTCGGGCGATGTTGTCGTTCTGCAAGCAAAAGACGGCACACTGCCTGATAGCATGGCTGTCGCTGTTGCAGATCGAGCGTCAGGCGACAAGGTCCAGACTGTCTGTGTCATTCCCCTGCCAGACATCTCTGGCGATCACGTCATGGCCTTCCTGACCCTAGCCCTCACTCCACGCCGGCCCTATGACTCGGAAGCCGCCATCTTTGCTTACTATCTGCGCGATATTCTCGTCAAGGCTGCTTCGGCCATATTCCTCCCCGAAGAGCATCGCCGAGCCCGTCAAAAGTTCGAACAGGTCGAGGCTTCGCTAGCACAACAACTCCGCGCCACCACTCTCGAGACTGAACGTCTGGAAAGCCGCTTTGCAAGGATGGCTCATCTCGCCCCTGTCGGAATGTATGCCATCACTCCCGACTCACGCACCACCTTCTACAATCAAGCCTACCTAGATATCACTGGCATCACAGAACAGGCTATCGAAGCTCGCACCGATCCGCTTGAGTACCTCCATGCCGATGACCGCGAGAGGGTCGTGAATGCTTGGATCATGTGCCTTGAAGACAAACAATCCTTCACCATAGAATATCGTATCTCCAAGGAATGGTCTCAGACAGATGCAATCTCCGGAGAGACCATGACTGGTGATACATGGGTCTTGGCCACTGCCGCTCCAGAACTTGACGATGATGGCAATATCATCCATGTTCAAGGCTGGCTGCTCGACATTAGCGGTCAGAAATACCACGAAAAATCGCGCATCCAACAGATCGAGAATGAACAATCAGAGGATCGTTTTGCAAGAATGGCTGCAGAGGCTCCCATGGGTATGTATCTGCTTAAACCTACTGGACAACCCCTGTATCTCAACGACGCATACTTTGACATCATCGGCTTCACCAGAGAAGAATTCGAAGAGGCCGAACGAAGAGGCCTTGGTTGGGCAGATCAGATCCATGAAGAGGACAGAGGATTCGTCGGAGAAGCATGGCTAGCCTTGGCTCAAGAGGGTGTCCCCCTCAATCTTCATTACCGTGTCAAAAAGCCCTGGAACTACATCGACGAGGCGACCGGAACTCAGATGACAGGCGAGACATGGCTGCAAAGCACAGCCTTTTCCGAGATCGGCCATGATGGACAAGTGGTTGCTGTTCAAGGTTTCGTTTTCGATGTCTCGTTGAAGAAGTTTTCAGAACGTCTTCTCAGCGAGCGATTGGAAGATGCGCTTGAGCACAAACGACAAGCCGACAGATTCATGTTCGTATTTGACCCATATCCGCTCTGTGGTTGATACTGACTGTACGGCAGAGACATGACCTCGCACGAGATGCGCAACCCACTTTCCGCCATCTTGCAATCCGCTGATGGCATCTTGACATCTCTCGAGAACAACAACCGCCTGGGCATATCGACTGGCTCGGAGACACTCAGCAGCGAGGTCCTCGAAACTGTACTCGACTCCGCTCAGACCATCATCCTTTGTGCTCAACACCAAGGTCGCATTGTCGATGATATCCTGACCTTGAGCAAGCTTGATTCAAATCTGCTGGTCGTCTCTCCCGATACGGTAGATATGCCAGCCTTGATGGAAAAATGCTTCAAGATGCATGAGGCTGAATTGGTGAGAGCGAAAATCGCCATCGCTTTAAGAGTCCATGAAGGCTACCGGAATCTGGCAGTTCGCAATGTCATGCTGGATTCCAGTCGTCTGCTTCAAGTGGTGATCAATCTCCTCACAAACGCCATCAAATTCACTCAATTCGCCGAGCGCAAAGAGATTACAGTACACCTCAACGCATCGATAACGCGACCAACAGAAGGCATGTACGACGCGCCATATGTCCCATTCCGAGCAAACAGACCCGAACATCAGTTCACCGCTGAATGGGGAACTGGTGATGAGGTATTTTTGTCGCTTTCAGTCGAAGACAGTGGAAAAGGCATGAACGATGAGGAACTAAAACTACTCTTTAATCGCTTCTCACAAGCCAGTCCAAAGACGTACAAACAATATGGAGGAAGCGGTTTAGGCCTCTTCATTTCTCGCGAACTCACTGATCTTCAGGATGGGCAGATTGGTGTTCACAGCGAACCCAACAAGGGCAGTACATTCAGCTTCTACATCAAAGCCAGAAGAGCAGTGGAGTTCGACTCCCACATCGCAGATGCACCACTGACAACGCCTACACTCAACACACCCGTCACTTATACACGAGATACCGCTCACCCGAGTCCTCGAACTCTACACGCAAATCCTGACGTCGAGACACACAGTGCTGTTCGCAAATTATCCGCCATCAGCAACACCCACACGCCAGAATCTCCACACCTTCATGTCCTTGTTGTGGAAGATAACATCATCAATCAACGTGTCATGTCTCAGCAATTACGTCGTTTGGGCTGTACGGTTCACCTCGCAAACCACGGTTTGGAAGCTTTGGACTTCTTACGCACTACACAATTCTGGCGGCTTACTGCTACCGAACAGCGGAAATCATCTGTGCATGAAGAAGCACCCAGTCCACGTACCACGTCGCCACCTCCTACTGCTGTCCCGCTTTCAGTCATCCTCATGGATCTGGAAATGCCTGTTCTCGGTGGACTGGAAACCGTCAAGCGTATTCGCGCATTACAAGATGAAGGCAAGATCATAGCGCATGTTCCTGTGATTGCTGTTACGGCCAATGCGAGATCAGAGCAAATCGCTAATGCCATTGATCATGGAATGGATTCTGTGGTTACAAAACCCTTCAGAATCCCTGAATTGGTGCCGCAGATGGAGGAATTGGTTAAACGGGTACGGCAATATGGTAGGAATGGGAGTCTTGGTGCACAGAGGAAATCTCTTAGTGGAGGGATTTGATGGATGTGTTTTTCGCTCATGATTTCAGGTGTTAGATGTTAGATTTTGAGGATGCGGAGTTCGGATGTTTCGGGGTTATTAGTGTTTCTTGGAAGGAAGAAGATGATGATACCAAAGGGATTCCTGGAGGGGTGGGCAGGGTTATGTTAGGAGTTTATACGTAACCGTATCGTTGTCATATAAGAAAGAAGTTTACATTTGTCATCACTACATAGCGTAAAAGTAAGGGTTTAATATTTTCTTGTACCATAACATGCGTAGCGTATTGTTTGCTTAAGATCCTCTAGATAGCAAAGAGAGGCTAGCTAGGTAGTTAATGCGTATAGGGGGAAAATAGGAAGAAAACGTAGAGTAGAGATGGACGATTCGGTAGGTAGGGATAATAGACATAGAGAACAAATAGAGGTAGAGATGAAGAATTTGATAGATAGAGGTGTACAAGTTTACAGATAAGTTAACTATGATCGCGCTAGGATTAAGATTAGAAAAGCCTCTTGTAAATTAACACGGATAGATGTTTTTAGTGCTTACGCTCTAGTATAGGGTGTTTAGTAAGGCGGATATTAAACATCTATACAAGTATTCGATAATTACGGGGTCTAGATGACCGGATAAGAGGAGGACAGGGTTAGTGTCTAGTACCCTAATCTAGCAGTAGTCGTACCCGGCCTAGCCTAGGAGTATAAAGCAGTCTTAAATGATGAGTACTACTCCCGTCTGCGAGCTGTGCCTATTAGTGGTCTAGACTCCTTTCGCGGCAGCTTAAGGATACCTAGCAAGTCTAGCAGTAAGATGGACTCGAGAGTCATGTATCCTGCGAAAATTGATAGGCAGTCGAGGCCGAGTCTAATTGTTTGAAGCCTCGCGAAAACATAGCATGGCCGTATCGTGGTCGAGAAGCTATGCCAGTGCATTATAATGTGCAAGAGATACATGTTACCACCAAGAATTCTAAGGGTACAGTGAAGTGAAGTCAGAAATCCTGTGAAGCATGTGCGAAAATGCTAGGTAGCCAAAACCGAGGCTTCAGAAAAAATGAAGCCTTACCCAAGACCAGAATCTTGGTATAGACATAATTTTTTGTATAGACGTCCTTTGATCTTGTAGCTCTTAGGATAGCATTGTCTAGCCTAGAGGATGTGACTAAAACAATAGCGACCGCGTAGGTAGCTCTGGTCGTTAAGAAACAAGACAGAAAGGTGGTCAAAACGTGTAGAAACGGGATCGGCCAAAAGTATGGTCAAATCTCAACCGATTTCGACCGAAAGTAGTCCAAAATGATCATGAGCAGAGTGGGGTTCGAACCCACGCTCTTTCGAACTGGCGATTTAGATCTTGACCTAAAGCCAGCGCCTTAACCACTCGGCCATCTGCCCTCTATTTAATGAGTCCTCTGAGTATATCTACTATATTCCGGAACCACAGGCAGGTTTGCCTGGTCGAGGCGCGTCCGTAGAGCTGACAATCGTCATGATAGGGCAAGTATCAAGCTGGCAAATGGCGATCGAAGATTCGGAAAGAAAAATTTGGATATCTCAAGTGAAAAGAACCCTTTTCGGGAACGTAGAGTGAAGGATGATCAAAGAAAACACCCGGGCACATTGGGCGGCGACGGGTGCGAAGTCTAGCACAGCAAAGTCCCATAGAACGCGAGAAAAGCACAAGGGAGAAGCCTGCTCAGCCAAAAACTTGCTTGAGATTTGAAATTTCCGAAAACGCCGAAAAGAGTCTTGGCACATTGTTCCCGTCCCGTGCTCCTCGGTCGCAGTGAGTGACCCTCGTACCGTGCTCAAAGAGACGCATAGCAAATCGTTTATCTTCAATTCAAAGCACCCGAATTCCTGACATCGGGCGAATGCCGAGAGACGGCTGCAAAGAATGCTCGCGACGCCGTATCAAATGCGACAAAGGCGTCCCTGAATGC
Source organism: Aureobasidium leucospermi (assembly GCA_019775405.1). NCBI lineage: Eukaryota > Fungi > Ascomycota > Dothideomycetes > Dothideales > Saccotheciaceae > Aureobasidium > Aureobasidium leucospermi. The sequence goes on along the minus strand of JACWFU010000038.1, from coordinate 41,230 downwards.
GCAAAATGCACGAAAAAGGGCATTAAATGTACAGGCGTCGGGCGTCAGATCAGGTTTGTTGAGGGTGTGATCTCGAAAGGAAAGCGCAAAGGGCAGGCATTTCCTAATGTCGAAGGCTTTGCGACAAAGCTGAGTCGTGAAATTGACAACCCATCTATGTCAACACCATGTTCGGAAGAACCTACCGAACTGATCAATCATGTTGAGCGAATCCCAGTCGAAGTCGAAGCAAACAACGACATCGACGATGACGGTGCCGAGGAGATACAGCTTGTCCGCTACCAAGGACAGCACGACTTACCTGCCTGGACTTTGCCCGACGATGGCACTTTCATGCCATTCTACTATGACCCTGGCGCCGATTTGACCTTGGAACTGCTGAAGCCTGGGATACAGATGCTTTTCAACCACTGTAAGCTGGAACTGCTACTTTTCATCTGCCTCGTCAGGAATTTGACAGCAGACAGTCTCGCAAAGCATTGCTTCAATCATGGTCGTCTTTGACAGCGGATCCAACGGATATCGCAACTTCCTGCTCCCTCTAGCCTACGAAGACGATCTCGTACAACGTGCAGTCTCTGTTGTCGCTGCCTTTCACATGGCTCCACAGAGACCTGATCTTCTCCCAGTGGCAGAGAAAGGACTTTCATCCATCATACAGAGACTGCGGGCAGATGCGTTTGCTGGAGAGAGCAACAAAGTATTCAGCATGTCCACTTGGGCTACAGTCATTCTGCTCCTTGTAGGAGAGACTGTCACAGGATCTCAAGATTTTATCCATCTGTATCCAATGCTTACTAACCTACTGAGTCACAATGAGGTACTGGCACCAGAGTTGACTCTTGTGCAACGAAGATTCTTGCTTCAGCAATCCAGAATGTACGTTGTGCACTTTGTGAGCATTAATCTCGAGCTGATATGAACCACAGATTCCAATTGTTCACACCTCCTCTGCTTGACTCGTCACAAGGCTGTGAAACTTTCCAAAAGGATTTGAGCTTCTATTTCGACTTCATGTTCTCCAAGGAATGCTTCGGTGATCCGTGTGTTGCCGAGGAGGCGATTGTCTACCAGGATGCTATCAAGCAAGCGCGACATATCTATATGCGGCAGGCTCTCGGAAACTACCACTCCGGACAATTACACGAGGACGTCGAAAAACTACGCCTAATGGTCATCCCCATTCAATCAGACAGTCCGGGCATGCATACCTTGCCTTGGGTATACTTCATCGCAGCAGCATCCAGCGAAGACCAGTATCATAGAACGTTTTTCACGAGCAGACTTGCACAGGTCTACCAGAAGACACGAATGAACAGCATCCTGGTCGCTTTGAAACGTCTGGAGCAGATTTGGTTGTTACAGCCCAGTGGCGAGTGGGCAAGAAATCCCAGTCTGGTGAACCCGGTCCTGATCATTTGAATCACAAAATCGAGTTCATAACTTGGAAGATGGCTGGTAGGGGATTCTTCATCATCATACACCTCAAGTTAAAGATGTGCGGGTCTTGGATCTATCAAGGTCTCTCTTGACTGCCAATGCAGCCCGAGTGCCCTCCTCAATGGCACCATCAATGAAGCTTCTCCAGCCTACGGCCCAATCAGAGTTCGCGAAGTACATGTTACCTTGCGATGCCCGGAGATCCTCGAGATGTTCGGTCACGAGACCTGGTGGTGAAAAGAACCACGCTCCCTTTGCGAACTCATCATCCGCCCAGTTGTGGAAAACCTGGCATATGTCAGCAAAAGCCTCGCATCACCGGCAACACAATCACTCACCACTCGCTCGATGTCCATTGGAGTCAAAGTCTTGAGTGCATCCATCGTCTTGTCGATGTCCTTCTCTGGTTGCAGGTGGTTGTGCTGACCACCAAACGCCACAATATGAGTGTTTCCACTAGGAGTTGTGCCATCGCCAATAGCGTACATCAGGCTGTTGTTCGGATATGTGATGCCGCTCCAAGATCTCAAGTCGCGATCGCGAACTTCTGCGTGCACTTTTACACATTTGTTTACGTGTTCGGTGGTGGAGGCGTCCAGCTTGCCAGCGGCCAATGGTGGACTGAAAGTAACATCTTTCAAGATGTTCATGGGAATTGCTGAGATCAACCTGGATGCTTTGAAGATACGACCATCTCTCGCAATCGCTTGAACGCCACTTCCATCATCGTTGATACTAGCGATAGGCGTCCTGAAAGCATACGACAAGCGTCCAGTCGAGCAAGCTTCTTTGAAGAAGTTGATGGCAAATGACGATTGGCCGCCCTTGAACTTGTACTTGATCAAGTACTCGATGCAGTACTCGTACGAGTAGTTGCACAAAGCCCACCAATGCAAGTATTCATAGAAGCTGGTCTTCTCTGGTGTGCTACAACTGCACAGTAATACAAAGCCGAGTAACACGGTGTGTTCTTCAGAGGAAAGATCATCCTTAATCTGAGCGATACGGTCGGCGACAGACATTTTGTCATATTTCGCTGCCTCCGGATTGTGGCTTTCGCTGTGTGGGAATGGCATCACAATTCTGCCATACTGCCCATCAACATTGGCGAACTTTTTGAGAGCCGATTCCATCAACACATCCTGGAACAACTTAGTATCGAGTCCCTCGTGCAGATTTACCACGCCTCACCTCGTCTTCATGGCTCATATTACGGCTTCCGCTGGCCGAGTTCAGCGAGAAATGGTTGACGCCTCTGGAATAATCATGCGAGATTTCCAATTGGTCGCGCATCTCGTAACGAGAAATCTCTCTCCAGACGTGTGGCTGACCCCAGCTGACCCAAGTGCCACCCATCTCGAAAGGGTAGCCCCCAATATTGCTTGACCATGAGCGGCCGCCAATTCGATCTCGCGCTTCGAGTAACAGTACTTTGAGACCTACACACTTGTCAGCCAATTTTATGTACAGGCAAAGCTCGAATTACGATGAAGAAAAGAAAATAGCATCGAGGTCAAGACATACCTGACAAAGCTGCATCTCTGGCTGCTGTGAGGCCGCAGTAACCCGCGCCAACGACAATAACATCATACAGCTCGTGCTCGGTCTGAATATTTGTTGGCGGTTGGATGACACCAATACTGGGGACTTCTTTCACGAGGCCAGATGACTCTGTCCATTGATACCCGTCTCTTGAACTCATCTTTTGTCTTGCTGGATGTTGATCGAACGTTCAAGAGCGACTGTCAGGAACTGCTCAATCATTTATTTTGTAAGTGCTTTCTTTCAGGCTTCCAAGTTGTTTATATTGGTCATATCATTACCAATGGTTATTCCCGTTCCCGCCTATCATCTCTGTTTCCCTGAGCCGTCCACATGGACCATGCCCAAGGTCTGAAGCTTTCTCGCTTTTATTTCTAAATCGGGCTTAGTTCTCCTTTTTCTTTCCCAATCCGGACAGTCTCATTTTTTCTTCTACTTTGGGGACTCATCCTGTATCACTTCGAGCGCACTCCACGCAGTCAACGTTGGTATATGCTTGAGATAGGGAACGACCCTACTATCTTGATAAGTAACTGAGACGCGTCTACCATTATCAATCTCGACTTCACTGGGGTGAGATACGACTGCGGCCAGAGAAAACAAGCCATGACAGTACCGCTCTCGTTTCGAGCGGGGTAAAGTTACCCTAGACCTCATGGTATCAAGCCAGGAACAGTTGTGTATCTGAACGGAATGGTTCCTCACTGCTCAGGTACCTCAGTCTTTATCTCTACAGTGTAGTCCAACATAAGTATCCTTGACATTTCCTTCCCAAAGATTCATACCGTCAAGCCAAATTTCTATATCTCACCTACTATGTATTCCGGTGATGAGAAGAAGATGTCTTCTGACAGTACGTACAGTCTTGCATTATCTAGTATTGTGTGTTACCGTAGCTGACATTTTACGTCTAGGAGCAATAAGAGCGGACTCAACATCGAACAAGTTTGCGAGGCATGACCCGGAGCGCGTTTCGGTGTCAATAGGAGATGTCAGCGAACTGGGTCTCTATCCACGTCCAGAGCGTAGGCATTTCAGTGTGCTCAACATTGTCGCTTTGAGCTTCAACATCTGTAACAGCTGGAGTACCATCGCTTCCAGCTTAGCCATTGCAATCTCTGCTGGAGGACCAGCGACGCTCATTTATGGTATTCTGCTCTCGGTGACTGCATACTCAGCAACCGCAGCATCTCTCGCCGAGTTAGCATCTTGCTATCCCACAGCTGGTGGACAGTAAGTCTCTCCTTCCTCTTCTGCTGGGCCTAGTCTGACATCTTTAGATATCATTTCACTTCGATCCTTGCTCCCAAACGGTTCAGTCGCGGTCTCTCCTACGCATGCGGATCTATCGCAACATTCTCATGGATAGCGATTGACGCCGCAGCAACTCTGCTAGGCGCGCAAATGCTCCTGTCAATCATAAGCTTCTACCTTCCGAGCTATGTGCCCGAGGCCTGGCATTACTTTCTTGTCTATCAAGCCATCCATCTGGTACTCTTCATCTACAACCTTTTTGCTCTCGTCAAGACGCCATGGGTGCACAACCTTGGACGTAAGATGTTACTTCCTAAGCTTTCTATATCTGCTGATGCTGACTCCTCTTAGTATTGCTCACCCTATGTGCTTTTGTCGTCATCACCATTACCTGTCTAGCTCGCTCAGAGAAACGCAGCTCGGAATATGTCTGGGCAACGCTGGACAACAACACCGGCTGGCCTTCTGGTGTGACTTTCCTCACTGGACTTGCCACGCCGGCGTTCATGTACGCTGGCCTTGATGCGTCTATGCATCTAGCAGAGGAATGTACGGAGCCAGAAAAGACCGTACCAAGAGCTCTTATGGCCACAATTTTGATCGGCTTCATCACCGGATTCGCTTTCAGTATCGCCATGTGCTACGGCATTCAAGATCTTGACTCTCTGATCTCAACAACGTAAGTGTGAACATCCTATGGTGAAAAGTAGTAGCTGACAAGTTTTCAAAGCATGCCCATCTACGAACTCTGGCGACAAGCCACCCGCAGCGACACCGCAGCCACAGCCTTCCTCGCAACCTCCCTCACCATAATCTTCTTCGCCGTCAACGCCATCATCCAAACATCCTCCCACCTGATCTGGGCATTCGGCCGCGACAACGGTCTCATCTGCTCAAAACAACTCAGCCTTATGCATGCAAGCCTAGGCGTCCCCGTATGGGCCCTCATCGTCGAAGAGGTGGTTGTAATCATATGCGGATGCATTTATCTAGGCTCAACTGCCGCATTCAACGCTTTGATCAATACGGCTGTAATTTTACAGATCATTTCTTTTGCCATCCCTTGCGCGCTTCTTTTACTCAGAGGGAGAAGTGAGAGGTTTTTGGCAAAGGGGAGGTGGTTTTGTATTCCCGGGTGGCTCGGATGGGTGTGTAATGGTATCGTGGTTGTTTATGCCGTCATTGAACTTGTGTTTTTTGATCTGCCGACTTCGATTCCGACGACCGGGTCGAGCATGAGTGAGTTACCCCTGACATACCTCTACGGACATTGCTGATGCGATATAGATTATACTTGCGCTGTTCTGGCCACTATGGCTGTGTTCAGCGGGATCAATTGGCTTGTGTATGCTCGCAAGCACTATAAGGGCCCACGTATTGATTTGTCTTCTTAGGGTGTAGAGATGTTATCAAGATGATGTAGACACTGTGGACTATTCTATGACGGTTTCTGTCCACTCGAGTGTATGAAAGCTTGCTCCCACAATGTTCCCATTATCAAGTTTCCCGGTATTCTGATCGGCTTCCGACAGCTTCCGAACAGATCCGAGAGTCAGGGTGGCACCACTTACAAGCCTTGTCGAGACAATCGGCGACATTGTCGGTTCCCCACGAGCATATATCATTAGTAAACAAGCAGAATACATCTTGCGGATAGTGTTTAATATACTAGTATATGCATTTTAGTAGTCAAAAGACTCGTCGCCGAGTAATCAAGCAAAATGTGTTTTGGAAAGTGCTCATCTCGAAGGACGATTAAGAACAATTTAGAAAAGCATCAGGTTATGGATAAGACCTAAACTCTACTCAACGATGGCAATGTCATTTTGACATACTTGGAAAGCACATCGGAGTGCATTTAGGCTTCTTCTGTGGCGATTAAGGGATTCAGATAGAACATATGAGATCATTTGACCATACACAAGACGTGTATGATCGAGACAGGGTGACACAGTTTTCAAGTCAAATTTCATAAAATTAATGCAACATGTGCTTTGTATCTAGGGCAAAAACATCCGTCACCTATAGACCCAACTCCTTACTGATCCATTTCGCTTTCACATCCGTCTCATTCGCAGCTTCTCGTGCCCACACACCCTCATTGATACTGACTCTCAAAGCCTTTCTGTCTGCGATGACCTTCTTCAAAATGGCACGATCGACCTTGATGTCAACCAGTGCACCTTTCAGCAAAGCGCGGCCATACTTTGGCTCGGAAAGAACTCTATACTTGTGCTGTTCAATTGCACGCTGTGTTTCGATCAACTCGTAAGACCCTTGATCAACCAATTCCTTGATCTCGACAATGCCGTCGGTGATTTTGCGGGCTCCTCGGAGGGCCTGTCGCAGGTGAAGAAGTCTGTGTGCGCGAGCCTTTTCTTCCTCACTGCGAGATGGCTTTTTACATTTGAAAGGCCAGAAACAGGGGCGTGGGAGAGTGAAGGTGGGTCTTCTGGGTAGCAAAGTCCAAGGCCATTTCCTTGTTCCAAAGTCCGGTTCTAGTGTTTTCACCAGATAGTAGTCGATTTCTGCGAGTAGCTTTTTTCGAGTCTTGAGGAGTTGGAAAACTTGTGCGTCGATTTGTATCAAGTGCTTGCGACATTGTTTGGGTTGATTCACAAGTGCTGTAAAGGCGTTGTTGACCGATGTGGCTGTGAAACCCATGTGCCATAGCGAAAAGCTTCCCCACGACTCGGTCCAAGGTCCGTAGGAGATATCCCTCGAGAGCTCCTTGACTGCGGAGTTGGAATGATCCAGGACACAATCCAAGAATGTGTCCAATCCGGATTGTAGATAAGCCAGGTGTTTCAAGACTTTGTTGCTGTAAAACTTCGTATTTCTTCCAGTATCCTTGGTGACTTCGGTTGGGTCCGATTTTCTCAGGTACTTGAATTGAGCCTTGTTGACTGCCATGTCGTGTCTGAGCTGGAGATCGCGGATCTTGGCTAAAATCTCGACCGCGCGTGATACGTTGAACCCTTGCTGAGTAGAAGGTGTGCTGTCCGAGTACTTGTTGGTCAACTCCTGGACTGTGGCTTGCTGAGTAGGGAATGTGTTCATGATGCTCTGCATGATAGCATCAAACTCCTGTCCTGGATCCATGCTGATTATTGGCTCCTTGACCTTGTGTTCAAAAGCACTGCTGATAGAGCTTGCTGAAGAGAACAACGCACTTTTGGCCGAGGATATGGGATTCTCGGCACGGCCACTTGTAAGATGGCCCTCAGAAGTCTTGAAAGAGTCCTTTTTCATCGTAGAAACTAGAGGGGGCACAGAAGACCTACGAGCCCTGGTGCTAGTGCTGAATGGATTCGAAAAGACACTTCCGACCAAGACAAATGCTTTACTGGCCTTTGAGCGAGGTTTCTTCGTTGCCTCCCTCACACAGTCGACAAGTCCTTCCGACCCAGAAATCTTACAGAGAGCTTCCTTGACTTCTCCTGCTACAACTTTTGCGTCCTCGGCTTTGTTGGACGCGTCACCGACGACATGTTTGCAAGAATCCCACACGTCCTCAAGAGTTGCCTTTGCGCTTGTCAAGTCGAGTTTGGAGGCGACCTTGTCTGCGGCATTATGACAATGGCTCACGACATTCTCAATGGTGAAGTTCATGTCACCCTTGCAGTTCAATCCGGCAGGGTTGCCGAACCTATCACATATCGTCTGGTGTGCGCTATGGAGGGTGTCATCTCTGGGTAGATACGCCAAGCATTTGATCATGGCAAGAAGTATCAGGATCGAGATGAGTGGCTGTGTGATATTAGAGAAAAAGAAGTTGCCTGCCCTTTTGAAGCCGAATGAATCGAACCGAGCCGAAGTCGGTGTGTCTGGTCTGGGTTTGATCCACGACGGAGAATGGGTCGGACTGAACTGGTCATTCTCATCCTCAGTGTCGTACCCCGTGGAAATAACAACTCGCTTTCTCGTTGTAGTCGATCTTGATCTTGTCCTAGGGGTTGAAGAGGCCATGGCCTTGGCTCGGCGATAATTCGAGATCAATACTGGATCTTGGAACCTCCCATCCAGTGCGGTTCCTGGAGGAGCGCAGTAAGTGCTGAGTGGAACGTAACGTTTGCCATTAGGGTGTCTGAAATCAGGGAAAGGTACTGAAGGCTCCTCGTTGATGGGACTGACTGTAACATCGCTGCGATCGGATGGGTACTCCAAGGTGTGTTCGGCCAAATCAGAGCGTCTGACATATGATGTAGAAGGCTCACTCTCTCCCCTTTTGGTTCCATGGACCTCCACCCATGTCGGCGAGAGGGAGGCACTCTTGGGTTCGGGCGTTGGCTGACTGTAATTAGGGTCTGCGAATGTGGATGTCCTTTGAACATTAGAGACTGATCTTGCAGACTTCGAAGATCCCTTCGCCGGTCGGCTTCGGCTTCGACTTCGGTTTTTGGTACGTGTTTGTGTGATAGTCGACATGGTTACTGCTGTGATGCGGACGTGAGAAGAAGACCCGAACGACACCTACCTGGACCATGAATACTCAGTTCATTTTCTAAGCTCTAATTCCACGATTTCCGAAAGCAGAGAAAATGACAAACTTGGAAGACAATGTGCTGTTTGCGGAATTGTTTACCATCGACATTCCTTCCGACCTCGCGAATCCCCATGCACATGAATTAAGTATTGTACTTTGAGATGGGTTGGAAGCATGGTGAACTCTGTTAGTTATGACGACTGCTGTTACTGAGTACTTGTCAAAACGACATTAATACAGTGAATCACGAAGGTCGATAGGCAGAAGAAACCCATAAGCTGGAAGCGTCAGTTTGCCATGTTTTCCGGCTCTCAGGTGCAGGCTGCAGCAGTAGGTTCCCTTGCTGCAAACGCTTGCGCTCTGGAATGCAGACTATCCTAAAACCACCTGTGCATGAATTGCATTCCTCACTCACCTAAAACATCATCATCATATTGTCTTGCCAGACATTCGGGCCTTCGCACATCCTTCAAACATCTCCCAAGTTGTCGGCCGAGGAGCGAAGGAGCTGAAGTCGAGTTGCTGACGAATTCGCGTCACATAATGGAGCCGTAACTTTTTCTCTCGCCTCTCCGCAGGGTCTTGCATCGCATGAAGAGATAAGGGTCGGGAGTCGAGCGGGAGGTCGGGAGTGGCGTAGAAGCGTATCTATCATCCGTTTTGTCTCCATAACCCGTGCCTTCCGTATCCGGAAGCCTCGAATGGCCTGCCGCCTGAGGTGGTGAGGAAAAGGGAAGAGCACCAAGAAGGAAATTCTTGGATGGCTGTGACGCAGCAAGCGGAGACTCATCCGAAAGAGCCTCTGACGTAACCCACCCATATCGTGCTCTGCCTCCATGAAGCACGCGTCAACCGTTTCTCTTTTCCAGAAATATTGATGCCATGAGATTTCATGATTTATTTTTCGTCGCTGTGGAGGCTGGAGATAGCCACACGTTTTTGATGATTTGCAAGTTGACGTTGCTGAACACGTTTGCTGTGTGCTGATCAATGAGATGATTTGCAAATGGTGTGTGTTGATCCAAGGGTCTGCGCCAGGTTGCGTGCGTGATGATGTTCAAATCTTCTTCGGTAGGAGTTTACCAGATCTCCAGATCTGTCCTTGATGCTGCGTTCGTCGAAGCAAACTCGTGTATGGATGTCAAGTTCATGATTTGCGAGATAAACGACGATGACTGTTTCCCCGGGATGCGAAACGACGAGAGCTGCTCGAATCTGCACTGATTCCTGCGTGGCTCTGATTGGTAGTTTGTATTGCACTTCTCTGGAGTTTGCTCCAACATCATGGTTGTATAGTGTAATGGTTAGCACATCGGATTCTGATTCCGGTAATCCCAGTTCGATCCCGGGTACGACCTATCGTTTTGCTCTTTTGCAGGCTCAAATCGCATACGGAAGCGTAGGGCGTCAACGAGGCTGTCGCAGATTCTTTTGGCCGAGAAGCGCCTCTACGGAAGCCACAATTCGTTCGGCGCTGGAGGGAAACAAAACGCCAGCTCCACAAGGCGGTCTGCTTGGCTTTCCAATATAGAGTTTCCAATGTTTAGGTGGAGCAACGCACTTTTCTCGTATCCTCAATGGTTTCTAGATAGACGGACTCGGATTCCTATTCGTGCAATTTCTTCCTGCTCGATGCACAGCACAAGTTTTTATAGATTGAGCATCGAGGGCAGGAGATCGACGTGGTCGCACACGGCAGAGTAGATGAAAGTTCCAGCGAAGCGAAATGGTCGTGGATCACCGGAAGATTTCAGTGCGTCATGCATGGAGAGGAAAATTCGAAGAGAAAAAAAATAGATTAAAATGTGATATTAATTGTACAAAAAGGGTATCCACGCTGTTCGGCGACAGCAGTCATAAAAATCGTTGAAGCAAAGTAGAGAAGAAGAAAAAAAGTCTGTTTTTCCATACTCGTAAAACACGAGCGATGTTGAGTCTTGGAGGAAGAAACAGTGAACGGCTTCTCGGCGAAATGCTCGCGAAGCTGAGGAGAAGAGCAGAAAATGTCCACTGCAAAACCCGTATGCAGACCTGTCAAACAAATTTGAGAAGAAGTCTGTCTGTTTCCGGTCGACCGCGGACAAGCTGAGCTTGAACCGTTGGGTGCTGTACGGACATGTGTTGCGGCCGTGACTCGGTACAGTCGGGGTGGCGGCAGAATGGACAAACCGCCTGGTCGCTAGACCCTGACTCAGGATCCGGGGGGCCCACCTAGTCTTCTCTCCATGGACGAAAAACTGAAGAAAGCTTTGTATGGTCGCGGTCCTGATCTGGCTGATCAGAATTTGCCAGTGTCGAAAGTCTGTCGATAGAAGGTGTAGGTTGTAGGTTGTCTGATGTGATGATGGATGGAATGGTCCAGGAATGCTCTCGGAACGGGTGACGAGTGTGTGATTGGTCGACGAAGGAGTGTGTTGTTATGTCTTGAATCCTCGAACGGCTTTCAAGGGGCGTTTCTTCTTCTGGTGGAGAAGGCTCGCATCAATCCTGAGATGCTAGGCGAGGTAGGTGTAGTTGGCGGACTGTGGGTGGAAGAGGCGAACTTGACGCTCTCAATCGAGCCCTTGGAACTGCTGCTCGACGATGGAGATCTTTGGCGGTTCTCGAGGCAGTCTTCAAGAGTGACGTTGGCCTCAGGAAGCGATGGAGGCGTGCAGTCGTCGAGCAACTCAGTGAACTTTGAAGTGACCATATTGGCTGTGTGATTGTTGTGGAGGCTGATTGGTTGTGGGGTAGCTGAACTTTGGAGTTGGAGGTGTGATGTATGTTGATCGTGGGATGTTATGTTGTATGCAGAGGAAAATCAGAGTAAAGTAGAAGAGGGATCAACAAGTCCTTTGTACCATTCCATCTGTACCACGAGCCATGCGAAAGGGTCCAGCCATCCCTGCAGGCACAACGGTCATGGTGGACCATTGGAAAGCCTAAAGTTCGGCTCACGTTACCCTTAGCACGAAAGCTAGGCCCACACGTACACAGGTCGCTTCGCGGAGGGGCGCGCAAAGCAGATCATCGGAATGATGTCGTGGTTGATCAACAGGGCATTCGTCTTGAGGTTTACGTACCCAAGCTCCAAGCACATCCCTTCGCCTTGTCCTCTCATTTCCTTCCAATCATGCAAGCCTGTGTTTCGAAATATGCGTCATGCAAAGATTGTGCAAAAGCGCAGCCGGCATGGCAACGTTGGCAAAGAATATCAGCCACGTTGACACGCAAAGGACACGAGATGGATTTCGTAGCCCGTCGCCTATTAGCTCTTTTACTACATCTTGTCGATCATTGGATAGACAAACATCTACATCTTTACAGTTCGAATCCTCAGCTCGCAAAGTATTATTCCGCCTGCAGATACGTCGCAGAAAACAAAGCATTCGTAGAGCGGGGAAGAGAGTTCTCCTGTTCCATTGCATCAGACAGGCGCCATTCCCATACTCGGCCGTCCGCCCTTCCGTGCAAGACGTGACCTCTCCCTCTACAATTTCTGCTTGGTCATGCGACGTGTGCAATGTGAGTAATAACCCAAAGGACAGCAACGGCTTTCCGACTCGGACGTATCCGCAATCGCCACCCCGGGCGCAAGGCAGTTTACCTTTGCGACACCGGAAAACGATAGAGTAGATGGACCCGTTATCCGAGTGTGAGGCGAGTCTCGCAAGGCTGCGACTTTGCGACAAATACTCGAATACAGCGAGAGTTCGCGGATGGAAGCTACCCCTCGAACGTACCTGCAGTCTTTCCCCTTTCTACGCCTTCTACCGCGGAATTGAATGATGATCAATATTGATGCGACGGAGGATGCCAGAAGAACTTAGGAAGCATATTCTTGCATGTGGAATGATAGGTCTAGAATCTTTTCCACGAGTCCAATCTATGAGGAGCCGGAAGTTTCGTGGTCAAGACTGTTGACAACTGTGCTATTTGTAGATAAGAATCTACTGATAGCCGTTGCTAACGGGGGCCGCGACTGTTCACTGTTTGCGAGCGACGCGCACCTGCAGACAAGTCACCTGTCAGCCTTGCACAATTCCAACATCAAAGTCACCTGTCGCAAGCAGATGCTGAAACGAGATCTCAGTATGCATGTCGAATGCTCTGACTCACAAGAATCGATGGATGTCAACCTGGACAACGAAACTCAAAACAAACAAAACATCCAAGCGTGCTTCAACACATGACCACAACGTTGCGCGATCAACTGATGCGCACAAAGTATCAATGCTCCTTTTCTCATCCCTCTAATCCGGAGAATATTCAACAAACAAATCTGGAGAACAGGAGGAAACCAGAATTCTTTCTAGAATGCGATCATCGAATTTCCGCTCCGCCGTCTTGTGGTCTCAGAGAGGACGGAGGGCCTGTTCCGTGGTCCGAGCGAGCCCTTTAGGCGTCAATTGAACACCCAAGCGACAACCCGAACCTGTCTTCGAGGTCGAGTGTTTGTGGTGCGGACGAGTGCAAGTCCCTTGACAACATAACGCCAAACCATCTTGACAGGCCATCAAGTGTGGTACAACTAGCGGGGTGTGCGAGCTTGAAGGACTTTCATTTCGTTTCGAGTCGACTGGTCATTAGAAGCCTACGGTAGTTGGGGTACGTACCCAGCCTTCCGGCTTGCATCTTCGGTTCGGCTACTCGATAATCGAGTTTATTATCGCTCCCGACTCACATTTCACCATCATGAAGATCAAGCTGACTCTGCTCTGCACCACTTTCCATGTTGCTCCGGCAGAAGACAACCACAACATGACAGATCAACAAACAAAGCTCTTCCCCGTGCCGAGCTGCATTCAGCCGGACGTCACATCTCACCGACATTCAACATGCTTCTCACAGACCAACAGCATCAACTCGGAAACACGACATATCAGTCCTCTACCACATGGGGCTCTGTGCCAATGCTAGCTCTCATCATTCAATGACTCCAGCACTGCTCGTGCTGTTCCCCACAGACACAGCATTCCAGATCGGCTTCTTTGTCGAACATCGAGAACACACAAGGCGAGCCACAGCTGAGGGAAGAAACCCGCATGATGGCATGATGGCATGACTCTTCTCAAACCTGAGCAGAGTGTCAGCTTTCGTTCCATTAAGCTTCCATAATCCGCCAACAACAGAATGTTGGGCGATCAGGCAGAACACGACTCGGCAGAAGCGTTTATTGAATATTCTCCATGACTCCTCATGCTAGACTAATCTATACCAAGTACCGACTCCTAAGAACTGCGTTCCTGAAGCGCACGTGGTGGTACTCTCGACTCATTCGTCCAAGAACACCTCTGCAGGTTGTCCATCTAGTCCTCTGCATCCCCGTCGTCTCCGTCTGCGATGACATGTGCGGTGGTTGAACTCACCATGTTCTGCAGCCGCCTGGCGTTCGAAATCTTCTTTTCGTCACTTGCAGCGACCGTGGATGAAGCAGCCACGATAGCAGCATTTGTTCTGCGGGTTCGACGCATGGCGAGAATGCAAAGAAAACATGGGGTTATCTGCAGTAAAGTCTGTTTTTATCAGAAAAACAGGCACGTGGAACTTGATCGATCTGGATTGGTGTGACTGAGCTGTAAGACAGGCTGTAAGGTAGTGTGGTACAGGGGGAGCGCATGGCAAACAAGGTTCACTGCTGTTGACGGTTTCTGGACATCTGATATTTGGGGCAGTGACACGATTATCGTCGCACAGGAAACGCTTACTTTAAGGTACATATCATTCTTTGCGTGGACCTTGGATCCAACGCATGGCTGCGAGTCAAGCAAATAGATTGTGACAGGAAGATGTGTATGTATAAGGAGTAACATATAAACATGATAAGAATAAAGAACCACTGATGTAAAACAGAAACTCCACTGCTTTAGACCCCCAAAAAGACAAAACGCCCAGCCAGCCATGCATACAAAAAACAAGAAATGAAAATGAAGCAAACAAGCCCGGCATGGAAAATATTCAGACATCCTCCACGATTCCAATATGTCCATCTTCGCTCTTGACGATGTGCTCATCAAACACCTTGGCGGCAGAGGTCAAAAGATCAGAAGGTTGCGTATCCCCGATAGCAAAAGTCAAGCGGTCGGAAGGACCCATGCCATCGACAAGAACATAGATGGGCATGAGTAGTCAGATGCCAGTCTTTTGGAGCAGACCGGCTGCCATCCAAGGCCATCCGAGAACAGTGCTGTGTTTTTGATCAGTAAAGGTAGAGGAGAGAAGGGGAATGGATGGGGGATGACTTACATGATGAAAGGTGTGTATGTGGCGGCAGTGCGGAAGGTGCGTCTCATCAAGATTGAGTTGTCGTGTTTGTGGGGCATGAGAGTTGAAGTGTTGCGAGCGAAAGGGTGTTCTTCCTTGATAAGAGTTCTCAAAGTGCGGAAGAAGGCACGGGTTTGGGTAGGTCTGAATGCCATTGTTGTGGAGTGTTGCGTGTGGGGTTGAATATTGTGGAGTAAGAGTATTCGAGATGGATTGGATCGAAGAGTAGAGATTGCTTGATTGGTAGAGAGGAGATTGTTGCTTTGATGTTTTGGTTGTGATGGTTGATGATGGAAGAAAGGGTTACACAAGGAAAAGAAAGATAGTATACTTATAGAGATGATAGACCTACGATGATACCCGGGATGAGAGATATTCTCGGAACAGGACGACAAACAAAAGCGTTCGCAGCGGACAATTGCAGCGACATCAGCAGATCACCAGATGACAGGCGACAGCACGAAGCCGAGTGTTTGCCGCATACCGCCAAGTAGAAGACGCGTTTGACAGGTCAGGAATCTGGAGAAGTCGGGAGAGCGCGGCGCGAAGGCCACGGAGTCGAGGTGCGGCATAGCAAATTCATGGAAGGAAAAGGGATGCTGACCGACGAAGGATTGTTTGCGTGATTCGTGAGGTGACAAGAGTGCAGAGCTGGTGATGGACGGCGTGATTGTGGTCTGTGCCTGAGACTGTGGTGTGATGCGCCAAGCTTTCACGGGCGACTCCGATTGTTGCATTTTCCACCTTGATGTTGGCAGTGACGCTCTTCCTGACTTCCTCTGGTTTGTCTCCTCAATGCTGCTTCATGACATGGTCTAAGCGGACCTCATCGGCAGTCATGATAGAAGATCAAGGAGAGGTGAACAGGTCGACACGCACATCTGTATCTCCGGCGCCCACATCTGCCGACTGCCGCATTCACCATGGCAGCACAGCTAATCAAGTAGATTTTTACGACAAGAAGGAACATAATCTATCTATACGATTATCACCACCTACTCATCGCCCTTCCCCTCCTTACGCCTCCGGTACTCCCTCAACAATTCTTCAAACTCCTCGTCCTCCCCCGTCATCCTGGCTTCTCTTTTAGCCCAGGCCCTATCATACTGCCTCTCGGCCCTTTGACCCCTCCTTTGTTCCATCAGCATGGGCACCATACTCGCTGTTTCCCTCAATCCTCTGATGAGATCCTCGTCAAACATCCCTCTGCTTCTTACCAACTTAGTCCACCAGGATGAGTTCTCATCTTTGATCATTGTTTTGGCCAAGTTTGCTGAAGTATATGCTTTAGATGTCGAAGCATGAATGGCGCGGAGGTGAGGGTACATATCTTGAATCGCGGCGAGTAGTTGCTCTTGATTTTGCGCTGGGGTGAGTGGTTTAGGTGTTTTCTTCTCGAAATCGGAGAAGAGCGTGCGTCTGGAGGGGCGAGAGAAGTCGATCGGGGAGGCCCAGAGGATGAAGCGTTTGAACAGGGTCTTTCGTCGACGACTTTGAGCTGACTTGTCTCCTTCCTCACCCGAGGCTGGTCCGTCGGACTTCAACAACAGCCCAGTCTGCTCGAACAGGGCACTCCACTCTCCACCCAACACCTCGAGTCCATCTCTCAACCCCTCGAGCACCATGGCATGATTCCTGAAATCGTCCTCCACAGCTTTCCGAAACTGGAGCTTTGAATTACCAAACCATTGCTGTGGATTGTATTGAACACCAGTCTGGGTTTTGTTGTTGATTTGCTCATACAACTTATCGACATGGTACGCTCTTCGCCGCATGATCTCGAGAAGGATTTCTTTGTTGCTGTCGAGTTTCTCGATGTGGTCTTTGAGGTAGGCGACGAGTGTGATGAGGGCTTCTATTGTTTCGGAGCGAGTGTGGGGTGTCTTCCATGATTCCGGTTTCATAGGCGACGATTCTGGCTCTTCGGTCTGTTGGCTCGGATCCGTGTCTGTGGTCAGAGTGGCTGACTCTGACTCGGCATTCGTTGCTTCGGCTGCTGTCCTATTGGAGGGCGAATGAATACGACCCGGCTGGGCAGATCGAGATGACTGCTTTTCACGGACTGGCGTCTCATGAAGCAACGCATGTAACCCTTTCTTCGCTTTTGCAAGCAGATCCAGTACGTCGTCCAGAGCTTCCGGACTTTCTGATAACGCATACAAGACTCCTGGGATGGCATGTCGGATGGAATTGTCACGAAACAGCAGCTCTGTCTCCGGAGGAGCTTTGCAGTTCAGGATCTTCGGAAATACTGGCATTTGACACAGACCATGTTTGACGCCAGTGCTGACATAGTTGAGATTCTGCCAGGCATGATATGGTGTTCTCTTGATTGGGTAGACAACGCCTGCAGAAGGATACCAGAAGAGAGCCAGCCAAGAGAACATGATGCCAGCAAGAGCAACCATGCCAATGAAACGCTCTCTTTTCTGCTCCTTCACCCGATGTCTCGGCGGCACAGACCTCGATTCACGGAACCACTCGTCCAACCAAGACTCTCCGTATCCTCTCGAGAATGACCGCTCACGCAACCTCGATCTCGATCTCGAGCGGCTTGCCCCCAAGCCCACAGATATATTATCCCGCATCTGACGTCCGCGATACTTGTCCCTCCATGCTTTCAAGTCAAAGTTCTCATCTGGAGCGAAAAAAGGTCTATCAGGATATCGGATTTCTGATATGGGTGGTGATGCGGTGATTTCGGCTAATTCTTGCCATCGGGGTTTTGCATTCCTAAAATCGTGGAGGTCTGTTTGGGCGAGATTGAAGAGATCGGGAGTTACTCGATATGCCATTGTTCAGTGGAATCAAAGGTATGGCGAATTTGACGATGGAAAGATAGGGACGTCGAATGTTTTCATGCTATCGCTGACGTTGGTGACAAGGTCTTGATCTCCGACTTCCGAATGCGGAAGTTGAAGAAGCTTGCATTGGAGTGAACGCTTCCTAGCATTCCTGCCATATATATCTGACATGGAAATCTTGGCGACTCTCACGAGCTCGAGCTTCGATCTCGCACTTTGCAACATGTCACTCCCTTGAAAGAGATATACGCAAAAAAACACCACCTGATAAACTGCTATCGTTACAATGTCATCAATCTGCCATTCAAATTCTCTCTTTACCTCCATATCATCTATCTCATATCTTACTATTCCTTCCCAACTTCTTCCAACAACCATTCAACATATGTCAAAAGCTTGACTTTAGCACCAGTGAATAAAGACTTTCCACCTCCCGGTGTCCCTGCCAATATCCTCGCTTCTTCAAACGCATCACCGATTTTACCATCGAAAGAGGAAACACCATGAGTATATGCTGTTTTACGCAATGATGATCTCTGCGCTTTCATCTCCTTCTCAGCAGCTCTGGCAAAGGTATATGCTCTGCGGATACTGGCTTGTGCATTTTTCAATGCCGAAGACGTTTGGATGAGTTTATCGAGGAGGGCTTTGTGGTCTTGATGCATACGTGGGAATGTAGATTTGGGCTTGGGCTTGGAGGTTGTCAGCCAGCTTGATTTGCCATCGGTGGGGTTATCCGCGGTGTAGATTAGGCGTTGTGTATGTTTGTAGAGTGTATCGCATGAAGTACCAAGTCTATCTATACGATATGACATTTGCTCTAGTGGTTCGAACCAGCTTTTAATAGTGTTGGTAACGGCGTATTGATTGTTAGTCCAAGGAGCCGTAGACTTAGCTCGTGGATCGTATGATTGGACGATCTTGGTTGCATCACTGTTGATCTGCTTTAAAAATCTATCTCTGTCGTCCACGAGGCGGGGCAAGTCGGTGCGGATGTTGGATGTGAGTTTGTAGACTGTTGTTCTCGGTTTGCGAGGTCTGTTGTAAAACTCCACTGCATCGCCCTGGAACAAAATTATAGCATCCAGAGCGTCCGGAATGGTATTCATATCCCTGGAGATGGCGTGGACAGCCCCGGGGATCAGATAGTTGATAGACTTCTGAGCCGGTCCCAAAGCATCGCTATTGTGTAGGTTGCAATTGAGAACCATCCAAGTGCCGGGCATTTGACATAACTGATGCTTAAATTCCTCCACCAATCGAAAAGAGACCCGGCGCTCCATTGGAGTAATCCTAGTCAAGCATTGCCAAAAAATAAGCAACAGCTTAAGCAGAAGCAGCAGTTTGACGAGATTCCATTGGAGTGTCCACCATAAGGATGTTGGCTTGCGGGGTTTCTTCACAGCAGTACGGTGTTTAGAAATACTTCTCACACGTGAAGTAGATTGAGCTTTCTTGCGAGGTGGATCTACTTGGGCAGGAGAGGGAAAATCCTCGTACTTTTGGTAGTCGCGTACATCGCTTCCGAAGGGAAAGAGTTTGCGGTCGGAGAAATCGTCGCCCTCGTAGCGAGGTCCATCCCCCGAACGTCGTGGCTCAAAATGTGAGAACGTGGCTGGCATTGTGTTTATGATGATGAGTGAACGATTGAGTAGAGCGGAATGCAGTCAAGACGGTGAAGAGCGAGCATAACCATCCCGAAAAGATATTTCCGCATGCGGAAGCCGCTCTTCAATGAAAATTCTTGCAGCGTTTCAGCTCAAAGGACTTGTTCAGGAGTGGACTCACATGCGAATCGCAGCCCAGCTTCTGGAGAGAGTACCTATGAATCATCTATACGAAGAATGTTTCTCAAAACTCGTGGTTCGTGATTAAGATTGCTAACTCAAGTGAAATATCTCCCATGATGTCTTTTCAAGATACACGTCGTGTTAGTACTACCAAGTCCTTCCACGACATTCTTACACCGCCATGTCATTACAATGATCAGATTCGCCTCTTCCCAGCTTTTAGGAGAGCGGCAGCACAATTTCTCCCTTCAACAAGCCCCTTATACACATCATCATCAAATGGAGGAACAGGAACAGGTCCTAAGAACCCAACACGCTTCGACCGAGGTTGCTCTTCCATCTTCGCTCCGACCGCTTTAGCCATATTGTATGCTTTCAATGCACTGGCCTCTGTCGACTTGACCAAAGACAAGACCTTTCGAATCCTCGCGAGGGCAACTCTGTCGGTCTGCAGTATGCGTGCGTCAGCTTGTGCTTGTCTGTCTCTAGTCCACAGTAATCGCTCAGTCTGTAGGTGCAATTCCTCACACCATGCAGTCAACACGGAGAGCCTTTGTCCCAAAGTTGCTATATGGCTTGGCCATCTGTTGACAGTGTCGATGACTTTGTTTTCATGTATTTCCCAAGAATCCATGGACTTTTTCTGTAGCTCGAAAGACTGTATCAGCGATGTGGATTCGCGGCTGATGCTATGCAGTACTTGATCTCTGTCATCCTTGACACGTCCTAGAGCCAACCTTATGTCGCGGTGTTGTTTGATGATTGCGGTCTTTGCCCGCAGAAATTCACGGGATTTGCCTGGAAAGCGTGAGATCTCGTTTGTTGGAAAATCATCGTGGAGCTTTATAGCCTCAACGATGTTGCCATGGTCTTCGAATAGGACATGGACGGTATCAGGGATTAGATGTTCAATCGAACCATTAGACAGTTTGGTGTTGCCGAAGCCGAAGAGACTGGGCAAAGTTTGCCTCGAAGTTTGAGTGCTTTTGGTTGAAGTATACCAGATAGTGTATAATCCCGCAATCAAAATAAGCCATGTCAGGAAGTTAGGGAGGCATCCTGGTGTTGATTTGTGAGGAGGCTTTTGAGATGATGAGCGTCTGGGAGTAGTCTTCCTGAACGAAAGTGAGCGAGATGGAGCACGAGCTAACTTGTTTTGTCTTTCGCTATAGGCACGAGGTCGACGAGACTCTTCTCGATAGTTGTATTCCCCATCTCGGTCCGCATCAGATTGTTTGTTGGTTTCGGGAGTCCACTTAGATACGTGACGAGATCTGGCTCTGAAAGGTTCCTCCCAAAACATAGTAGATAACAGTTCGATGATTTATGGTTGTCAAAAGATCGATTTACGAAGCGTGGGAAAGCCCGTTGGAGGGATGTAAGGTTGATGAAGCGGAGATAATCCGAAGGAAGATGTGATTTGGCGCGCTTCCGCATGCGGCAGCTGCTCATCGCTCCAGATTCTGTTTGACCCTGTCGAGAAAACAAGGAGGACAAAGCATCTTGCTCGTATATGCGCTGTAGAGCAGACAATAAATTTGTAACCAGGTAGTCAGAACAATATGAGACGTGGATCGCAACCATTGAGTAGCATACGATCGATCAACTAAACATCTGCAAAATGATCTCAATCACCCATTCGTGGTGCATCAGTCAACATTGGAAGCCTTGGATATCCTGATTCCTTGACTTCCTTTCGTAAACTTGCCATGATTGGCTCCAAGAATGCCGGTCTCTTGCCCCTAGCAGCTTCCTGTTTTGACAACTCGATGTTGGTGCTGATGTGAAGCTTCATCTCGACCATCTTTTCGAGGACGTAATTGTGTGTTCTCTGGAGTTCTACAAGCAAAGATTGCATCTCTTCCAGATTGACCACCCAGTCGTGGTCTTCAACATCCACTTCGTCATCATCTTCTTCTTGCCTCTCCTCCGGATGGCGGAACAAATTCTTCATATCGCTAGACAAACTTGATCGTTTGGGGACATGCTTACGCCGCCCTGTAACCAACATTTGTCGAACGGCTTTGAGGAGCCCATCTGTCTTTTCCCTGACACCCACGAAGGAAGCGGAGATCTGAGTAAATCTTTCAATCGCGTCTGTATAGCTGTACTGGAGGTCATACATGAACTCTTCCCAATCACTTCCATATAAGAAGCCGAACCGGATTTGCGCTGGAAGCTTGTTGTATGCTGACAGCCGTGCTTTACATTGTCGCTGCATCGATGCGTCGTATAATTTGTAGTAGACGTTTTGTTGATCCAAATTGGCCCATAGGCGTGACATGTGATTCATGACTTCCCTGCCGGTCTCATACTCAAGGTCAATGCCAGAGGAAACCATGTCGCGGCGCTGGTCATTTATGGAGAAGTATACCTGGGTCCATTTGTTTGGATACACAGGTTTCTCTTTCCTTGGTTTCCACTTTTTTGGCTTCGCTTTGGTTTGTTTCTCTGGTCGAGGGCAATGCAGCAGGGTTGACATGCCAGATGTTTTGCACATCTGGTGCTTCAAACCCGCCCCAAGGCTTCCAGGGATGCCTTTGACGGGGCCGGTCAGATTATCGGAGAGTGATGCCAGACCAGCAGCGGGATTCCAGAACAGCGCCGCGCTAGGAATCTCCCATATCCAGAGAGTCAGTGCAGTGAGAAGCAGAGGTACAGCCCAGTCCGAAGTAAATATTGCCTCCAGAGCACGAAAGACTCGAGGGAAGAACGGTAAAGGTGGAAGGTTGATGCGTATGGTTGGATCACGCTGACGCGATTGCGGACGAGAGCGTGAGGTGGTGTGTGTACTGTAGGCGGATCCTCGCCCAGACGGTTGTGATCTTGGAGCGCTGTCGTGGCGATACTCATTCATGTTATCGTTGAGAAGATCATACCGACCTTGGGAGTCGGATGTCAACTGGTCATAATATCCGTGTGAATCTTGCTCAAGCCATTGTAAATCATCCTCGAGATCATCTTCGAGATCATCCTCAAAATCATCCTCGGAGTTTGCTTTCGAGCTTCTGAATCTACTCGATTCTGGGAAACGGGTGTATGCCGAACTGGGCTGTTGGTCCATGTTGCTGCCGTGTTGTAAAAGTAAGCTCGGGTAAATACATCGATTATGGGAGGCAGAAGAAAGAACACTTTCAGAGTGTGACGCCTGGAGAATTGTTGTTCTCAGCCGCACGCATTCCTCCCCTTACGATTCGGAAGCAAGGGGGTGGAACTCTGGAATTTGAGATGTCGAGTCTTGCATGGATGTTTCTTGTTGATTGTGATTATTTTCTCGATTGAAGAAGGACACACGGCTAGGTATCTGATCTTTCTTCTTCATCAATGTACACGCCTAGACTCAGTAGTAACAGTCTTACCATCAAGTTCCTCTTCCGTGGCAACACGCAGAGCGTCTCTGTCCCGTCTCGTATGATCAGCCACTCCAACGACTTCCCTGAACTCTTCCATAATCGCACTATTCAACATTGTTCTCGTGCTGGACGTAACCAAAACCTTCTGAAGCTGGTCAGAAATTCGGGCCTTTGCACGATTGAGCCCGTGATTGACTGTGTCGATATTCTTTGCAGTAGATTCGAGTAAGTTATGAACTTGGGAGAGAGCGCCCAGGAACTCATTATGTTTGTTGACGATCTGGCGCGTGTGCTCCTCATCTGTAGTGAACTTGGTCTTCCACAGCCAGAGTCCTTGTTCAGGCTTCTTGTTGTTCATGGCCACCAGTGCTTTGCTTTCAAGTGCCTCGGCGTGTTCTCGAGTTGAATTGCATATTTCCTTTATGTGTTGTATCGAACCGCTCAGCTCTGTCAGAGAATGCGTCCAGACGTCGAGTGCCAGTTTGACATCCCGGCGAAAGTCATCTCCAATATGATCGCCGAACAGCCAATGTACGATTGGTGGCAAAGAGTTGTTCCATTTTCTGCCCCTAAGCTTTTCGTAAACATCGACGATGGAACTTGAGCTTCTGGCGACTCTCCGCAGAAGCAAGTCAATCTCAACATCGTGGAATTCAAGCTCAAGTGTGAGGTCGATAATTTGGTCTTCGGTCTCGGCGTAAGAAGAGAGATGTGCTGAAAGTGTTTCCAGAAGACGGCATGTACGGATCCATTCACCAGGGTCGTCGGCAAGTAACGCAATGCTACCGCTCAATGACTCTGGGGGATGGACCTCGCTATTCGGGTTGCAATCAACGATATGAGACAAAACCGGTATGCCGCATAATGTTGAATCCGAGGGAAGGTTGAATCGGTGGAGCTGTGTCGACTGTGCGGTCGTAAAATCTGCCAATCGCATCCAGATTGAGTAAGGGATGAGAGCAAAGTGCCAGAAAGACCGAAGAGAGGGCATTGTCCAAGCAATCAGCACCGACGCAAGCACAACCACAGTCAACGTCCATCCCACAAGGCCAAGGAACGACGATGACCCGAGTCGCTCAAATGCCAGTGGCCAAGCGGATGAACCTTGTGTCGACAGGCGGTCTCTTCTTCTCCTGAAGTTGGCGCTTTTGCGCTTGAAAGGTGGCGATGGCGCGGTGCTGACAATTGGCGGTTCATTCCGTTGACGTGCTTGAGTGTGAGAATGAGAGGAATTGGCGGAAGTAGTCCGTCGCCATGATTGATGTGATCGCTGCAGCTCTCTGGCGTTGTCGAAGCCGCTCGTTTCATCGCCCTCATCCAAGGGCCAACGATACTCATCTTCCTGCTCTGACTGAAACCTAATTTCGTGTCTTGCTTCGAAGGTTCCGAGTCTACTTGATTCTGGAAACCGATTAAAGGTAGGGCCTGATTGTCGATACATGATAGTAACGCTGAGAGCGGTGATGGAGACGAAGGAATTGCATTCCCTAGTTCTGCTTGAGAGAGAGGTAGGGATCCGCTACTCTGCTGATGATCATCTGACCAAATCTAAAGCAAGGAATGCAAATTGCGCAATTTCTCGAAGCCTTAAAGATGCAACACAAACAACGCCATGATTGTGAACTCGAGGACAATGGTAAACGAATAGTTATTCGATTAGAGCAGAAACCCATATGAAAGTTAAAGCAACCGGAAACGCCAAAATCTGCAATATGAACCCTCATGATCAGTCCCCCTTCTTTCCATCATCCTTCAGATGGTGAGTGAACATGGCCACCCGAGCTTTTGATACTGTTTCAAACCTCGATAGACGCTTCCACCATTTTTGTTTCCCTGTAAGCACTGATGCGAAGCTCATCTCTATGTATCTTTGCCATCCGAGACTTCTGCACTGTTGCTTCCAGGCTTTGTAGCTGTTTCCCAACAAACGCTGATCTACCGTTGATCAAATCGATCATCTTTGGCTTGTATCTGTTTACCTTAATACGAGCAGCATCGATGGAGGCCTGAGCGGTCAAGACATTGTCGCGGGTTGCATTGAGCAGTGGCCAGGACTTGCGGAGTAGTTCTAGCAGTTGGAGGTGGCTGTTGAGCTTATCGACAAGAGCAAGCTGATGCGGTGTGACAGGGTGGTTCACTTCCCGCATCCAATATCCTTTCTGCTCTTCTGTCTTTTGATAGCTATCACTTGTGGTGATCACAAGCTCTTGTGTGTGGATGAAAGTTTTGGTGAATCTTTCGATCAAGAACTCCAGTTCGTCATACAGACGGCCAAGATCCGTGGACCAGTCATCGAGGGCGAACGCAACATCACTCTGGAATCTTTTTTGCGCGGTACGGATACCGAAAGATTGCAAGTACAGGTCAGACAACATACTGTACCATGGAGGATCGGAGAGACTGGAATAACGGTCGACAAGAGCGGTTGAGGTCGTGTCTATCTTTCGCAGCAACAAGTCATGATCATCATCATATCTTCTCAGCTTGACTTTGAGCATAGTAATGTCTTCAATGACCTGGTGAGCGGCGTCCAAGGGCAGTTTGTCTGCAATGGGTGCTAGATCTCTTCTGAATTTGGCGAGGACGCGCGTGACGTCGAAGAACTCGTCAGGGCTATTTGAAAGAGCGTCCATAGCATCCGAAGTCGTGTCACAAACTCTGACTTCGAGAAGAACGGAGGCCTTCGAAGTCTTCGAAGTATTACAATCCATGACCCAAGGCACGATCGGGATCTTGCACAAGTTTGCAGTCATGCGCGAGCTGTGACTCGCTTGTAGACTTGTCCTCGGTATCCAGGTGATGAATGCCACCAGGGCAGCGAAAATGTTCCAGAGGAGTTGCAGAAACGGATAAGCAATCACAATGAAGGCCAAGCTAGACAGTACCAGAAGAATGAAGAGCCAGGTAGAGATACCAGAAGTAAACATCTGGATCAGATAGCGGAATGGCCACAGAACGTGCGACTGGCGTTGAGATGACATATTCCTTCGCGAGGTTGGAGAGCGACGCTTCTTGTTTTGCGACACCTTGGGTTCGCGCCCAGACTTTTCCTCAGGTTCTGTGAAAGGTGTTTTCTGTGTTTCTGAACCCTCGTCAAGATCTTCTGCCTCGTGAGATGATAAATCGTCGGATGACTCCGAGTCCTCTCCGATGCTACTTCCTCCAGATGAAAATTGACGATGTTTTGGTACAATGTTCTTGCAGTTCTTGTGGCTCTTTTGGCTCATGTCGGCTCTCCCAAAAAGATTCGACAGTGATTCTTCCGCAGTGGTAGCCTTGGTCTTGCGTTTGACGGGGAATACTTTTCGCGTTTGGAGACGGGGATATCCATCTCCTTCCGGGTGTGGCGATTTGTGTTGACGAGGCATGATGAAAGAGGATGAGAGTGCAAGAGGGAAGTAAACCAAGACGGAACGCATTTATATATCATCATTCCCTCGTTATAAAAGGCTGGTGCGGAGTTCTTGTCTCTAGCTGAACACACCGCTCAAGTGTTTTGAGACATGCATGGCTTACTTGTCTAGGATTCAGTTTGACAGAGACGAGACTCCTTGTCTAGGAGATGATAAATATGGCGTAGGTGGGGATGTCCGAGATCGTAGAAGACAGGACCATCCCATCAATGAAGTCCGTGACCGTCATGGATCTTCGACATTCGAGCGTGACGATCTGAATCGGCCTTGTCGCGTAGTTGCATTCTGTACGCGAGGAGTTCTAGGGACAACGTCCTAGCCTCTTCCATATCAACAAGAGTGGCTGGGATATGTCTCGCCCTCTTTCCGATGAGCACTCTCCAGTCCGGCTTGCCAGCAATGATATTCCTTTTAGCTTCCCGCAACGATGCCAGCGCAGCTTCAGCAGCATTGTGATTTTTCCTCAACAGATCCAGTGCATTTTCGACAACGGTGCGGAGATGGCTGATCATTTTCAACGCATGTGTTGAATCGCGATCGAGCGTGGTTGAAGATTTCCAGAATCTGATTGCTTTGCTCGCTTGCTCGATTTCGGCTTGGTTTGACTGTGATTGCTTGGTCTCGATTCGTAAGGTCTCTAGACTGTCTGACATTGTCTGACATAACAAGAGTAGCATCTCACTTTTGTGATGCAACTTTGCAAACTCAGTGATGAGAATACTCAAATGGGTGACGACCTGGTTGTGAAAGCCTCCCCATATGGTGCCCACACCCCTCCAAGGTTCTCTAGAGGGGACCGAATCATCGGCCTGTGTCCCCTTTGAAGATTTATGAAGCAGCTGAGTCGTTGTGTAGTTGATAAGTCGAAGATTACTGTCGAGATCACGTTCATAAGAGCGTATCTGCACCAGTAAAATGTTCACTTCTTTGACCAGAGTATGAGTAGCGCTGTAAGGCAAGTTCATGCTTAATGGCAGAAGATCGCGACGAAATTCATCAGCAAGGTGAGTTGCTTGAGTCAGATGGTCAGGAATCTCGACCAAAGCCTTGACAGTATCCGAAAGACGATTGAGATTCCTTTGATTGACAATAATGTCCGGTTTCGCAGTGTTGGGTAGACCACAGTCCAAGACCCATGGAACAGCCGACATCTTACAAAGACCAATGGTCAAGCCTGGGCTGACTTGATCTAAGGATCGCGCGAAGTTCCGTGTCCAGATCGAGTAGGGTATAGAAGCAAAGCCCCAGAAAAGCCGAAGAGAGGGGACCATCCAAGTCACCAATACTAGGAATGTAAGAACAACCATAGTTGATATCCATCCCGAAAAGCCGAGGACCGAAGAAGAGTCCCGTCGTATGAATGAAGGTTTCCTTGCGGCAAAGCGGTCATCTCTCCTGCTGGAACTGGCTCTCTTGTGTCTCGGAGATCCTTGATAGCCTCTTGAGAAAGCTCTGCGTTGATTCATTGGTGATTCCAGATTATCGGTTGCGTTTGCAGCTGGGTGAATGCTAAAGAAATGCCAACAAATGTTGTAGACAAGGCGCAAACCGATGATGTTCGAAGGTGAGAACAAGGCTTGCTGAAAGCAGAGGCGGGTCATCATGCCTACATTCCTCAAACCCGGGAGTGAGGGGCAACGCAAATTACGCAGACACGAAATGAGTCGCCACAACAAGAAGATCTACATGGAAGAGATATAATCGAGTATGCTACCAAAGAATATGCTAGAACGCTAACAAAAAGACGCCTCCTCGAAGAACAAAGTGAATAAGAATCATGTTAAACCAGTGTGTTGACCCCACTGACTGTCCGAGATGACACTGCACAATCATGATCCGCTTTCGATACTGGCGCGTATATGAGCCCTGTGGATTCCAGCAAAACGGGCGTTGTTCATGGTAATCTTCAAATCCTCAAGAACTAGTCCTAGTGTGACGTCAACCGATGTCGCCCTCAGAGGGCTGAAGACAACCAGTAGGTCAACAGTGGCTTTATCATGGGCTGATCTAATCGCCGTAAGCGCAGACTCGACATTGCTGTGGGTGGCTACCAGTAGCGGACTTGCTTTCTCAGTCACTTCGAGCATTTTCTCGTGCTTTCGGATCAGATTGGCAGAAGCAGATAATTTAGAAGTCAAAGCGATATTGTACTGGTGCATCCAGAAACCTTGCTCCGTGTTCTGAGCCTAGACCTTCGACTGCTTCGATACTGAGAACCTTTGTCTGCTCGCGCATGTCGTCACAAGTTGTGATCAAGATTTCAAGTCTTCTTCGCAGATCACCAAGACTTGTGGTCCACTCTTGGAAAGCAAAGACGGCATTGCGTTGTAACATGACACGAGGTGAATCACGAGTCAACTCGGCACACGAACTGTATCAACGCCTCTTCGGTAGCTTGGCATGACTGGTGACCAGCGCAGTTGAAGTTCGATTCACAGAGCGAAGCAGCAAGTCATGATCGGCATCATATCTTTCAAGTGCAACGATGACCTGATTGACCTCTTTGATGGAGAAACGGGTAGTACCGTAGGGTAATCTGTCACAGGTCTTGAGAACCAGAAACAGAATGCATGTTGCAACAACAGGAAGCCTTCGCACAGTCGTGACATCTCAGAAACACCAACAACGCGAAGCCCAAAACTCCATATCTCGCCGTTCCAACAGACAAGCAAGCGAACACCTGACAATGAACACCAAGACAGCGATCTCACATATCTGGACTATACAGCTTCCCACCGCCTGGTACAATCTCTACAGCGTCGCGCAATGTTTTTCGATGCGCCCTGAGCTCAGGCGCGAGTTTTGATACTTCTTTCAAATCCGCAAGAGTGTCGGTGATGTGTGTAGCTCTTTTCCCCAAGTATTTCTTCCAAGTTGGCCCATTCGCGTTGATGCGTCGCTCGGCTGCCTGCATGGATGCGAGACCGGTTTTGGCAGCATTATGAGTGGTGTTGAGTAAGCGCAAGGCTTCTTCAATCGCGGTGATCAGATCTTCGGAAGTTTTGATTGTGCCAGTGGTATGTTCGGGAGCTTTGCCCAAGGATCTCCATGACTTGGCGGTTTTGGCTGATGTCGCTTGATCGGCTTCGGCTTTCAAAGATTTCATAGTAATGGAGACTGTCTCACATGTTGACAGCAGTCCCTTGGATCTGCTGTATAGGTTCGTAAACTTTGTTGCCCAATCGCGGAGATGGTGCACCATGTCGCCGTGGAAGCTACCCCACTTCGTTCGAGCGTTGATCCACGGTGCGATGAGCTCGAAGATGTTTTCTGTCCAAGGCTGCTCGTCGGAATCCAAGTCGCGCAACCTGGCAGAGATCCGCGGTATCCATCCCAAAGTCAAATCAAGATCAGAATCGTAGGCAGCTATGTGTACCTTCAGTAGAGCAAGTCCTTCTACATACCCACTGGAGGCATCCAGGGGCAACTGGTCAGCTAGTACTCCATGGTCATGCATGACTTGGTTGACCAAAGTGTATGCTTGGAAGATATCCTCGGTGTTTTCAGTCAGCGCTATCACAGCATCCGAGATCCTATCACGGTTTACTTTATCAATAACCATGAATGAGTCCGTGGCATCCGGCGAAGCACAGTCCAAGACCCATGGAACACTCGGCATCTTGCAAAGACTGGTGGTCAAGCCCGGGCTGACCTGACCCAAGGATCGCCTAAGGTACGTCGAGGCCCATTGAAGTAGCGAACCCAGTACCGCAACATAGTGCCAGATATTTGTGTTCCGGTAGGCCAACGAGATTGCAAGCACCGACGTCAAGGTAGCGATGGCAATCAACGCCCAATTCGGATATCCCATACCATTCGATCGTCGAGTAAGCCAGTTATTGATACGGTGTCCACAAGTCGTCGAGACTGGGTGGCGTCTACGGGATTGTGAGCGTGATTGGTGTGCCCGACCAGAAATGGGCCTTTGGCGCGATCTTGATCGATTCATTGTAGTTCGGTGACGCGGTGTCATTTGTGCATCTTCACGCTCATAGCGATGCTCTCTCTGATTTGGCGAGAGCAAGTTGTACGAGGGATTAGAAGTGGCTGATAGCGTCTCAGATTGACGCATCGCGTTCGTTCTGGTCTGTCGCGATGCTCCAGTACTTGATAGGCGATGGTCTGCCCACATTTTGTAAAGACCAATTGTGATTGTGGTAGCGGAGAGATAAACTGGAGGCGCTGCATAAAAAGGGCGGAGATGAGAGCGAAGAACTAGAAGCGCCGAGCAATTCTCAAGTCGCAAATTGGAGAACATTCCGCAATCTTCTGGACGAGCTACCCCTGTGCTCGAGAGATATCCATTGACGATATGTTGTTGATCCCTGGGACACAAGGGCACAAGCGCTGTTGCATCAGTAAAAGTGTCAAGAAGGCAGAAAACATGAGTTCGCAAAGGACGGCAATTGGAGTGATTTGAACGCCAGGTTTGAGGTGCTGAGTAAAAGCAGGAGCCTTTGTCCTCGGCACGAATCTTCGCCGACACGCATCTGCATAGACTGATCGTTAAGACATCACATGCGCACCTTCCAACCCTGCTCCTCATGATCCAAGAAGCTTCATTTTGTGCGGTATAAGAACCCTTTGAAAGGGCGAAATATTAGTATTTTCTACAATGATGAAATAGCACTGGCCCATCTCTGTTCGTCTTTTCTGTTTACCTTGTTAGCATCTTATTCTCTACTACACACGTTCAGGGTGTAACTTACTTGTCGAAATGCAACAACATGCCAAGCACAGGTACGAGTTGCAACTGATGCTTCCTGTCCTTCTGCTCCAAAAATTGCAGTAGCACATTTTTCAGGTACACGTAGTCCACACTCTCACCCTTGGCGTCAGGTCCACCTGTGGTGGCCACACCACCGTTTCGGCTACCCATGGGACTACCGATACGTGATGACTCTAACGATGAGCGAGCAGAAGGTTGAGATGTTCGACCCTTGAGCGTCTTGATCTCATCGGCGAGTGCCTTGGAGGATTTCTGGAGAGAAGCAAGACGGGTTTCTGTATCAGAAAGGGTCTTGCGGAGGTCGGTCTTCTCTTTCTCGAGAGAGTGCGAAGTGCGCTCGTGGTCATCGAGTGCATCGCGTAGTTGTGTCATTGCACTCCTGACTTCCGTCAACTCCTCATTAGCTGCGTCGGCCTTCTTCTCGAGCTCGACCTTCTGTTTCCGCCAAGCAGTCTCTTTCTTCTCGAAATCTTCTTTCTCGTCGTTGATGGAAGAAAGTTGCTGTTCTGCGTCTCGAAGCTTATGTTTAAGATCTTCAAGTTCACGGGCACGGCGACGACCAGCGGTCGATGCTTCCTCTTCAGCACGATCGCGTTCTTCAATTGCCACGTCCATTCTTTCGCGCATCTCCTTGACACGGGATTCAGCACGACCTTCGACGTCAGCTAGCAAACGTCGCATGGTCTCGGCTTCTCTACTACGCTCGCTGAGAAGACGATGAGCATCCGCCAACTCCTCCTCCAAACTTTCACATCGTTCCTTGACTTCCTTCATTTGAGTAGCAAGTTCGCGGGTCTGATCTTGCATGCTGTCCATCAAAGATTGGGCAGAAGCTTGTTGTGCGGACTTGAGCTGCAGTTCTTCCTTCAGACGTCCAGACTCTTGAGTCAAGGTGGAGACCTGCTTTTCGAGATTTTGAAGCTTCTCGCGTTGCTTTGAAGACTCCTCTTGAGCCTTGGTCAGATCCTTCTGGAGCTTGTCTCTAGATTCCGTAGCTTCCTTCTGTAACTTTTCTGCTCTTTGAAGGTCCTTCTGTGATCTAGTCGTCTGCTCTTCCAAGGTGGCAGTGCGCTCTGCATTCTGCTTGACCTTGTCATTCAGAGACTTGATCTCGGCATCCTTCTCCTTAGCCTGAGTCTTGTAAGAGGAGATTTCTGATTGCAAGTCCTTCTCCTTGGCTTCCAGCTTGCGAAGAGTTCCGTTGGATGCAGTCAAATCCTCCTTGGCCTTCTTGAGCTCGGTAGCTTCTTGACGAAGGCTTGTCAACTCTGGCTGAATCTTGTTGAGATGTTCTCTCAGAGCCGTCAAGTCCTTGTATCTTGTCTGAGCCAATTCATTCGCGGCCGACAGGTCAGTTCGTAGAGATGAAGTCGTTGATTTGTGTTCGTCGAACTCAGCAGCCAAGCTCTTGTGCTTCTCGCTAGAGTCTTTATGACTTGACTTGAGAGACTCGGCTTCCTTCTCCAGTTTTTTGTTGGTAGTCTCCAGAATTACCTTCTCCTTCTGTATCGCTGCAAGTTTTGACTCCAACTCCTTGCTTGAAGAGCCAGAAGATTGTTTGAGCTCATCTAGCTCCTTCTGAACCTTGGCTTGTACCTCAGTCTTTGACTTGATTTCAGACTTCAGGTCATCGCATTGCTTCTGTAGAGACTTGCATCTGTCTTCGAGTTGCTTCATCTCTTCGGCACGCTCTCCAGAATCCGAACCCTTCTGAGCTTTGAGCGTCTTGATCTGATCTCTAGCGCCACACAGATCGTTGCCAATGTCCTTGAGCTGTTCTCTGAGGTCATCGATTTCCTCTTTGAGATCCTCTTCGCCCTTCAGCTTGGCATCGAGCCTGTCAATAGCGGCCTCCTTCTTCTCGATCTGAGTGGTC
The DNA here is from genome assembly GCA_019775405.1 of Aureobasidium leucospermi. Classification (NCBI taxonomy): domain Eukaryota; kingdom Fungi; phylum Ascomycota; class Dothideomycetes; order Dothideales; family Saccotheciaceae; genus Aureobasidium; species Aureobasidium leucospermi. The sequence goes on along the minus strand of JACWFU010000038.1, from coordinate 8,297 downwards.
AAACTCTTGATCTCAGCGTCCTTCTGTTCAATCACAGTCTTCAACTCTGTGATCTTCTCACTGTTGTCCTCCGTCTTGACATTTCTGCCGGGAGCCAACTGGCCGAGTGAGTTCACAATGTGTGCTCTGGCTGCGGCCAATTGCTCGGGTGATAGAACAGACTCCTGCAAAGTTGGCGTCTCCTCCGACTTCTCTTCAGGCTTTGGTGAAGGTGCAGATGAGGGTGGTGCGCTTTCTGAGGCCTCTGCAGGCTTATTAGCAGCAGCAGCACCGCCCTTCTTCTTTTTCTTGTTCTTGTTCTTCTTCTTTGCTGCTCCGCTCTCCGGTCCCTGGGCAGGTATGGTTATATCTGGTGTAGCAGCAGAAGTAGGCTCAGCCACAACGATCTCTGATGCTTCTTTCTCAGGGATCTTGCAATGACCGCACGCCAAGATCATCTGATATGCATCGTCACGCTCACTCTCAGCAGTTTTCAGCTGACCTCGTAGAGCAGTCAATGATGTGTCTTGAGTGGACACTATGGAAGCAGCCTCAGTAGCAGCCTTCAGACCATTCTCGCTCTTCTTCAAGTCGTTGCGCATGCTGTCCATGTCCTTTTGCAAAGACTTTTTGGTAGATTCGGCATCGGCAAGCTGAGACTTGAGGGTTTTGACCAAGCTGTCCAAGGTCTCCAAGCGCTTCTTGTCAGCATCGCTGGCCTTCTTGGTGCTTGCATCCTGATCGGCCTTGCCCTCGTTCTCCTTCTCCAGCTTGTTCAAAGCATCTTGGACAGAAGTGGCTTTGGCCTTGTAGTCCTCGATCTGGCTGTTCGCAGTCTTCAGATCAGAGCTTGCTTGACTGAGCTTGTCGCCGAGAGACTTGATGCGAGATGCTAGAGGCTTCTTGTCCGACTCAGAGACATTGTCAACCTGACTCAATTGGGTCTTGATCTTGTTGATAGCATCTTCGGAGTCGTTGTACTTCTTCTCCAGTTCAGATGTCTGCTTCTGCAACTCCAAAACCTTTTGTTCAGACTCCAACTTTTGCTTCTCCAAATCAGACTTTTGCTTTTCAAGAACGGCCACCTTCTTCTCGGAATTCGAGTCAGACTTGTCTTGCGATTCCTTCGCGGTTGACTGGTCCTTGGTTGCCTTTTCCAGCTCGTCGCGGGCCTTCTGATCGGCGTTCTGGGCGGCCTCGAGGTCGGTCTCCAGAGCAGTGATCTTCTCGTTCAGTTCTTCAACTTGACGGGTCTTCTGGTCCAGCTCTTCCTGCAGACGTGGAGCCTCTTCCTCATACGAAAAGAAATCCTCGCTCTTTCTGGTGGACTTGGAGTCCTTGTCGTCGACTGACAGGGTGACTGCGCCTAGAGGATCCGTCTCGGTTGTAGCTTTGTTCTTCTCATCCCTCTCTTTCCTCAGACCCGCAGCTTCGTCAAAGGCTTCCTTTGCCCTCTTCTCAGCATCGTCAAGTTTGCGCTTGATGTCGTCCTTTTCACCAGTGACTTTCTTGTACTCTTCCATGACCATGTCGCCCTTGAGGTTGAGTTGCATGAGGTATTCGACCAGAGCGGAGGGATCGGCAATTGAGGTCAGAGGGGTGTTTTCGCGAAGAGCGGCTTCGAAAGGCTCGATGGCTGTGACCCTTGCATGAGCGATGCGGTATGAGCGGAGAAGTTCGGTGTAGCGAGATTCGAGCTTTTCGAGCTTGCGCAACTTTTGACGGACATCCTGAGGTAGCTCTTCTGGTTGCTTCCCTCCATCTTGAGGCTTGTCAGTGACAGGGGCGTCGGATTGGGCTGGCTCTTTTTCGTTGGTCGCAGTAGCTGATTGATCGGATGAGGAGGCTGAGGCTTCGGTCACGGCAGGGTTCGGCGTAGCGGTACGAGTGGGAGCTTCATCATCTTCAATGACAAACTCGCTCGGGTCAGGACCTTTGGCGGGAATGCCACGATTCGAGTCGGCGCGGGCACGATTGGCAGGACGGTTAGGCGATTCTGTTCTCGAGACGCCTCTTCTAGCGGCAGATGAGGGAGTTCGCTTTACAGGAGACGAGGTACCAGATTGGCCTTTTTGACGGGCTTGTTCCTCGGCGATTTTGGAGTCCAGAAAGGAGTCCAAGTTGCCTTTGAGGCGCTGGGGGTTGAAGTCAGGAGGAATACGTGTATAGCGTCAACGTAAGAAACTCACTTGAAACATGATGAGATGCTTATGATGGGATGAACAGCATAACTAAGGAAACAATATAGGTGTCAAGAAGAAAAGCAAATATTATTATTGTTTGATGGAGACGCAACACGTTGATGGGCGGGCGGCTTTCCGAGGCGCGGCCAAGTCTGACTTTCGGCCTGTGATCGGTCTTGGGAAGGAGCACGTTGGAGCTTTGGCGGCAGGAAGGAGCGACCGACGCGTGTGGAGATGCTTCGTCATAGCCAAAGACGCCTTCGCGTTCTTTCTCTTTACGTTTCTGCTTTTGCATATCCATGCATCTCTCATAGCAATAATGGTTTCATTCTGGCCCTTCAAGGTATGCATTGTTCTATTATTGCCGTATGTTCTCTACTGACCCTAACTGTCTAGGGTCACGACTCTACCTCGGCAGCGTCATTCGAAAAGCTGCTGTCTGCCCTCTCGTCCAAGATCAACAAAGAGAGCGCTCACAATGATCGCCTGCGCCAGAGACAACGTCGCTACAAGGTGCTATGGACGCTGTATACCACTTTCGCCTACATCCTCGCCGCTGCTATTCTCATCCTCGTCACCGGCCTACCGAACTGCTCCGCCATAGAGTACACCGGTCTTGCCGCCTCACCACTCCTCATCTACGGCGTAAGGACTGGTCTTGACGCATACTTCAACTACCGCCTCTCGTCATCGCAGAACTACCTGAACGGGTTGAACAAGCAACGCGACGATGCTATCACAAAGCTCAAGGAAGCCACAAAGTACAACTCGACCCAGCAACTGCTCGACAAGTACGGTGGTTCCACTCCCACAAAGTCTCCCCAGCAAAAGAAGCCACAAGACACTCCCACGAAGAAGCCCCAGCCTTCTTCAGTCAGACGCACAGGACTGCCCCCACCACCCACAGCAAACATCCCTGGCCGCCAACTCCCTCCATCATCCAACCCCATGACCCCACCTCAGCAAGGTGCACAGTTCCAACCTCTTCCCCCTCAGCAACAACAACCTACACAACCTCAATCAGACCCCCAAGCCGAATTCGCACCAAACGCCTTCACAGCACCCGCTCCACGTCATACAGAGTCGTACGCTTCCTCCGGCCCCAGATGGTACGATCGTATCCTCGATGTCGTTCTCGGCGACGACGAAACCCTACCCAAAAACCGCATCGTTCTCCTCTGCCGCAAATGCCGCCTCGTGAACGGCCAAGCCCCACCGGGTACGAGAAGTTTGGAAGACTTGGGCGCGTGGAGATGTAAAGAATGTCATGCCTTGAATGGACAAGAGTCGGAAGCCAAGGCAATGATTAGGGAAATTGCTGGCGAGTCGAAGGTCGACGATGGCAAGCCGAAAGAGATGCAGGAGGCTTCTGGTGCCGACAAGATCGGGGAGAAGGGAGATGTTGAGGCGGACAGCGATAGCGAGCAAGACCCTGTGCGTGACGACAGCCTCAGGGAGACGCCTGCTGCCTCTACTAGAAGTAAGGTCAGACAGCGCAAGAAGTAGCGGATCTTCTCATCCATTCATCACTAGCATAACGAAAAAGCATACGTACAAGCAAAAAGCATCAAACAAATAAAAACAGTTGGAACATGATTGAAGTTCTCTACCTTTATCGCAGCAGCCGAATAACAGCAAGCAGGCTTCATGTGAATCTCAGCTCGCAGCCACTTTTCACAGAAGCTTTAAGGACGACCACTCCATGTCCCGAGCAAAACGAAAAGACAGCAAAGGACAGCAATCGAATCGAAAGACGAGGAGGAAGTGAACAAAAAGAAGAGCAAAAGAAGAAATGGACGACTAGGGGATCGAACCCTAGACCTTCAGCATGCAAAGCAGACGCGCTACCACTGCGCCAGACGCCCAATCATATATAAGCCTGTTTTTTAACACCCTGTAAGAACTTGGGAACAACGCTCTTGCCAACCATCAAGGTGCTCGTGTTGTTGATCCATGTCTGATGTTGGCGGGTTGAACAGGACTTGAGGAGTCAAAACAATCATGCATTCATTAGTCAGGTCCGTATCTACAGAATCAACATCTACGCCCCTTCCATTTGCACTTCTCTCTGTTCCGTGCCCTCGTTCTGCTTGTTCATCTCTCCTTCCTCGTTCTTGTCCTTGTCCTCCCTCATCTCGTCCACCTTTTCCAATTCCGCCAATTTCTGCTTCGTCTTCTCTGCCTCTTCTTGCTCCCTCTTCTCCCTCTCAACCTTCTCCATAGCCGCGAACTCTTCATCCACATCTTCTTCATCCACTTGTCCTCCGGTATTGGCTTCATTGATGACACGGCCAACTTCATCCACATTTTCCATTTCTTCGCGTAAACGATCGACGACTTCTTCTACTCCTTCCGTGCCGCCTACTTCTGCGTGAAGTGATTTCAACACCGCTGTTGATGCGGACATGGCGGAAACAATTGCTACTTGATCGGCTGCTGATTGGATTGCCGTGTATGTTTCTTCCAGCTGGGACAGGGTGGCGGATCTAGTGTGTAAGGTTGTTTCGGCGAGCTTTTTACTGCGGAGGGCGGATTTGGCTTGGATGGTGCGTTTTGCGGCGACTGCTTCTCTGGCTGTGATGTCGAGGGTGGTGATCCGGGAGGTCAAGGCGTTGACTTGTGTTTCCAATGCCGAGATCAAGGTGCGTAGATTTGCGATATCCGTGTCGTGTTGGGTTATTGGTTGAGGAGTGGTTTCGGATGGATGTTTGAGCTTGATTGTTGTAGAGGTGAAGGAGAGGTATGGTTTATCGCGGGACAGGTAGCGGAGGAGGATTGTAAAGTCGGTGCTGCTGAGGGCGGACTCAGGGTGGTCTGTGGTATTTGCTGTTGGATCGAGGACGAGGGCGAATTCTGATTCGAAGAGGTCGCGGGAGAAGATGCGGGAGGTGAGCGATTGATCGAGTTCAGAGGCTTTGGCTATGATTGCATTGGCCGCTTCCTGGTGCTGGTGTTAGTGGGAGGTATGAGAGGTTTGAGAGAGAGGTTGTACCTCGACATTGGCCATGACGACAAAATTGCCGACTGACAGCTTGTCTGATGTACCGAACAGTGATGCGACTCCGACCTGCTTAAGGCCCCAGCTCACAAGCTGCCATGGTGAGGGTATCCAGGTCTTTGCATAGACACTCTTGGTCGAGTTCAGAAAATCGTCCAGCGGAACAAAGTCGCGCTTGTCAAGGGCATCCTGTATGACAGCACCTAGAGCCAGCGGTCGGCCCCATTGTGTCGAGTTCAAGGCACGCGACAGATCTTCACCGGTGCCAAAGGCGACGTGACTCGGGCGGCCAGATGTCGTGGTTATGGGTGGTAATCGTCCAGCGCGTGCGGCAGCCGTCAGGCCACGTAGCCATGCTCGAGAATTTGCTTGGTATCCATCCGGGTTTGATGTCTTTTGTAGGCGGAAGTCGGAATAGAGAGACTGAAGGCGGTTGCGACTGCTCGTGGTATTAGCCTTGTCTCGCGTGAGAGAAAGACGTAGACGAGGGCATGTACCTACGGAATGCCTCCTCGTGTGTTCGCAGAAACTCTACAAGGTCGTTCATGGTGATTTGGTCGTTTTGGTTGTACAGGAAAGAGATGCGAGATGCGAGATGCGAGATGCGAGATGCTTGTCTCGGATAAGACGTGAGAGATACAAAATAATGACGCTCGTGTCTTGGCCTTCACATGCGTCGTCGCGCTTTCCTTCCGCATCTTCATCTTCTACGACAACCAATTGTTTCTACCTACTCGAGTATCGACTATGGCTTTGTTACTTCGCCAGACCTTTCAAACGGCCTTCCGACCTTTCAAACTTAGCACTATCCTCTCTTCTCAGTATTCTGCCTTTTCGTCTTGCCGCATACTCAACTCTCCCCAGCCACCATCTGATGCCGCATCAGATCGTGATGCCATGCGTCGAGAGCGAAGGCGCAAGAGGCATATCGAGAGATGCCAAAATGAGTCCGAGTTTCGAGAAAAAGAATTGGAACGCGCCAGGGCATATCACAACATGCGCAAAGCAAAGGACACTGAATGGCGTAGAGAGCATCTGCTCGCTCCAACCAGACGCAGGTTAGAGAACATCCGTGCAGATCCGTCTTTGTATCAGGCATACCTAGCCAAAAGTGCCGCATTCTTCCACAAATATCGTCTTGAGCAGCCGAGATATCGATGGCGAATTGCACTTTACGGTTGGTTCAACCGAAATAAAGACCATCTGTCTCAATTCACGTGGAAACGTTGGGAGCCCATCTACTACCCTGAAAAGGTCGAGCGGACGTGCGCCGCTTGTGGTGAGTTGAGGTTGTCTGGTACAAAGCTCTGGTTTAGGAGAAAGTCGTCCGACTCTGCTTCTGATTCTCAGCATGAATACGACTGCTTTCCTTGCTATGCCTTTTCAGATTGGTCAAGCATCGCGCCGATTCAGACAATGGGAAAATATCGTTTCTTTGAGCCCAGGAATCCTGAACTCATTGCCGTGCGTGATTCGCTCAAATCACCCAAATCCGCACAACAGGAGGATCCCAAATGATCTTCTCTCTGGCGTGCCCTCTTTGGACCATCATGCCAACATCAGAACAATCATGCATCTTGATGGCTGTGTGGCGAGGCACATACCGGACTACCATATCGATCACAAGGCCACTTCCACAGTTCAAGCAGTACTCAGGACCATGTCTTGTCGACTTGCAACGACTCTGAGGGATGGGGTCATCTGTATCTGTAACAATGCCAACCGGCACACACACTGTTTCATTCTGCGTACTGCATTCTCTATCTACCCCCGAGAACTCCACGACGTTATCCTTCAGGCAAGCCCTCCGCTCTTCATTCATCGTCATCCCGAGTACCTCTCATCTCTCGTAACCATTTCACAAACCAATTCGGTTCATGATCGAATCCCTCGAATTTATCCAAATCGGAGGCATTGGGACCTGGTGTGGCGTCGTCGATCAACTCAAGATCGGGATCCACCTCCACTCTGTCAAAGCAACTGCCCTTCACACCTCCACAACATCTTTCTCCATAACATCCTCCCTGAAAGACAGTTTTCATTTCATGTGCCGTCTTTCTCCACTGCGCTCTCTTACAACTGCCTTGCTGCTTTGCACAGGTAACATCTCCGAAACCAGCTCTGATAATGTAGAGATGGTGTTCAAAGAAGACTGGTTCCGCGGACATGTGAGCGTCGAAGAACTCGGCGTCAGTGGCGGTGATGTCGATGGCGGGAGAGCTATGAGCTTCGCTGTTGAGGGCGGCGACGAGGTTGACCAAGCAATCGTCAATCTCTTGAGGTGGGATGACGGCGCGATTGACCATGGAGCCCAGAGGTGTCTTTACGTGTGGTCTCCATGGAGGACGAATAGGACTGGCGGCGGCAACGTTGAGGAAGCCTAGGAAGGCGACCACGAGGAGAACGGACTTGTTCATCATGTTTTTGATTTGAGCTTGAGTTGATGTTTGTTGAGTTTTTGTGATGGAACTTGGGTTTTGTGGTGATGGAGGAAGTAGGTAATGATCTCGGTTTTATACCTTACGGGCGCAGACATTTTCTGCGGTGACTGGCTGCTATGACTGGCTGGCATGACTGATCTCTGTGCTGACATGTGCTTCTCAAAGTCAGTCGGGATTACTCACTTTCCGCGCTGGAAAAGCTACATGAACAAACTCATCGAACCTCACGCCTAGGAAGACGAGGAAATCGCCACTCTTACCGCCACCGACTTGGAATCGTTTCAGCGTCGGTTTTGATGGTTTACACCTTTGTCGCCTTTGCTAAATCCATTCGGTAACGGTGCTGCCTTCTTTACTAGCAATTTTTTCTTTCTCCCATTTCAAGGCGGAAATCTTGTATCAATCTTGATGCTCGTGATTAAGCAAGTTTCGTAAAAGTCACCGTATCAACACATTCTCGCGCTCAAAGTCCATTGCTCTTTCCCATCCAATATCTCTCTGTTATTGCCTCCGTCTTCAAACCCTCATACCACCAACGAAATCAAATCCATCAACACAAGCAACAATGAAAAGCATCATCATCACCACCCTCACAACTCTCTTCGCCCTCACTCAAGCCCTTCTGACACGTCCAATCCACTTCTCCACCGATAGCTCCAAACACCCGGCACGATCAAGTATTCCGCAGACGAGAAC